>MU227701.1:2960133-3030282 GCA_018584345.1 Thuja plicata
ATATACATTTCCCTCATTAATCCCTTTTAAATAAATTTATAATTTATTTATTCCTCCACATGACTTAATTCTACTAAACCACAATTAATCTAAATCTAATTTGGATTAAACTAATTTGAACCTAGATTAGACCCTACCTCACATCACTCTCACCAAATAGACCTACTCACTAATTAACTAAGGTTAATTAAACTAATTTCAAGATTCCTACACATATTAGTCCTGATTATTTGCTCACACATGTGTGTGCAAATTTTTAAATTTGACTTTTCAAATTTATTTTAATTTTGTGCCAACAAGGTTTCTTACAACCTTGATGACACTTTCTTTCACTTTCTAAAAGTGTTTCATTGGACTCAAACTCTTACACCTCTTACAAGATCCTTCACATGTGTACTTTAAGCACACCTTGACCCATCACATCACAAGTTTCTCACACATGTGTGAGAAAACTTGGCCTCTTGCATGGCTTATGTGTCCCTCTTGTGGCACCTATGTGGATGCCACATGAGCTCCACCTCATTCAAGCCCTCTCCTTCCTTCCAAAAATCTATAAATAGAGGCTCTTGCCAAGAGCAAATCATCTCCATTTTATGCATTGTTATCATGCTAGTTTAGTTTTTGAATTCTTAGCTAATATTCATGTTTCCATGCTTTTTAGTTCATTTTGCAAATCTATAAATCACATATTAGGCTTAATAGAATGAATCTTAGTTTATTTGAATCTTGCATATCATCTTAGCTTAGTTCTTGCATTTTCATCAATGGTGAAAGCTTGAGACAAGTTCCCTATACTTGTTCTTGAGTTATTAGCTTATATTTTATCCATTGCAAGTGGGATTTAGATATTGTGTTGGGAGAGCACACCCACATAAATCTCTAAGAGAAAATCAATAAGGCATTGGGTTCCCTTGTTTGTCTCATCGAAGATTGTAGTGAAAGTTCTTGTCTTAGATTTCATTTAAAATATGCTAACACTTTGAATCTTGTTTCTAATGACTAACCTTAATGTTTGCATGTTTTAGTGTTGTTCTTGGTAGGTATACTTTCTATCACATATAGTTAGATCTAAGCAGTGTGTCTAAATGCATGTGCATTCCCCTTGTAATACTCCTAATAGGGTATAGTGCTTTTAACAAAGTACATCATCTTGTGGGTTTGATCCCCACTAGATTTTTTACCTTAATCGTCTTACCACGTCAAAAATTATGGTGTTATGTATTGAGTAATTTGTTGTTATCTTGCATTAATCTTTATTATTCATATTTGAGATTAAGATTAAAAGTTACATAAAAATTTGAATTTTTGGGACACAGTTGATTCACCCCCCCCTCTCAGTTGTGTGTGTTTCCTTGATTAAATACTTAGATGTTATTTTACCTATTTACATCCTAAATTAGTGTCATACGTAGTCGTCATAATCATCATTTACCTTTTTCATGTTGCATTTATCTTTGTCTCCTTCCCAAAAATTAAAAATCCAAAAAAATATCTTCTTACCTAGCCATCATAATCGTCATTTACCTTTTTCATATTGCATTGACCTTTATCTCATTCCTAAGAAAAAATCCAAAAAAAATAGTGTCATACCTAGTTGTCATAATCATCATTTACCTTCCTGCATATTTCATTTACCTTAGTCTCATTCCCACAAATCCCTAAAAAAATAGCATCTTACCTAGTTTTCATAATCATCATTTTCCCTTTTCCCATATTCATAGTCTCATTCATAGAATAGATCCCTTAGATTCATTTGCATATGCCAATCATGTGATCGCAAAAGAGAAAACGTCAAATGAATCCTAATAGTGAACCTAACTTTAACCCAATCAACAACATAGACTTTATGTTCAAGG
This sequence comes from Thuja plicata, assembly GCA_018584345.1. NCBI lineage: Eukaryota > Viridiplantae > Streptophyta > Pinopsida > Cupressales > Cupressaceae > Thuja > Thuja plicata. The sequence continues at coordinate 2,961,990 of MU227701.1, forward strand.
GATTTAAAACTCTAGGAACCTCACAACATTCCTATAGAGGAAGGATAACTTTACCACCATTAATACCATTTCCTCCACCAGGAGATGAATTTTCAATTCAAAACATTAGGGAAGAATGTACCCTAGAAGAGATTGAAAATGCACTACAAGACATGTTCCATCATAAGGTCAGAATTCTTTCAAGTTTCTGTAGGAAATGCTTGGGGTTGTTTCCCCTCTTTTGTCTAACTTAGTGCATCAGGGTGGTACATCTATCTAGGGGGGTCTTTTTAACTTATTTATTTATTTATTTAGTAATATCGGTTCTTGATTATTAGAGTTGTGCAGAGGTAAAAATATTATTGGCCTTTATCCTTGATGGAAAAGGGGGAGTGGTGCAAGACCACCTCCATATAATCTACAAATAGAAGATCTTCACAATGGGTCTTCAAGGATTCACCCAAGGGCCTTCATACCTAAGGGTTAAAGATAACGTCTTACATTTTGTTAATAAGCTAATTTGTAAGGCCTAGTTAGCCTTGGTGTGTTTATAAACCTTGGGTTTTGACTATGGTCAAATGTCATATCTAGGTGTTTATTATGGTATAGGTGTTTACTTGTAATATTTTATTTCTTTTATGTTAGTAATGGTCCTTAGGATCCTAGGCTTAGGCCTTGTAGGCTCATTAGAAGCAAAAAGTGTAATTTTGCAAGAAATGTTACTTAGCAACTTTTGCAAAAAGTTGCAAAATAAGTTTTAAACATTCCCCAATGGTCACAAACTTTTAAAATCAATTAGACTAGTTGGGAAATCTCTTAGTAAGCCCTTTCAGGTGGGTGGAAGATAGGTTGATGCATATTTTCTTTGAAATCAATTAAATTACCTTGTTTTCCCTACTTTTCTGTGTTGAAATCGATCATGTATGGATCTATACTTGATTAAAGAAGAAGGGATCTTGAAGATTTGATATCTGTGATTAGTTAGGGAACAAATTCAATTGGTTTGAGTCAGATTGGAGACCAGGATCAAAAGTTAGAAGGATTTTTTTCTCGGGTGCATAGAAAACCTTCATGAACCAGTGGTTTGCAAAGATCATGCCTAACTTTCTTTCCAACTGTAGGAATTCCATGCCCATAGGGGAAATAAAAGTAGGGTCAATGTAACTTAGGATTCCAGAATCCCGAGAGCAAGAGAATGAGTTTGCTATTTTTTGTTGCAAGCCCTAGTCCAAGCATCTCTATGTGCTTGGAACAATGTAGAGAAGAATGAAGTGACAGTAGCACTTAGGTGGTGGAAAAATAAATCTAATGGTGGTTTTTCATCACTTTGGGGTGCCTAATAAAATTCCAATCAGTTTATTATCAATGGTGTTTGATTGGTGAAGACTTCCTCAAGGAATCAAACCAATTAGGTCTAATTAGGCCTAGTGCAACAGTAAGTGTTTGATGGTATCCTTTCAAGTTGGGATTATATGCTTTGGGGGTTTGACACATCTCAATAAAGGGTGTTTGGATCTAGTATATGTTTGGTAGATCCTTTGATAATTTTTAGAGTTAAACTTCAAAAACCCTCTGTAAAAGTCTACAAGCCAAGGAAGCCCAATAGCCAAGATTGGTGTTTGAATCCTTAAGTACTTTAAGGGTTTGTGGGTCACTTCTATAGGAGACATTTGATCATTTTGGAACCTTTCCATCCCCTTTCCAACATCTAGGTTCCTATTTTGTGTTTGTATATAGTAGAAATCCATTCTACTTAGAGAGATAGAATCCTCAAAGAAGGATAGTGAATTTGTTAATGGTTGCAAGATCAGACAAAGGTGTAGATCACTCTCACAAGTCAGTTTGGGTGTATAGAAGACACATAAGACCTTTGAATATCTAAGTCTACTTATTTAGGGGAGATCCCTGTATCAAGTGGTATCAGAGCATCTAAGATCCTTAGGGTAAGAATTTATCAATGCCATGGAAGGAGAAGAAGATGGAGGGTTATCAACAAGGATGACCAATGCAGAGATAGTAAAATATCTAAGATAGAAGAAACAAATTTAGGATGAATAAAGAGACACTGAGATGCAGCTAATGAGGAAAGAGATGTAAGATCTTAGGGAAGAGCTTCGTAAGAAGAGCAGTAACTCTGAAGATGTTGAAGAAGGGAGTGAGGAATAACCCCTTGAGAAAGGAAGAAGATGAGTGTCCTATAGATTAGAGGCTACTAATGAAGACTCTAAAGTCTATGGAGAGGAGAACCATGGATTCCATGCTCAATTTTCCTACATACAGTGGGAAGATGGACCCTGATTCTTCTATGGATTGGGTTGATTCCCTAAATAGTTTCTTTGATTGTGAAGACATCCTTGAGAATCAGAGGGTGAATATTGCCAAGTCCAAGCTCAAAGGAATTGCACTCACATGGTGGAACTTCACTCAATATGATAGGGTGAAGAATGAGAAGAATCCAGTCACCACTTGGAAGAGAATGATGGCCCTACTTAGGGAAACTTATGTCCCTAAATATTATGAATTCCAACTTCATAAAAAAAGAATGAGTCTAAGACAAAAAGAGATCGATATCTCAACCTACATAGAGGAATTCCAAAAGCTGGTAATGAAATCCAAACTTGTTGAACCAAAATGTGTGAAGCTTGCTAGATATATGTAAGGATTAAGAATCTCAATCCAAGATGAACTAAGCTTGACAAGCCCTACCATAGTAAACCAGTGCTATCAATTGGAACTAAAATTTGAAGATAATTTGAGAAGAAGGAACGAACAAAATGGTAGAGGAAGAGGTAAGAATGATAGAGGAAGAGGAAACATTAGAGGAAGAGGTAAGAATGATAGAGGAAGAGGAAACATTGGAGGAAGAGGAAAAAATTCTAGACCTCAAGGAGAGTCTAAAAAAGAGAACATACAAGGAGAAAGTAGTACAAGGGGTGGATACACAAGAAGAAGAGGAAATGGTAGAGGTAGAAATGGGGGAAGAAACAATGGGAAAATCAGATGCTATAATTGCAATCATACAGGCCATTACACCAATAGGTGTCCAAACAAAGATAAAAAAAAATACACAAGGTGAAAGAAGAGCCAACCTAGTACAAGAAGATGAAGCATAAAGTGGAAGAGACTATGCTAGATAAGGAGTATGCCTCATGATGAAGAGGAATTTTATCCAATCACCCATTCTAGTGGGGCCTCCTCAAAGAAAGAGTCTTTTCAGGACCAACTTCAAAAGTCATGGAAAGGTATGCAAATTAGTAATTGATTATGGTTCTACTGAAAATCTTGTATCTAGAGAAATGGTAGATAACTTAAAATTGGAAAAAGTACCCCACCCCAACCCATCCCATGTATCTTGGTTAACAAAGGGACAATAGTCCCTCATCAAAGAACATGCTTGGGTAGATTTCTCTATTAAAGAATACAAAGATAAAGTCCTATGTGATGTAGTAGATATGGATGTTTGTCACCTATTACTAGGCTATCCATGGAAATATGATTTACAATCCAAACATGATGGAACCACAAACAAATATCAAATCAATCAGAATGGTCATAAGTATAATCTGCTCCATCTTCCTGACCCTCAACAAGAAAATCCAAAGGAACAATTGGTCATGCTTGGAGGATAAAAAGATATGATTAACACCATCCAACAAATAGAGGTAGGACATTCCTTATTCATCAAACCTAAGGAGAAGATAGGACATAAATAAGTACCCAAGGAAATAGACAACTTATTATAGAAGTATAAAGGTATAGTTGTAGGAGACATAATAGATGAACTCCCACCATTGAGGGAAATTTCTCATCAAATATAATTCATCCCTCGTGCTTCCCTACCCAACAAGGCTACATTCAAGCTCACCCCTGATTAGAATGCAGAGGTAACCAAACAAGTCACTAAATTGTTGACTAAAGGACTCGTACAAAAGAGTCTTAGACCTTGTGTAGTCCCACATGTATTGGCCCCTAAAAAGGATGGAAAATGGTTACTATGAATTGAATCTAGGGCAATAAAAATGATCACCATCAGATATAGATTCCCTATACCAAGAATTGAGGATCTTCTAGACCGACTTGGAGGAGCATGCTACTTTTCCAAAATAAACCTTAAATCAGGCTACCATCAGATAAGGATAAGGCTTGGAGATGAGTGGAAAATTGCATTTAAAACCACTAAGGGACTATATGAATGGCTTGTAATGCCATTTGGTCTTAGCAATGCTCCTAGCACCTTCATGAGACTAATGAATGAAGTGCATCATGATTTCATAGGCAAGTTTGTAGTGGTCTACTTGGATGACATTTTGATCTTTAGTAGAACTAAAGAAGAACATATGAAACACTTGGAACAAGTCCTTCAGAGGATACATGAAAATAAATTGTCTATAAATCTAAAAAAGTGTGGATTTATGAAACAAGAATTGACATTCCTTGGTTTTGTCATCTCAAAGGGCACATAGAAAATGGATCCTAAAAAGTTAGTGGCTATCATCAATTGGCCAAAACCAAAAACACCAAGAGAAGTCAGAAGCTTTCATTGACTGGCTACCTTTTATAGGAAATTTGTTAAAAATTTCAGTCATAATTGTGCACCTTTGCTTGATACCATAAAAGGGGGTAGGAAGATCAAATTTCAGTAGACAACCAAAGAGGATGAGGCAATCTGGGCATAGGTTTAGTCCCCATCTTGTCTCTACCAACCTTCAACAAGTTGTTCACAGTGGAAACAAATGATAGCAATCTAGGCATAGGTTTAGTCCCCAGTCAGGATGGAAAAATGGTGGATTTCTTCTTAGAAAAACTCAATGAAGCTAAGAAGAGATACAATACATATGAATTGGAGCTTTATGTCATGGTTCAAGCCCTCAACAAGTGGAGGCACTACTTTCTTCCTAAATAATTAAATGTCTTCATAGACAATCATGCATTAAGTTTTCTTAATAGCCAAGATAAAATAAGTTGCAGACACATGAAATGGGTTGAACAACTCCAAGCATACACCTTTACTATAAAGAACAAGAAGGGAACCTCAAATAAGGTGACATATGCTCTTAGTAGAAGATTAATTTTGGCTGAAGAAATACAGGTACAAAGCATTGGAATTGATGCCCTCGCACACTTATACAAATATTATCCAGACTTTGGTGATATCTATAAGGTTTGTTCTACACTCTCTGATGCATACAACACTACATATTATGAATATCTATTGTAGAATGGTATTTCATTCAAAGGGGGTCAAATGTGTATCCCTAAGTTCTCCATGAGGGAAAATCTAATCAGAGAAAAACATTGTGGCACACTAGGAGGTCATTTTGGCATTGACAAAACACTTGAGTTAATAAGGAGAAACTATCATTGGCCAAGGCTACATAATGATGTAAGAAAATTTGTTGAAACATGCACCATTTTCCAAAGGGATAAAGGATTTAGAACAAATCAAGGTCTTTATCAACCACTTCCAATCCCAACAACACCATGGGGTAGTGTGAGTATGGATTTTATCTTAGGACTTCCTAGAACCAAACATGGATTTGATAGCATCTTTGTTATAGTAGATAGATTTAGAAAAATGGAAAACTTTGTTCCTTGTAAGGTTTCTAATGATGCATCTCACATTGCTAAGTTTTTTTTTAAAGAGGTGGTCAGAATTCATGAATTTCCAACATCCATAATCTCAGATAGATATGTTAAGTTCCAAGGGCATTTTTGGAGAACCCTTTGGAAAAAGTTAGGCACTAATTTGTCATTGAGTTCTACATACCATCCACAAACATATGGGCAGACTGAAGTAGTGAATAGATCATTGGGAAACCTCCTAAGATGTCTTACCAAACAATATGGGAAAATTTGGGATTCAATTCTTCTTCAAGCAAAATTTTCTTTTAATGATTCAGTCAACAAGTCAACAGGGAAGACATCATTCCAAGTGAACTATGGAATTCACCCTAGAGGAGTAATGGAGTTGAGAGACTTATCAAATGAATTCAAGGTCAGTGCACAAGGAGATGAGTTGTCAGCATGGATCAAACAGATGCATGATGAAGTCAGAGAAACATTAAATCAAAATACTGCAAAATATAAGGAACGAGCAGACAAAAAGAAGAGGTATGTTACCTTCAAAGAAGGAGATGAAGTGTGGGCATATCTGAAAAAAGAAAGGCTACCTAGGGGACACACAAAATTCAGATGAGAAAGATTGGTCCATGTCAAATACTCCACAAATTTGGAGATAATGCATATGAAATCTCTCTGCCACCCACTAAGCTATTTCTCCTATTTTCAATATTTGTGATGTCACTCCTTTTAAAAGTGATGTAGGATCTAACAATTCTCTACAGGATACTGGAGATACATAGGTCGAATGACTTAAGGAATTACCACCAAGCCAACCCCTACAATTGGAGAATATTATTGACTCCAAGGTTGTCAAGAAAATAAGAAAGAATACGTATACAGATTGCTTGGTCAAGTGGAATGGATTACTTGGCATTGATGCAACATGGATGAATGAAGATTGTATCAACAAACATGGAACAACCCTTCATAAATTACTCTTAAGTGGAACTTGAGTTTTCAAAACAAGGGAGAATGGTGCAAGAGCACCTCCATAGAATCTAAAAATAGAATATTTTCACTAGAGGTCTTCAAGGATTCACCCAAGGGACTGCATGCCTAAGGTTTAAAGATAACATCTCAGATTTTGTTAATAAGCCACTTTGTAAGGCCTAGTCACCCTTGGTGTGTTTATAAACCTTGGGTTTTGACTATGGTTAAATGGAATAGTTAGTTTTTATGTGAGTAAGGGTCCTTAGGATCCTAGGCTTAGGCCTTTTAGGCTCATTAGGAGAGAAAAGTGCAATTTTGCAAGAAATCCAAAAAAGTTGCACAAATTGAAAAAATGTTGCTTAACAACTTTTGCAAAAAGTTGCAAAATAAGTTGTAAACATTCCCCAACGGTCAAAAATTTTGAAAATCATTTTGAATCATTGGGAATGTCTTCATAAGCCCTTTGAAGTGGGTGGAAGACAAGTTGATGTACATTTTCTTTGAAATTAATAAAATCACCTTGTTTTCCCTACTTTTCTATGTTCAAATCCATCATGTACAGATCTGTAGTTGATTGAAGAAGAATGGATGTTGAATATTTGATAACTTTGATGATTTAGGGAAAAAAGAAATTAGTTTGAGTCAGATTGGAGATCGGGATCAAAAGTTAGGATTTATTTCTTGGGTGCATAGAAAACCTTCCTAAACCAGTGGTTTGCAAAGATCATGCCCTAACTTTCTTTAAACATTGGGAATTCCATGCCCCCTAGGTAAATTCAAGTAGTTTCAATGTACTTTAGGATTCTAGAATCCTGGGAGCAGGGGAATGAGTTTGCTATTTTTGGTTGCAAGCCCTAGTCCAAGCATCTCTATGTGCTTGGAATAGTGCAGAGAAGAATGAAGTAACTGTAGAACTTTGGGGGTGGGAAAAAGAAATCTAATGGTGGATTTTGGTCACTTATGGGTCCCTAATAACATTCCAATCAATGTCTTATCAATGGTGTTTGACTGGTGAAGACTTCCTCAAGGAATCAAACCAATTAGGTCTAATTAGGCCTAGTGCAACAGTAAGTGTTTGATGGTATCCTTTCAATTTGGGAGTTTATTATTTAAGGGTTTGACACATCTCAATAAAGGGTTTTTGGATCTAGTATCTATTTTGTAGACCCTTTGAGAGGTTTAAGAGTTAAAATCCAAAAACCCTCTGTAAAAGGCTACAAGCCAGGGAAGCCCAATAGCCAAGATTGGTGTCTCAATCCTTAGGGTTTTTGGGTCACTTATATAGGATAAATTTGATAATTTTGGAACCTTTCCATACCCTTCCCAACATCTAGGTTACTATTTTTTGTTTGTGTCTAGTAGAAAGCCTTTCTACTCAGAGACATAGAATCCTCAAAGAATGATAGTGAATTTGGTATTGGTTGCAGGATTAGACAAAGGTGTAGATAACTCTCACAAGTTAGATTGGGTGTATAGAAGACACCTAAGACCTTTTCATATCTAAGTCTACCTATTTAGGAGAGATCTCTCCATCAGGGAGAAAGATAAGGAAAATGTTTATTTGTTTAGGATTTCTTTGGTTGTTTTAATAAGGGGTAGTTAATAGTTATTGATATTTCTAAAAAAACAATTTTGGTGGTTGTTTTCCATCAATGAAAAGGGGGAGATTTTTGAAAATATATGTTTTGTTGTCTATTTTCATTGATCTCAAACATTATGTTTCAGAGATGTTTGTGGTTTCTCAAACACTATGGTTTAAAAGTATTCTATTCTTGGAGAATTAAGTTTGTGTATTGAACCTAAAAGAACAGTGGAAGACAAGTATGTATTCAGAATAGTGGAAGACATGTGTATTTAGAGCTACAAGGTAGTGGAAGACAAGTATGTATTCAAAATAGTGCTACAGTGAAGTGAAAGACAAGTGTGACTTTAGAATAGTGGAAGACATATATGTATATTTTGATCATGTGAAGATGATGTTTAGTAGTGCAACAATGTTGTAATCTTATATCCAGAAGTCTGTGTGGTACGAATGTTTGTGATTTAGTGGCTGTGAAATATAGTTTTATAGTTGCAGCTAATAATGCTTCATTTGTGCTTTCTAGAAGGTTTCTTCTATAGAAATTAGGGTTCAAGCTGTGTTGATACTTATGTAGATGGATTCAGGTATCCATCTTGGTTCTAGCATTCTCTAGCGATCCATAAATTATTTCTAATGATCGAGAAACTGTCATCTAGTGTTGTAGTTATGTTCATTTGTTGTCTTGGCCTAGAAATATATTGTGACAACTTCTAACATGGATTGTTGGCATGTGCTAGTGCTTCTAATGTGGTTTTTGGATCTCACCATGCATGTGGAGGTCAGAAATAGTTGGCGAGTTAGGTGATTCATTGGATAGTACATTTCTACATGTTTGAGATGGTGAAGTTGTTTTGATATTTGTGCATTTAGAATTAGGCTATGTGTAGCATGTTTGTGGTCCCTCTTTCTCCTCGAGTGGATCATGCTTCTTGACTTAGGTCTAGGTTATGAATTTAATAATTATCTCTTATCTAGATGGGTTCTTTCTATATGTGACCTATTCATTTAACGATTATCTCTTATCTATTTGGGTCCATTCTATGTCTTGGTTTGGATGCTTATAGCAAGACACTTTATCTCATTTTGTTGGTTCCTTGGCTAACTTGTATCCTAAATTATAATATCCCTTTGACATGGATGACCTTGTTGTAATTGTTACCCCTTTTTATTTCCTAGCTCTATAAAGTGGAGTTTTTTTATGTTTTTCAAATAGTTTTAAGGGTGCATCTCAGCTATTAATGGTGTTTTTCCAAAAGAGGAATGCCATAAAGGAATCACTGAAAGGTGCAATAGTTTACAACATATAATAATCATACAACATTGCAAATTTAAAAGAATGATCTCTTTATTCATGAATGAAAATGTGCAATATCCCACACAAGTTGTTGGAGTAACTATTATAATACACTATACAAGGAAATGATACATATAAAAATGAAATCATAAACAAAGACAAGCGATCCTTCATTGCCTCGTAACGATGAACCCCACAGTTGAGTTCCACGTCTTCATTTCCAGTTGCTTCACTATCCAAAGTACCTATAGGGAGATTGAGAGGTTGTGTTAAAGATCAAGATTCTAATTATTTTCATGTACATCATCATTACATCCATATCTTACTCCTATAATACATTATAATAGTTTGCAATTATCATATAAATCACAGGAAAGTAAAAAGACATCATCAATATTCATCAGAACTAAATTCATTGTTTAAATAATAGTTTTGTTCAAAATTACATACACATGTGAGGGTTTTATTTCTTATTACTTCATATTAGCATGTGGAAAAATTTGGGCTCCCATGAGGGTAGATCCCAACATGTTGTTCAGTGACAAATATGATGCTACAAGATACCATGTGATTTCAGCATTAATGCTTCAAGAGCTAAAAGATGTGAAGTGTAACCTCGTACATATATAATGATTTAGTAGAGGTGCTTATGCTATCCAAAAAAAAAAAACAAGAATCAACACTATGTTATCATTCAAGGGACACCAATGATTAGAAGGAATTCTTTTAGGTTTGAAAGTCAATCACAAGAAAGAGACCATTCATGTATATTTCATGCAGTCAATAAGGACAATGTTGTGAATGGTAACTTCTATTGTGTTTGAACAAACAAGGTTAAAGGCCCATAGTACAGTGACAAAAGATGAATTTTTACAGTTCTATTAATAATGAAATGCCAATGATTTGTCAAAACAATAGTTTTGCAAACAGAAAGAATTGTTGTTTCCTTCTAAGAGGTGCAAGTAATGCCAAATAAAAAATAAAAGTGGTGTATGTTTACCTCGTCGTAAGAGAGCATATAAAATCACATACCATAAGAGAGGGTGAAAATATAAAGACACATAGCACAAATTAGAGGTAAAAACAACAAGGACATATGCTTCATATTTGAATTTACAAGTAGCAGATACAAAAGAAGAGCATAAAAGACAATGAAAAATATTATGAAAGGACAGTATGATGATTGAGAAAATTAATGATGAGACAACAAGTATGATGTATGAACTCCAAAGTTTCAAAGGATAAATAATTTATGTTAAGGAGAGTCACCATATGCATGTTATTCATAAACAAGTAAGTGGTGAAGAAAAGATAGTGAGGCACATGCAACCTTTGGAAGAGAATACATCTTCTTGTTATGTTGTTACCTCAGAATAAATCTAGAAAATTATATTGGCAGCTAAGGCATTTATGTGACTATAGATTGAAGGCTATAGGTGTTTGGGAGAAGAGGATCAAGTCTTACTAATTATTCATTAAAATAATTATGTATTTGCACCCAGGAATGCTCACGTAGAGAAGTACCAATAGTAGTGATACTACTGAGGAACATACTACAAAAGATATAGAGAAAGCGTAACAATCACCTCCAAGATGAAAATGTATTACAACAACACTGAGAATAGTCCATAAACAAAATACATCTATGACAATTAAAATACAATATTAATGCTGCAAAAGATACTTGAAAAATAATGTTCTAGTGGTCCCTCAAAGAATATCTATGACAGTAAGCACAAAGATGTTCTTATTTAAAGAGAAGCCTTCACAGATGGAGAAATCCACAAATTAATATGTGAAGCATGTTCATTATCATGAGATGATATTCATGTTAAGAATACATGTTTTCTGAACAAGTTTCAACAATGATTCATAAATGGAGCAACATATACAAGTTTGTATCAGTTAAAGAGCATCAAACAATGAAGTCCTCAAGCAAGGGTGTTAGCATGCAATAACAATAGGGGTTTCTCTCCAAAGTCTCACAAACATATTTTCATCCATAAACAAATAAAAATGCACCTTATTTGAAACCCTTGTCCTACAAACAAAAAGTCAGAAGTATTTCTCTTAAAAACATAGAGTTCGAACTCTCAATTTTTTGAAGAACAAAGGAGTATTTTTTCTGGTTTGTAATAGCAAAAAATAGAGTCCAAAGCTTCAATTTCACAACAAATAAATGGTGTCCTGCAAAGTAATGTCATAAAAACCTTCATAGAAGTCACAAAGGAGGCCACAGTTTGGGGAGGTAAAATAATATCAAACATGTCGTATCCAGAACCAACATCAATGATGCAATCAAATAAGAGAAGCTCAAAGAGAAATGAAAGGGTTTTCCTTTGATTTATACACAGAAATGAAAATATCTTTCAGCCATGATAAAGATGTAAAGGAAATACCAATGGAGAGAAATCTTCATGTTTCTATAAATTTTAGAGAAGCAATTATTTCATACAGAAATGAAGCAGCTCGAGGGTAGTTTTTTCCATAAATAAAGACTTACCTGTAATAGATTTTAACTCCTTAGATAAATTTGTGCAAAATATGCTAGAAAATCTTCAAATGTATGTGATTTTTCTTCCAAACCCTCACAGGCAGTGCCCAGGAAGAGCGCCAGCTGCAAAGGGAAAGACAAAGTGAAAATGAAATATTTTTAGGGTTCGAAAATCCTAAAGGTTATTGCCAAGAGAGAGGGTTTTTTGCCTTTCATTTTTTTATTAAAAAGTATTTTGACTTAGAAATTCGTGGGCTATGTGAAAGGATTTTATGCTTATTAAAATAAATTAATGATGCATATCATTAATACTTATTACATAATATAATATATATTATTTAATAAATATTGTTTGAAAATTTAGTATTATTAAATAATATATATTATATTATTTAATAAAGGTTAATTGATATATCATTAAATTATTTTTATTCTTTTGAAAGTATTCAATTATAATTCATTTTCATTATATGTTAAATTATAAAACATATAATGAATATTAAATTTTGAAAATGCAAAAATATTGAAAGGGCTTTAAATATGGAAAATAGACTTTTAAAGTAATAATACATTTTTTTTTTGCATAAAAATATATATTAATAATTATTGAATAATTTATACTATCACTTTAATCAATTTCATTATAATAATAATATTATCAAGTGATTTGTAATTATCACTTAAAAAATATTATTAGTATAATTAATATTTATTAAAGTAATAAATCATGAATTACTTAATAACTATCGATTAACGTGGAGAAAGATATATTTATTACTTTTAAAAGGTCAAAGAAGATACTTTTGCATAGTGATGACAAAGTTCAAAGGTCATGGGGATAAGGATGAAGTTATGAGGTGAAGTTATTACATTTCAAAAGCTCTTTATGAGTTGTTTTCAGGACATGGATGCATTTATGAGGAGCCATTATGATAAAGTTGATAAGGATTGACCTTGGCACCCATTTTATACCATTTTGAAGTCATTTGAGGGGCTCAAAAATGGCCTTATAGATTGAATCCAACCCAGGAGTTATTGTTCCCCTGAATGCAGTTGGCTAAAAAGGCATAAGTATGAGTTGAAGACTCATTGTTCAGAAGCTCTTCTTCCCTTTGGGCTTAATGTTTTGTAACTATTTTCAAGTTCTTAACAAAAGTGAATGGTTTTTGTAACCCATTTTCAGAGAAAATACAATTTGTAGCACCTTTTTTGACAGAAATAGATAGCTGGTACCTTCTCAATTATTTTCTATTCTGTGTCCTTTTTTTTAATACAAGTTCTTGTGATGTTCTTCTTCCTTGGATTTGTATTCAATGTTCGTGCCTTTATACAGGAATATGTAATAGTTCTTTGCAGGTTGTAAGTTGTGTTGGTCATAAGAATAAGTCTTAAATTGTGAGATAGGGTCTTTCTCCTCTTAAGGGTTGAGCATATTTAGCCTTCTTATAAATTTTTCATGCAAAGATTAGGTATCATTGGGGTTTGTAGGAAATATTTGTATTACTCTTTTTATGGTGTCTTGTTTATCTGTGCAGGTCTCATATTTCATTTGGTGCATCACCTTAGGAGTAGATTTTAGTTTCATGTTTCCTTCTAACCCTTTCCCTCCGAAAATATTTAGATTAGGTGAAGTACCTAAGAAGTCAGCCTTCTCCAGAGGTTCACTTCTTTTCTAGGTTACCCACAACCTAAAATTGTTCCCATGTATCACTAGATTGTTGAGTTTACTCAACAAGGTGCAAATTTGAGTGATAATAGTTACGCCCAGTGGGATTGAGAACCGATTCTCAGTTCTTTTCAGTCTTTATGTTTTTGTTGTTGTTGTTGTTTGGTGTGGACAATAGTGGTATCTTACTTTGGAGGAAAGAAATAATAAAACTTGGTGACTCTAGAGGAATATCTTCTTGTTTTAGTAGTTCAAGTGCAGGTATGTTCCAAAGAAAATCTAGTTTTTTGGATTTTCTTTCTCTTTGAATGTTTCAATATGTCAAAATTTCATGGAAGCACATTTTATCATTCCCCATATCACAAAAATACTACCCATTCATCTCCCTATCATCCATATCAAATCAACTATAATGTTGGTTTCACTAGAAATGAGTCCATTACAACAAATACCATCCAAGCTCCATATGTTTTTCACCCACCCACCCTTGATCAAGATTTATGAAAGCCTGATAATGTATATTAGCAACCCCAAGAGAAACAATTTATTCCAAGACATCATGATGGCTCTTAGAATCATCCTAACCATGTTGATTACTTGCGCATAAAGGACATATTGTCAAACTTTAGAGAGCAGACGAGGTGTATTAACAGAAAACAAGAGTATAACTTGTAGCAGGATGAGTGGGCTTACCAGGCTTATCAAAAACAATAAGATATGGGGGTACAAAGAAGGAAACATGAAGAGAATATTGAAATGGAGGCAGTTGCAGGAGAGGAGAAGAGGAGCCTTCTGTTGATCCAAGCTCAAAAGAAAGAAACCCAGTCAGCTTCCATTTTTTCAAACCCATTCTTTGAAGAAGAAGCTCTGAGATTCAATTTAGTTCACTTCAAAGAAGATGAGTCTTCTTTGGAAGAGAAATCAAATATGTTGCAACAGAAAGAGGTATCTTTTCAATATAATATTGCAAGAGAGTTGGATGCAAAAGAGAAGCATATGAGACTTCTGATGGACCAAGTATGAAGGATAGAGGCCCAATCTACTAATCCATGTATGAGAAAGATGTGAAAGAGAATACCATCGAGTTCAATGTCTCAACTTTAAATAGGGTAATCCTTCAAAGGTCCTCAATTTTAAAATCCCAAGTTTTAAACAAGAGGTACTTGCACATGAGGTTTAGAGTGAGAAATCAAACATGCTAGAAATGGTTGATGAACATATCCAGTTGGGACAGTAGGAGCATGAGAAAGAAGAAAGTGTTGTGCATGAGGTTACAACTAAATATTTTCATGAGCTTCCCAACTTTTCTAAATAGAATGATCAAATGGAAACTGATTTATTTGGTATGTTGCCTGGTTTTGTTGAAGAGGACAACATGCTTGTATTAACACCATTAGCGAGTTTACTCAATAGGGTGAAAATTTGAGTGATAATATTAATATCCAATGCTATATCTTGTATATAAGTACATTTTATGATTTGAAAAAATATAAGGTGTGAAGCATGAGGATAATGTGTGAACTAGTAAAGATTTACAATCAATAGATCAAAGTTGACCTATAGTGGTAGAAGAAGAAATGGCAGTAACATTGTATTTGTAAGGTTGACAATTTTATGCATGTTAGCTAAATTATTAGGAGAATCTCTCTTAATTCTTTTAAATATTTGTATGTTACTTGTCTCTAAGACAATGGGTGTTGGGTGCACAAGTTTGTTTTTGTATCTTGCTACTTTTGCAGCGAGCCTCTGTTTACAAGTCCAGAGAATTGAGATCCTATTTGTATTCATTTTTGTATTGGAAGTGAGCCTCTAGGTGCAAGTATGGAGTAGTGAGATCTTACCATCTTTTGTAGTCAAAATTTATACATTAGTGAATTATTCTTTGTGAGAAAGTGCTCGTTGTGGTTTTTCCCAGTTTGGGTTTTCCACATATAAATATGAGTTCTCATGTGTTGTTGGTTTTCATTACTTTCTTATTGTTTCATGTGGTAAATGTTGAAGTTAGTTAGTGTGTTTTGGTTTATTATAATTTGCTCCCCACTCTCAGCATCCAAAGTGTATTCAACAATATATATGGCCCCATAACCCCTCCACTCTCTAAGCCTACCCTATGTGATCTCCCATAGGAGCTCTATGTGAATCTCCCTATCTTCTTTCCTAGTAGTGCAATAAACTCTTATGCCTATTTATAGTATTTACCTCCTAACTAATCCTGATCACATTCCTCATGATTACCCTGTCCATATGTACATATACTCATGCCTTTTGTAACATACCCTCTATTTTTTCAAATCTAGATA
The DNA here is from genome assembly GCA_018584345.1 of Thuja plicata. NCBI lineage: Eukaryota > Viridiplantae > Streptophyta > Pinopsida > Cupressales > Cupressaceae > Thuja > Thuja plicata. Next base: position 2,977,857 of record MU227701.1, read on the forward strand.
TGGTTGTATTTCTCTCCTCCATGACCTCGTCTAGAAGCCATTGTATAGTTGTAATCTTGGTCTCTCTCTTTTCTAACTACTTATAGAGATGGGATAGTTGTACATTTACTCCCTCGTATGTACCTATACTATATGTAATGTCCCACTAGTGAACCTGAGAGGTAAACACTAACTATCCAATAAATGAAATAATTTTTTTTTAAAATTCAATTACTATGATTATATAAACATGATGTCATGTTACACCTCATTTACATTGCATGATAAAATTCCTAATTCCTATTTCACCATTGTATTACATGGATTCCTAAGCTACATGAATGCAGAGTTCATTATTTATTCTAAGTCCTCATTGGGTTCCCTAATGTTACTACTTTAAGCAACATATTATAATCTATACAACTAAGGCAATAATGAAATACATCATAAACATTCCAATCATGAGTTTTCTTAAGTGTATGTTCATTTCTTTATCATTAACCATTTACACCTCGACATAAAATCATCTCCATATGCCAAACTAATTAATACATATAAACTAAATGGATTATTGATTCTAACCATTCACTTAGGTTTCTTACTACATAAGAAATCATTAAGAATTACAATTTAATAGTAAAGATAACTAACTCTTAACTAGCTCCTTCCATTTCCTAATCATTCAATATGAGCATTAAACATTATTATGCATCCTTTCTCCTAGATTCATAATTCATTTACATATACTTTCTTAAAAATTCATACCAATTATCAATATATGCATTTATAAATTAACCTTGCAATCTATATGGATAACTCAATCTTTATTTTACTAATCACATTACAAGAATCAAATTTATAATATTATACATTTCCCCTTTCTTTGACCTAGAACTACCCATTACATTGTTTCCAAATATAATTAATTAAATATGTCCATAAATACATCAACCTCCTTCTAGGAGTATACAATTACATCAATAAAGACACACGAGTATGATACATCATGATGATGAGTGCAAGATGAAGTCTCTAATGAAGAATTTGGAAAGATGTAAGCGCAAGATCCATCCACACAACATGAATATAATATAGATAATAAAATATTAACCACCCAACCATGTAGAACCAATAGGCCCACTCCCCTGAGCTAGAGATAGACACCAAGAGCCCTCTCAAGTAAAAACAACCTGATATAGAGTAGTTAGGGGTTTGTCAACTTCTGATAGTCAACTTGTCAAAAATGCACTAAAGATGTGTCAATTAACAATGTTCCCTAATTCTCCAAATGACTCAAATGTGTTACCTAAAGAAGTAAACCTTCACAAAGGTCCACAATGTTTCTATGGGTCTTTACTTACCCAATCTAACCAGGATAAACAAGTCTCAAAGGTTCAAAAGCCTGACTCATTGGCAAACCCCCAATGTTGTCCTAATAGGATTAACTCCCTACTAGGTCTACAATGATTGTTTTATGAATTTAGCAAAGAAATTTCCAAATGACTACCAAAAAACTTTAGGGATTCAGACACCCATTAAAATTCTTTATCACATATCCAAAAATTGGTAGTAGGTGTTTTGGACCGAAACATTCTAGTGTCCAACTATGACTATTTTCAAGGGCTAATTACCCCACTTTTAAAAACAAACCCTATTTAATACTCAATCCATAACCTTGGCTATTTTAAATAAGTTATAAAATTACTTGCATTAAAGGAAAATGCAACCAATTTGGTTATACCGGCCTTCCACATACCAAAGCCCCAAATTGCTCCATAAAAACCATTAAAAATAGGGTCTACTCAATGTCAACTCTTAAAAATAAATCTCAACCAAAACATGGTTGATTCACTATTAGAATGACATATCTTAATGGATTCCAACATAAAACGATGCCCTTATGAAGTCAAAACTCTTGCTGGTACATCTTAGCCTCAAACTAGTTACTCTTCAACCAAGCATTCATGATGATCACCATCTATCTCCACTTGTCTACATATTATAGGGTTATAATTATATTGTACATAATATAATAAGGTCCTTCCATGAGATTTAATCATTAGCATTCATGGAATGACCATTAATCTATTGAAAACAATCAAAATTATTATTAAAGATGTAACTCCCTAAGTCTCTCAGCAAATGCAGTGAGTAACAAAACAAAATTAAATCTTAAAATAAGTGCAATGCTTACAAAATAGATAATTTTAGTTCCTCAAAAAATCAAGGATGTATTGAAAGTGATAACAAATCAAACTATCATGAGAAGTTGCAAAATTCAGTTATTTTATTACTTTCTCAAGTTAAGTCCGTAAAAATATTGATCTTCACATACTATCCCTATTCCTCCATCCTTGAATAGGTTAAATATGATGTTAAAAAACCATCCAAACCAATTCCAATCAGTTTCCCATGATTAAAAAATCATTTAAGCCCTTGAACAATGTTTCCCTCCTAATTGTGACTAGTCGTTAAAATTTGAAAATTCAAATTTAAAACTCCTTATTTTAATAAAGAAACTGACTTCTAAACTTCACTAATGATCTCCTAAGGATCAACTTGACTTTTCTAAATGTCCTAAATTCCTTTGAGTTTCCTGCCAATCCCAGGCCCATTAAATCCATAATTATGTCGTATGGTCCTATTAGGACCATTAGGACATTTTACATTTTTTGTTTACATCATTATACTCAAATTCCATTATAGGCCTTAAAACATCCAAATTGAGTCCATTCGACCAATGAGTGACTCCATCATGCTTATTTGGTATCTTCATTTCCTTCATTTCCTTAGTTTCTCCTACGCCATACTCCCCACCAAGAAAAGATCTCTTGCCCCAAGAGGTAAGGGGCCTTGTCTTCACACCTCAAAGTCTTCTTGATGGAGTCATGCAACTTTGTCCTCTTCCAACATGCATCTCTTGTAATAAAAAATCCTTATGCATCATCCTTGAACCTGCAACAACATTGTTAGAAACATGGAAATAAAATGCATCATCAATGCCTTTACTTTTTTGTTTTTTGGGATAGTCATAATCAGATTGTGTATACTACTCCTTCATCTACAAGAAAGGATCCAAATGACCCCTTCTACTATCCTCCATGGAAATATATTTTCCACCTTGCATTGGTGAATCAATAGGACACAAATGTGTGCCTACAACCACTCCATTCTAAATCACTTTATTCTTCCCCACTGCTATCTCTCATTATCTATCATTTTCATTAGTTTTCATAATCAATAATGATGCTCTCACCCTCTGACCTTATCTCATACATCTATCTGCCATATAACCCTGCAAATCAGTATACTCTTTCTTACCAAAACAAATAATTCTTGACTCAAATGGTTAAACATTGTACAAAGGTTTAAGGATAAAATTTTTACCATCTTTATGTACAAGATATGTATTCTTGTATCCATCATGTATTGTCCTTCTCATGGACTACCATGGTCTTCCTAGAAGGATATGACAACATGTTATGGGCACTATATCACTCAATACATGCTCCTTACACCCACCAATAAATTTTTTTACATAAGACTTCTCCCTAATTGTAAGGATTTGTTCATTACACACCCATGAGGCTCTATCGGGTCTACTATGTGAAAAATTCTTCAAATTCAACTTTTCAACCATTTCACAAGAAACCAAATTTTCAAAAGAACCCGAATCTATGATCAATTTCTAAACCTTACCTCAACTTAAACAAGTTTTTTTGAAGATGGATACTTGTGGTACCTTATGAAATGGTTCTTTGTTCCTCATCATGAGACATTCCACAACTTTAGGTTATGCAAAGGTTGTCCCTTTTTCTCCCCCTTATTGATCATCTTCCTCATTGTGACCTCTGTCGTGTGCCAACATCACTCTCTTATTGGACTTCATTGTATCTTTTTCAGGACACTTGTTGATGCAGGAGAATCTTGGGTTCTTTGCAATCCTGCTCAACCAAAAATATGTTTTCTTTTGTTCTTTAGCTTGTTTGGAGGCTTCTTGGTGAAGTGCTCAGTAACTGTTATTTCTTGGTTACTTATTATGTCTTTCTTTACTAATAGGTCTCAGTGTATGTTGGTTTCTCAATTTCTTCTTTCATCGAGTTGGTTTTTTTTTCTCGGTTACCTTCTTATTGAGTTGTTCCTGTTGCTCAGTTACCTTCTTACCAAGTTGTTTATCCTAATTTGGCCGATTTCTACATTTAATTTGTGTGGCATAATTAATGTGGGATCTCTCATTGGGATATGTGTGGACCTAAATCTGGGTCTTTCTTTGATTTTTTATCTTTGACCTCTTTGATGGACTCTTGTATACATTTGGTTCTCTGTTCTTAGTTTTGGAAGGAGATGGGAGGTATTTTTAAAGGAGTATTGGTATCAGTTTGTAATAAAATACTTAGTGTTAAGATATTTGGGTCTAAGACCTCGCATGTATGAGGATCATTATGTAATTCATTTGAATTTATATGGTTGAGACTGGGAAGGCCTTATGGCCCGACATGTATTGAGTTTGATCAATTAATGAAAATTATTTGTTGTTTCTTCTCTCCTTATTGTTTTGTTTCTTTCATATTTATCTGCAAGTTGTTTTTGTATTTGGGAGTGCCTTTGGCCCTAAGTACTATCCTTCCTTGCATAAGGTGGTATCAGAGAAAAGGTGAGATCTAGGTTTCTTCTTGTAAGCCCTAGCCCTAGTTGGTTGATATTGTTGTGGGGTGGCAGATTGTGACCTGACCTTCAATTGCAAAGGGATTCAAGATGGTTCAAGGGAGAGGAAACACAGATCTAGGTATAGCTGATATGATAAGATAGATGGATGCAAGATTGGAAGCTGTTGAGATAGCCCAACACAAAGGAAGACATCTCAAAGATGTTAGTGATGATGAATTGGAAGAAGTACAAGGCACACCTGCACCTAGGATGGATCAGGAAGAAGAGAGATTCCTGTGAGCATTGACAAGTTTGAAGTCCACACCTTAGTTTAATCCTCCTGAGTATAGTGGAAAATTAGATTCTGATGAATTGATAGACTGGATAACTAAGATGGAAAAATACTTTGATTATGAGAATGTATCAGAGGAGAAGAAAGTGAAGATTGCAAGCACAAAGTTGAAAGTTCATGCATCCTTATGGTGGGAGCATCTATAATTGGATCAAAAGAAGAAAGATAAAGATAAGGTCAAGGTATGGGATAAGATGATTATCAAATTGAAAGGAAAGTTTCTACCTTGTGATTACCAGATTAACCTGATTAGGAAAATGAAAATTTTGAAGCAGAAAGATAGTTCGGTAAAAGATTATACTGAAGAATTATAAAAATTGGACATTAGATTTGGAAATGTTGAAGATGAAGTGGAAAGAATAACAAGATAACTAAATGGATTGAGAAGTTCCATACAAGATGAGATCATCTTGGGAAAGATGAAAAGCATTGAAGAGGCATATAATTTTACCCTAAAAGCTGAGGAGAAATTGAACAAGAGATATGAATAAAGACAAAGAGGCAGAGGTGGTAGATTCCCTAGAGGAAGAGGTAGATCTCATGGTGATAATAGTAGATCTAAACTAGACAAGTCAATTTCATACACACATCAAGATAAAGGAAACACTGAATGGAAAGGTGGAAGTTCATACCAAGGAAGAGGAAATTACTCGCAAGGTGGTTATAGAAGAAGAGGGTTCCAAGGAAATTATTACAATTGTGGTGAAGGACATAGGTATTTTTGAGTGTACACATGCAAGCAATAAAGTTAGTGACAAAATAAATGATTTGGTGCAAGAGGAATCACCGTATGAACCAGAGAAGAAAGAAAATCTAATGATTAGAAGGATACTATGGAGTGAGAAAGATAAGCAAGATCCTATCTGGAAAGTTTGTTCAAGACCAGATGTAGAGTTGCAGATAAATTTTGGAAGGTAATTGTTGATAGTGGGAGCTCAAAAAATCTTGCATCTGATGAAATGGTCACAAACTTGCAGTTGGAAAGAATGAAGCATCTGAAGCCCTATCAGATTTCATGGATCAAAGATGAGCATACAGTAATGGTGAGTGAACAATGTTTTGTGAATCTAAAAATTGGAAAGTATTATGATAAGGTGTTGTGTGATAGTATGCCAATGAATTTTTGTCATATTTTGTTGGTTAGACCTTGGCAATATCATAGACATGCTATAAATTATGGAATAGTGAATAGATATACTAGTTGGGTTGATGGTAAGAAAAAAATCTTGTTACCTTTGGTTGAAGAATTTGTTTGTGAGATATGTACATCTGTGAAATTTTTTTTTGATGGAAGGTAGATGGTTTGTTAAAGATTTGAAAAGAGATGATGTTTTTAATGCTTTGATTCCTAACAAACCGAGTAAGGATACAGAAGATAAAGTTCCTATAGAAGCTAAGAAATTTCTCACTGAGTACAAGGAGATCATTTTAGATAATGTACATGATGGTTTACCACCAATGAGAGATATTAGTCACTATATGGATCTAATTCCTGGATCTAGTTTACCGAACAAGGCACCACATAGATTGACACCGACTGAGAATGAAGAGCTTAACCGACAAGTTCTTGAGTTGTTGAACAAGGGTTTGATCAGAGAAATTTTGAGTCCATGTGCAGTACTAGCTATATTGGTACCTAAGAAGAATGGTGAATGGTGAATGTGCATTGATTCAAGAGAAATCAATAAGATCACAGTTAAGTATAGGTTCCCTATACCAAGGATGGATGATATAATGGATTGTTTGAGTGGAGCAAGATATTTTACCAAAATTGATTTGAAGAGTGGGTATCATCAGATCAGAATTAGAGAAGGTGATGAGTGGAAAACTGCTTTCAAGATGAAACAAGTTTTGTATGAGTGGTTGGTTATGCCTTTTCGTTTAACTAATGCACTGAATACATTTATGAAGTTTTGAAGAAATTATTGAATAAATGTGTGATTGTATACTTGGATGATATTATGATATTCAGTAAGACTAGAGAAGAGAATTAAATGCATATAAGACAAGTATTGTAGAGATTGAAAGAAGAAAAGTTGATAAATCTAAAAAAGTGTTCCTTCATGAAAGAAGAGCTTATGTATTTGGGTTTTGTGATTTCAGCAGATGGTTTGAAGATGGATCCTGAGAAGGGTGAAGCTATACTTAGTTGGCCTACACTTGAGAATGTCAGTGAGGTAAGATCATTTCATGGATTGGCAAGTTTTTAAGGAATTTTATGAGAAATTTTAGTTCTATTTGTAATGCTATGACTGAGATAGTGAGAGGAGACAAAAGAGAATTCAAATGGACACATGGAGCTAATAAGAGTTTTGAGACTTTGAAGCTAAAGGTTGTTGGACTACATGTGTTAGCTTTACCTGATTTCAATAAGGTATTTCAAGTTGAATTTGATGCAAGTGGAAGTGCAGTAGGAGCTGTGTTGAATCAAGAATGTAAACCTATTGCTTTCTTTAGTGAAAAGTTGAATGATGCTAAAAGGAAATATTATGTCTATGATCAAGTTTTCTATGCTATTGTTCAAGCTATGAAGAAATGGAGAAATTATTTTATGTTGAGTGAATTTGTGTTGTATACTGATCATAAGGCTTTACAATATTTGGGTAGTCAGAATAAGTTGAATCAAAGAAATATGAAATGGGTAGAGTATTTGCAGAGTTTGACATTTGTGATTAAGCATAAAAGTGGAGTTTTGAACAGAGTTGGTGATGCATTAAGTAGAAGAAGATCTTTGTTCGCTGAAATGAGAATTGAATTTCTTGGTTTTGATGATATGAAGAATTTGTATGAAAATGATCCTAATTTTTCTGAGTAGTGGAGAGTGTGTCGAGCACCTATTCCAAATCAATCAAGTAATTATGAAGACTATTTCATTTGGGAAGATATTTTGTTCAAAGGTATTCAATTGTGCATACCGAGAGGATCAATGAGAATTAATTTGATAAAGGAAAAAAATAGTAGTGGTTTGGCTAGACATTTTGGTATTGATAAGACATTGAGTTTTCTTAAGGAAAGATATTTTTGGCCTCAGTTGTATAAGGATGTTCATAAATTTGTGAAAATCTATGGAGTTTGTCAAGTTGCAAAAGGAGTGAGTTACAATACTAGTTTGTATACACCAATTACTATTCCTGAGAAACCTTAGAATGATATCAGTATGGATTTTGTTCTTGGCTTACCGAGGAAAACAAGAGGTAATGATTCCATATTTTTTGTTTTGGATAGATTTTATAAGATGACACATTTCATACAATGTATAAAAACATCAGATGCACTACATATAGCAGATCTTTTCTTTAAGGAGATTGTCAGATTGCATGGGTTATTGAGGAGTATCATCTCTGACCAAGATAGTAAGTTTGTTAGCTAATTTTGGAAAAATACTTTGGAAGAAGTTGGATACCGAGTTGAGGTATAGTTCTACATTTCATCCATAGATTGATGGACAAATAGAGGTTGTAAACTAAAGTTTGGGTAACTTGTTGAGATGCCTAGTCGGAGACACACTGATTAATTGGGATTTGATGTTGGCACAAGAAAAGTTTGCATACAATAGTTCAGTAAACAGAAGTACTAAAAAGACATCTCTTGAGATTGTTCATGGAACACAACCAAGAGGTATATTAGACTTGATAGACATTGTTGGTGAAGAGAAAAGGAGTGCTGAAGCATAAAAGTTTGTTGAGTTCATGAAGATGTTGCATGAGGATGTAAAAAAACAAGTTAGAGAAAAGTAATTAGAAATACAAGGATAGTGTAGATAGATGAAGGAGACATAAAAAATTTAAATATGGTGATGTGGTAATAGTTCATTTGAAGAAAGGTAGATTTCCTATTGGAACTTATGGAAAATTGAAGTTGAAGAAATTTGGTCCTTGCAAAATACTGAGAAGATTTGACAGTAGAAATGCTTATGAAGTGGAATTACCTGATGACATGGATATATCACCTATATTCAATATTTTAGACTTGTATGAATATCATGAACCTGATGAAGAATTGACAGTACTGGGTTATTATCCTAGAAATAGATAGAGGAAGTTGAATAGATTTTGAAACAAAGAGTTGGCATAAGTACAGGAGGAAAGGAATACATGGAGTATCTGATAAAATGGAAGAACTAATTGATTGAGGACTCATCTTGGATTTTTCAATCTAATTTGGATTCATTTCAGGTTGGACCTAACACATGATTCAGGGAATCATTTATTTTAACCATAGGTGTTTGATGCAGGAGAATCTTGGGTACTTGGCAATCCTGCTCAACCAAAAATATGTTTGTTTTTATTCTTTAGCTTGTTTGTAGGCTGCTCGGTGAAGTGCTTGGTAGCTTTTGTTGCTCAGTTAATTATTCTATATTTCTTTAATGATGAGTCTTAGTGTATGTTTCTTGCTTGGTTGCTTCTTTCACTGAGTTGGTTTCTGTTGCTTAGTTACCTTCTTACTGATTTGTTCATGTTGCTCGGTTACCTTCTTACCGAGTTGTTTATCTCGATCTAGCTGACTTCTACATTTAATTTCTTTGGCATAATTATTGTGGGATCTCTCATTGGGATATGTGTGGATCTAAATTTGTCTCTTTCTCTAGGTTTTGAGTGGTGACCTCTCTTTTGGACTCTTGTATATATTTGGTTCTCTGTTCTTAGTTTTGGAAGGAGCTAGAAGGTAGTTTTAGACGAGTATTGGTATCAATTTGTAATAGAAGACTTAGTGTTAAGATATTTGGTTCTAAGAACTTGCATGTATGAGGATCATTCTATAATTCATTTGAATGTATATGGCCAAAACTGGGAAGGCCTTACAACCCGACATGTATTGAGTTTGATCAATTAATGAAAAGTATATGTTGTTTCTTCTCTCCTTCTTATGTTTTTGCTTCCGTATTATGTATCTACAAGATGGTTTGGTATTTGGGAGTGCCTTTTTCCCTAAGTACTATCCCTCATTGCATCACTTGTAGAAAGGATGACCTTCCTCTTCACAATTTTAACACTTTCCATTGAAAGCACCAGTTCTTCTACCTTCACCAAATCTACCACCACCTCTTTGTCCATTTCTCTAATCAAACATAGGATCCTTTCCCTTTTCATTCATTATTTTTTCTTGAGTGGCATTACTCTTGTTACCTCTTCCCCTACTTTGCTGGCCTCTTCTACCTCCTCATCTTTCTTGTCTTCTACTTAATTTGTCCTCAACCTTGATGCCCAACTTATAACATTCTTCCACAGTGCTAGGTGTAGTAAGACTAAGTTCAACTTGTATATTGAACCTTAGCCTACCTAGGAACCTTTCCACTTTCTCCTCCTCATCTTTATCATGGGTAACCCTAATATCAAGTTTGTGAAACTCCTCACTATACCTTTAGTCATCCATGTTCTTTTGCCTCAAAATTTGCAATTTCTGGTATAATTGAACCTTGTAGTCTTTAGGAAGAAATTTATCCCTCATCTTTTCCATCATTATTTTCCATGAGGTAACTATAGGTACTCCTTTCTTCCTCCTATTATCCTGCAAGAAATCCCACCATAACAATGCATGCCCCTTCAATCTTGACTTAGCAATCTTTACCTTTTGAATATCCTCCACATTTTTACTATCAAAGAAATTTTCAACAACCATAAACTAGTTAATTAATTCCTCATTATTCATTCTACCATCATACATTGGTATATCAGACTTACCTTTGTAACTATTTCCCTTAATGGCTTTGACAAGCCTAGCCATCCTTGCATCCTCAGGATCTATTTCTTCTCTTGGTGCTCTTTCTTCTTCTTCTTCTTCAAAATCTTATTCATGGTCTTCTTGTTCAGTGTATCCTTTATTCTTTCTCATGTGCCTCTTTATTTTTTCCATCTCTGCCTTCATCTTCCTATTATCCTCAACATACTGTGCCACAATCTTGGAAAACTCAATGTTAGTCATTCTTGGAGGCATCTCTTGAGCCTCTTCTCCAAATGTGTAAAACTTGTGTTTCTTAGACATATACACTTACCCCTCTCCAAAAGGATATTACTTTCTCTAATACCACTTGATGTAGAGAAGTTGGGTCTTCTAAACTTCTGATAGTCAACTTGTCAAAAATGCACTAAAGATGTGTCCATTAAAAATGTTCCCTAATTATCCAAATAAATCAAATGTATCAACTAAAGAACTTGACCTTAAAAAATGTCCAAAATAGTTCTAGGGGTCTTCACTTACCCAATAAAACTAGGATAAACAAGTATCAAAGGTTCAAAATCCCAACTCATTGGAAAACCCCAAATATTATCCTAATAGGATTAACTTCCCTAGTAGGTCTACAATGACTATTTTTTTACTTTAACCAAGAACTTTCCCAAATGAATACCAAAACAATTTAGGGATTCAGACACTCGATTGGTTCTATTAAAGGAATCCAAAACTAGGCTCTCACCAAGACTCAGGGATTGGACATCCTACCGAGTAGCTATTCTCCTCATAAAAACTCATTTAATTTATCAACCCAGGGGCGTAGTACTTGAAATGGGTTAGAAATATATATGCACAAAGGATTTTACTTAGACCATGTTATGGCTACAGGAAAGAAATTTCTTCAAAGGGAAACTATTCTATAGCTTCAGGAAACAAATTGCTTGAAAGGGAAACTAGTCTATCGCTACAGGATTTAAATACTGGAAAGGGAATGGAGAAATAAAGGTGTTGGAGGAATGAAAAGACTTGAAAACACAACTATAATGTCTCAACAGCTCTACCACTTTAGCTGTAGAAAGTAATAGATTACCCCACGACTTTGGCTACAGGAATTGTGTTAACACTAGAATTACGATAACAAGATGTAGTAAAATGAAACTACATGCAAATGATTCTAACTAATATAGATTCCTCACCAAGTGGGCCCCCTTGAGTGAGTATCCAAACTAAATTATACTAAACTAAATTTCAACACCTCTTTTTTTATTGATTGAAATAGAAAGTATAAGATTAATGTAAAATTGTAAAACAACATAGTGAAACTGTATTCTGCTAACTGATAACGTCATCCTTCTCACGGAGGAGTAGAGCTTATTTAAAGAAAAAAAATCTAAATATCCTAACTGCTCATGCTATACAAAAGGCAAAGTCATTATTTGGAAAGATGGAAAACTAGAAAGCAAGAAAAATAGAAGACATCCATGAAGAAGGAAAGATTTGTTACGACATAGCAAGAATAGATCTAGCCTCCCACTTCTTCCTGGATTTCCTCAAAGGAAATCATTACTCTGTGACTCATTCTCTGCTTAGCTTCTGCCACCTTGGTACTATTGGAACCGCCACTTCAAGTTGCATTTACTTCACCAATGGTCGAGTCAGCTACATGAATGGGTCATGGTATCCAGTGCATGGCTCATTCACCTAGTCAAGCCTTCTCTTGCTATTTATACTATGCATCTTAAATGTTAGATTCAAGACATCCAAGGAAATATTCCATCAAACACACATACATCCATTAATTTTAAAACAATAATTACTTATAATAAAATAACCATAAACTTTGCATAAGTAATATAGCACTAATTTCCATGTGTTTGTATGTTTAAAAGCATTAAACTATAGAAGATGTCTTAGTGTTTGCATGCCATATAATAAGATAAAGAGTATAGAGTTTTAGAAAATATAATAGGAAAGCATAAATAGATACTAATAAAAACTCATCCTAGGGTCTCTAAAAATAGGGCATATAAATGCCTCATCATTCTGCCCCCTATGAAGACTATCACTTGTCCTTAGACACAAATACATTCCTGATTCAAGAAAGTAGCTGTAGATCCCCTACTGAAGTATCCCCACCATTGGTATTGTTCAGGTGCCAATAAAACTCATTTGTGTGCTTCATTTTTTTTTTTATGCTTGCTTCCAACTGCTCATCAATTTCATTGTCCACATAGTTGTAGAGTGGCCATAGGAGAATTGGCGATTGAAATGTAAGGGGAAGCAACAATTATGATCTTACCTTTCTTCCCAATTGTATGTACCATTGGACATGCTGTATGACTACCTGAGGTTAATAAGGATATGAGGTTCAACCTTTTTCAATGTAACCGTCAACCTGTTCCAATGCTTGATTATGTCATCTATTGCCCTTTTCCCTTCTTCTAAGGGAAGATTCTCAAAATTTTCATAAATTCATGCTCTATTCCTAATATTCCTTTCCCTTTTATGCTTCTCTAGAAAACCATAAGCTATTTCCAACTAGTCATAATACATCTATTTTGGGTCCCCATTCTCAGGCCTTAGAGGTAGGTTAACTAAAAATTCCCTCTCTCTATACTTCCTCAGTTATTCTACGTAATTAATCTCATTTTGTGTCCATGATACTAATGCAGGTAAATTTACATCACCAATAAACAATAAAGGATTACAATTAACATCAAATGAAACAACATAGTTGTGCAAATGCAACTTACAGAGGAGATTCCTAATGGAATTAGGGACACCTCCATATGCTGCCACAAATTCTTGTGGAGAGTCAATATTAGGGTCAAAATTCCCAATGTTTCACATCAGTTTAAATAACATGAATTGTTCTTGTAGGCATAAAGCATACACCCTTGGGGGTGGCTGACAGTCCATAATATGAGGGACTAATTCCCTAATTGAATTCAATCTATATTTCATATGCTGCACTTCCTACTTTTTCCTATCTATTTCCTATTTTAAATTCTTTTTCTCTACTTTCCATAGTTTCCTCTCATACTAAATCTTATTATATATTCAATGAAAAGAGTTTGAAGAGTTACCTTTGGTTTCTCTTCTGATTGGCCCTGCCATGTTTCCTTATGTTCTGTTTCCTTCTAACCTTTTTCCTTTTGTACTTGATCTGCTGCATATAGGACCATTGGTCTAGTTATTTATTCAAGAGTGGCACTGGTATCACCATCCATCTACATTCCCTCCTCAGGAAGAGTCTCATTAATAATCTCTTCTTATGTTGTTTCCTTTAGATTCATGGTCACAGGATCCTGCTCCATCTCCTCCTAAACTTCATGTAGTGGACTTCCTGATTGTGGCCCTTCAGATAATGCTTCCTCAATAGGAACCTCAGGAGTACTTCTTGGGATAGTCCCTATAAATTTTTTTGTTATCCCCAAGTGTCTGGTGTTCAAACAAACACTTCTCCTTGGTGGGGTCTCCAATGTAACTATAGGTTGTTTTCGAGAGGATCTTTTCCTCTTAGAGGAAGTGGTTGTAGGAGTTGCGGTAGAAGGAGTATCCATGATAGTTGAATCCATAGAAGAAATAGGGTTATCACCTTTCAAATTATTGACTTCCTTTTATTTTCCCTTTTCTTGGTGTTGAGTATCCTGTTCTGTAACAGGAACTTGAAAGGTTATGGGAACCTTTGTTTCATCCTCCTCCATGCTAGGGTTTGGTTCATTATTTTCCCTACTATATTTTTCTGCACCTGAAGAAAAAGGGTCTCGACAAGAGGATTTCGGCATAGAGGATGCAGGGTTCTCTAAAATAAGATTTTCATTAGGGTCATTCCCCTGCTCTTCTTAAACTTGTTGATTTTGTGGCTCCCCTCAAAGTTGCACATGTTGTGGCACTATAATCTCTTCCTAGCTCATGGTTGAAACACCCACAATTCCCATTCCACAAGAATTTTAATCAACCCATGGTGGGTTACGACATTCTTCCTCCCTTTCTTGACTTCATTGACACTTAGATTTAAAAAAGAATACAAAAAATTGGGAACATTGACCAGGCGTCCATGCTGTAAATGGCTGAGAAAATTGAAATGTACTACATGTAAATATGAAAATGTCCCTTCATAGGATAAATGCCTAATAATTTGAATTGCAAGTTATGGGTATTCTCCTAGAAGAGAGAGTCTTGTTTCTCCTTGTTTTCTCATTTCTATCTTGGGGTCTTTTGGAATGGTGAATTATGTCTGCATGGACCGTGTGTCATGCCCATGTATAAATACCTTTCCAATGGCAGGGAGTCTTGACACCTCTAAAATTCTTTCCTCAATAGCATAAACCTGCAAACCCTTGATGTAGGTGACTCCATTGCTAAGATTTCTTAGGAACTCCAACAATATCACTTCATCATACCCAGTCAGACAAACAAAATAGGTAAGCCACCCTACCCTATTAAACACTTGCACATTGGCCTGGTCTTGAAACAACAATGAATGGTCACCCAAGGCCTCCCATTTTGTAGCTGAAAAAACATTTAATCCCAACAATATCAAACTTGATACAGTCAAATGCTAAAAACAAGCTTACCCTACAAATTCTGCCACCTTTCCATTCTGAACTCGCAAATACCCTTCTTCTCTCTGCTCAAACCCTTCCATTTTCTATTGTGGTTTCTAGACTAAATTATGTCATTGAGGTTCCTAAAAAGTTCTTGGCAAGAAGAGGCAAGAATAAATTTGAATAATGCAGCTTGAGACTTGGTTTTGCTAAATTAAAGTTGGCAAGAAATGCTTGCACATAAGGGTTTGTCACATCAGCTTAGCAAGATGGCTGCAGATTAATGAAAAAGTACATTTCATTTAAAGATTATTGGCTAGTAAGGCAAGGTTATTAATGATGACACAATTGCCCCTACAAAAAAGGTGGCATGTGTCCTCACATGCATGGGTTAAGGTATGGTGACATGGGAATAAGTTCCATATTAATTACATGCTTAATAAATGATTATGCTAAAAGAAGTAATGTTATTTAAAAAAATAAATGTGTAGGCATACTTGACATTGAATTACCAATGAATGTCCAAATCGGGAAAGATTTGGTTAGTGTGCTAAAAGAATGTGAGGCATGGAGGAAAATATGATGTGGATGGATGAATGATGTAGAAGAAAGAAGTGTGACATGTGATGGAATGATTGTTTATTATGAAATAGAACGATTTCCCTGGGAAAAGGAAACTTTATTATGACTACATACATAGGATTTAAAGAGATGAATGGAGTGGAAGGCTTTCCCATTTAGCCATAGGATATTTTTTAGCTACATGAGGTCCATTTTCTACATGAGGTCCAATGGTGGTAGGAGAAATCTCAAACTTCCATAGGAACTCACCCTTTGTGGCTTCTTTAAGGTACAAATGAAGTTTGTGACCATTTACCAGTAACTTGAAATGCATAGGGTTGATTTTAGACAATTGAACTGCACCATTAGAAAAAAAAATTGATCTCATAGGGACCAAGCCAATGAGTAGTGAGCTTACCTTGTATCTCTTAAAACTGTGAATCATATAAGAGATCCCAATCACCAGGAACAAACCTTCTATTTTGAATGTGTGAATCGTGCCACTTCTTTCTTTGCAACTGTACTAACTTTGTATTCTATAGGGTGGCTTTCCTCATCTCATCCAAGTTATTGAGCTATAGGAGCCTTTGTCTTTGAGCTGCAGGAAGATCTAATTTGAGCTGCAATATTGTTCATAAGGTTTTATGCTCAAACTTAATTGGCATTAAAGTAGTCTTTCTATACACCAATTCAAAGGGTGTAAAACCTATTGCTATTTCCCATGTTGTACACTATGCCCATATAGCTTCCTACAACCTACTACTCCAGTCCTTTTTTTTCAGGTGAACTATCTTAGTCAGGATTGCCTAAACCTATTAGTGATCTTTACTTGACCATTTGCCTAGGGGTGATATGGGCTAGAATTTCTATGGAAAATGTTGTATTCATTCATTAGAGAAGTGATCAGAGTAGAGGTGAACTAAGCACCTTAATTTGTGCCTAGTTCTCTTGGTACACCATACCTGGTTAATATCTCTTCATATAAAAACTCAACAACTTGTTTATCAATGGCATGTTTCATAGCTCTTACTTCCACCCATTTTGTTACATACTTAGTGTAGACAAAAATATAGGAGTTGTCATTTGATGGGGGGTTAATGGGTCCCACAAAATCCAATCCCAATTTATCAAATGGAGTATTTACTACTTGAGGGAACAAAGGCATTTCATCATACTTGGTTAGTCTACCCATCTGTTGACATCTATCACACTTTCAGGTATAGTTGGATGCATCCTTATGCAAAGTTGGCCAGCAATAGCCAGTAGTGCCGAAACCTTCATTGCTATCTATTTAGCTACAAAGTGGCCACCACAAGATTCATTATGGTAGACATGCAGGATATCATAAGTCTCATCTTCTTAGACACATCTTCTCAAAATATGATCAGGTCCAATATAGAAGAGGCAATTGGCCAGCTAAGAAAAGTTGAAAGTTTTTTCAATTAAAAGCCACTTTTATTTAGGTGAGAAGTGTGGAGGTACATTTTAAGAGACCCAGTAGTTGGTAATTTCAACATACCAGGGGATATTGGAAAAAATAAAGAGAAGATGATCATTAGGAAATCTTTCATCGATGACATGTGGGTCATCTATATTTTGCAACCTTGAAAGAAAGTCAGCAACTACATTGGTTTTGCCTATTTTATCCACTATTGTGATGTCAAATTCTTGTAGAAACAGGAGCCATTTGGCGAGCCTCCCTATAATAGCAGGCTTGTTAGCTAAATATTTTATTCTTGCATGATCAGTATGCACAAATATTTGGTAACCAGTGATGTAGTGGAAGAACTTGTTTGGCGCATATATGACAGCAAGAAGTTCTTTCTCAGTGACTATGTAGTTCAGTTCTGGGCCGTGCAAATGATTGATTATGAAGTAAATGGAAAGTTATACAATAATTTATTTTTTTCCTAGGATAGATCCTATAGCGTGATCTAATGTATCAGTATGAATGAGGAATGGTAATGCCCAATTGGGACCTCTGAAGATGGGTGCCCAAGTAAGAACAAACTTCAGCTGTAGGAAGGACTCATCACAAGCTATTGTCCATAAAAAAGTTAGAATCCTTGGTGAAAAAAGAATACATGGGACCTATTGGTTGTATTTCTTATTCTCGAGTTTGTCCTATAAAATTTTGAAGTTTCCTATTACTCTTATGCTTAGAAAGTTGAAGTCATGGTCAAAATTGCTTATATACCTCTGCAAATAAATGTTTTATCCCTAAAAATAGTTGAAAATGCTTAAAACCCAATGCCCTTGGGTCATTTCTATGCAAAAATGCAAAAAGACCCTAAATTTCTTAAACGGGTTCTATTTTGAAGTTACTTTTTCACACTTAAGTCCTGAGAATAAGTCATGTGCTTATATGATAGTCGCTTAGTCTCATAAAAGAAAGCAAATATTCCACATGGTTATGAGACTCAGCGAATTGCCTTTGTCGTGCTATCTCTTAATAAAAAGGAATATGCTTAGAAGATCACGAGATTTGGTGCAGACTGTCCATCTAAAATATGATCCAACAGTGGTTGGTTTATCTCTTAATAAGATCAGGGTTAGTGATTTTATATTGTGAATTTGAGTTTACTCAGTCGCACTATCTCTAGATATAACCTGGGGTTATGTGTTAAGTTAAAATCTTAAGATTTCTCTGTTGTCGCCAGGTCTCAAGATAAAATGTGAGTTAAGTGAAAGATCAAGAGATTTAGAAACAACCATTCATCTCAGATTAAATCCAGCGATAGTAAAGAAGTCTTCAGATTAACCCTTTGGTTTGAAAATTATCAAGCAACATGGAGTTTTAACAGTCGTCAAGTATCTGAATAAACCTAGGTTGAATGTCAGTTTGAATAGCAGTGTTGTCACTAGGTCTCAAAATAAAAGATGAGTTAAGGAAAATATTGCAAGACTTGGAGACAACTGTTAGATCAAGGTGAGATCCAATAGATGTCACGAAGTCTCTTATAGCATTTGAAAATTCAACAGTTTTTCAGCAATCAAGAGACAAGAAATAAAATTGAGATACGTGGCTAAGTATCATAAAGATTAAACATATAGTCATGTGGTCTCTGATGAAATTTTAATACAATAAATTTTTTTGGTGATTATGAGACAAAGAGTGTTGTCACCAGGTCTTGAGATGATTTAGGGTTTGCATCAAATATTAAGAGACTTAGTGAGAGCCGTTAGATGCTGAACTAAGAAAGATCAATGGTAGTCGGGGAGTCTCTTGATGGATTTGATAAAGTGAAATTTTTTAAGTGACAATGAGACAAGGATTATGTAGTGAAGTATCAAAAAAATTTACGGTTATACTAAAAGCTTACGAGACTTGGTGAAGGGTGTCAGATCAAAAGAAAATCAACGGTGATCACGTAGTCTCAGAATAAACCCAGAGTAAATGAAATATTTCAGTGACCTAGCTTTTCCACAGTCGCAAGGTCGCAAGAAGGTAATTAGGATTTAAATTGAAGTTAATAATGTTTTGTGTCACCAATTATTAGAAAGTGATCACACTTAAGGATTTTTCTCAGCGACATGGAGAAAAGTTGTAGTCGCGAGGTCACTAATAAGGAAAAGTGAAAGTTAAGTCATGGTGAAAATAAATACAGTTGATGACGTGCCAAAGTTGAAAAGTCATCAACCAATAAGGATTCAAATAAATTATTACATCTTGGAAAGGTAGCTAAGGTGTCTAAGGATCAACCAATCATATCAAAATTGACCTCTGGTCGAATTTAATAAGGATTTTCCATCAATTTTGCACTCATTTAAATTTAATTTCCTTTCATAATCAGAGGCTACGGCTAGGATAAAGCATTGATGTCATAGTATATTGAATTAAAGGTAGAAGTGAAGGGATTACCCAATTATGAGTTGTGTACTTTGATCATTTTTTACCATAAAAAGATGATATTGTGCTTCATTCTCATTTACATTGCCTTCAGAATCTAGAGCCAAGAAATTACCAAGTTATCAGTGTTTGCAAAAAAGAGAGTTGCCAGCTTTTGAAAGGTCAAGCAATTTAAAAGGTTTCCTGTTTAGAATTCAAGGAAATTTTATTGGTTTTCAGAGCTTTTGATTATTTTCAGTGCATTACAGTTCAGAAGTAAGGGTTTCTAGTGAGTAGATTTGTTTCAATATCGGTCAGAAAGGTTGTGATAAAAGAAAGCAGCCAGGATGAGTAGAGAAATGAGCGTAGCTTCCACTAGTGGGAAAAGTGAAGAAAAGGATGATGAGGCCAAGGAGAAAAGGAATTTCTTAGATGAATTTTTGACATTGTTGCCAGGCTCAACATAGAATAAGAAGTCAAAGGATGATATCTTGAATGATGACCTAGCATATATATGAGATGCCAAAACTCCAGGTTCATCAGGTTACTCTCTCTTTAATTATTTTTATAAAATTTTTGATGAAGCTGTACCTGTGTTGAACCCTTGGACATGTTGGGTAGCTAAGTTAATTATGCCTGGTGTATTCATAGATACTGATCTTGTTCTATCTTTAGCAAATAATTATGATGTGCTTTCTAAGACAATTAAGAAGAGTGATGGCACTACACTAGTGGCCTTAACTAGAAATTCATTTATGAAAGCCTTCAACCTTTACTGCCCTATGTCAATAAAGATTTACCTGAAGAAATAGGAAGCTAGGTATGAAAAATAGGTTGGGGTAGTTAAAATTTTAGTACAAAGGCATATTCCTAGACAAATCAAGAATTATATTACCCCCATGCCTGGACTTGTACCTTATTCTTATAAGGATTTGAATCATTATATCAAGTATATTTCTTTTGCACTCTATAGAGTATTAGGAAGGGATGGGGGTATAGAGAGAATCATTGCAGATGTCGTGATGATTACCCTATACTTGCAGGATGTCCATGCTAGCACCACTTATGATTATATTCAGTATATAATTGATAGAATGCATGAGGGATTTGTGGCCATCCAGAACAAAGAAAAGGATCCTAATTTTTTACATTACTCTATCTTGATGCATTTAATAATGTATTACAACTACCCTGTAATGGATTTGAATAATTTGAGGCTACAGAGAGTTCATCAGGGTCAGCCCAACCTTATTCAATTTTGGATAAGGCTTTGGAATTATACTGCTAAGGATTGTGAGTTCTATGCATTTGAGAACTGGATAGTTTATCTGTTATTGCAGTGTCTGGGAGTAAATAAAACTAGATTACCATCCAAGTTGCTACAATTGTTGAGGCCTTGTGAGTATGTAGACAAGTGGCATGGAGAACACAACTGGGGAAATTTTTACTTGGAGGAGAATTTTACTATGATTAAAGTATATGGATGTTCACATCCACCACACATACTTCCATTTCATGTGCCTACCAGAATTGCAGCAATGAAGTTTATATGATAGCTCATGTTGATAGATAAGGAGTATCTGGCTCCTCACAGGAAAGGGA
The DNA here is from genome assembly GCA_018584345.1 of Thuja plicata. NCBI lineage: Eukaryota > Viridiplantae > Streptophyta > Pinopsida > Cupressales > Cupressaceae > Thuja > Thuja plicata. The sequence goes on from MU227701.1 coordinate 2,999,047, forward strand.
CATTCACTCCCAGACAATTTAAAGTATATCAATTTACTATTGGCAAGAGAGCCATAGATTTAGTAAACAATTGGCTAAGCCATTACATGATGAGTTTGGCATTGTATAGGTACATTGATACAGAGGTATTTTTTGCTAGTGCCAAAAAGATTTTGACCCCAACCATTCCTTATACTTATGAGCATGAAGAGTGCATGGAAGATGTCATAAGCAAAATTATTGAGGATGAAGAAGTGATCCTGAGAGAAAACAAAATTAAAGAATTAATGGACTTGGAAAGGCAAGTAAAGAGGAAAGGATTGTCTTTCAGAGGGTTCTTCCTTGATTTACCTTATTAAAAAAGGATAGAGGCAATGACTGACTCTCATACTTTCTTGTGCAATCAATTAGAGGATGCACTAGTATTTCCAAAGAAGGGCCAAGTAGAGCACTCTGAATTGGAATATGATGATGATAATGATGAAGGCCACCCCTTGCCCATTGCCCCTCCAGTAAATTGAGCAGTTACAAAAGAAAAAGCAGGAGATGAGAACATTATTTACCTAATAGAGGTCCCAAAAAATGAGGTTACTAATGAGCCTCCTCCCAAAAAGAAAAAAAAATTGAACTTGGGGAGCCTTCCTAGGAAATAATTTGTGTGAGAAGAGAGAAGAAAAAGGATAAAGTCTGTTCTCTTATTCATGGTAATAGACCATATGATCATCAGTTGAGAAAGGAGATCAGAAAAGGAAAAAAGTTGCAATAGGATGAAGAGGAAAATATTGAATTACCTCTTATAACATGTATTGATGAAAGGATAATTCATCAGCAACAATTCCTTGATGATGAAAACTTCATCAAAACCAAGGAATTTAAGGATTTCCTTAGATGGAATATGCAAAAACAAGTAGGAAAATAACTATAGTTGGATGGAGGATAGCTAGTAATAGCTGAAGCCTTATAGTCTATATAGGATTATGATCCTGAAACAAAGAAACTTACTCCAAAGGAAGCAAGGAAACTGGTCAAAGCCAGTGGGATGTTACTTGTTGAAGGCTGAGATTTAGCCTTGACATTTATAATTGATCAAATAAGGAAGAAACCGAACTTGAAATTATCATCAGAAGTGCATGTTGGAGAACTAATCAAAGGATTTGGTTATAACCCAAAGTCCTAGGTTGTTGCAATATGGAGCCTAGCTCCTAAAGATAAAAATCCAGCCTTGTTAAATATCTAGGAAAACATGGTGGGTAGTCAAATGGTATGGTCTATTAACAATACAAATGATATGGAGATTTCACAAGTATTATCACATTTTACCCAATTAAATGTTGCTAAAACTGAACATTTATCATAAAGGTATAACACCCTAATAGAAGAGACCAGTGCCATTGTAAAAAATAGGGAGTTGTGTCACATTAAAATTCATGCTTTGGAGAACACAATTAGAGATTTAACTCAGTAGTTGATGGAGAAACTTGAGGTTATCCGTGCATCACCAAAGGAGGTTGCACATGAAGAGGTCCAACCAGAGATAACAAGGGAGAGTGTTGAAATAGAGAAATAGATCATAGAACACAATGAGATTTTCCTAGGGTCATTAATGAGTATCTTTTAGCATAGGATTGATATTTTAAAGGACAAAACTGATCTCATTTTAAATGCATATAATAAGCTTCATGTTTTGCATACTGAGGTGACAAGTTTTATTTCTATTTTAAACCCCTAATTTGGAACATGGTCTAGAAGGACTCAATTTTTTGAGAGGTTGGCATCTTTGCAACCACATAGAAATGATATTCCAAAGATAGTCACAAAGGTTGGTGATGAGATTTAAAAGATAAATGTAACTTTTCCTTTCTTCAAGGGAAAGTTAAATCAGATTAAGGCCATAATAAATCTCTTTGGATCAAATTTTAACAAATTTGTTCCTTCAATCAAGGGAGATGACAATCAGATCAAAGCCTTGGAGGCATGTAAAGAAGAGTTTGATAGAAAATTGCCTAAGAAAGAGGCATTTATTACTAATAATGCATAATTAGATATGGAATGTTGCAATAAGATTTTAGATGAAGCCTTTAAGGCTGAGACTGACATCAACAAATTTCTAACAAATGTCAAGAGTATAATAGATACTTGGTGGAAGAGGAAGAAAGCACAACTTTAGAGCATTAAGAGTCTACTGAAGATGATGTAACAACATACGATACACTGACAAAGCCTAAAAAGAAGAAAGTTGTTGCAGAGGACATTGATGTCATTGATGAAGAATAGAGAAACACTTGGCGCTTTCTCTTTGAGCATAGGGAGGTTAGAAATCTTAAAGAGATTAGTGTAAGTTAGCATGTATTGGTGGTCACTAGATCTTATTTCAACTATCAGATGCTATTACGAACACATACAGACAAAGGCACCAAAGATCACAAGAAGACAAGGAAGCAAATCAAATTTCATTCTTCATTCTTGTCCTTCCATGGCTTGGTTCATTCATGTCTTTTGTCTTTTTTGAATTTTAGGGTTAGGTTTTCTAAACCATCCAAAGCTTGTAGAATCATTATTTTAAGGATCCCAAGATGGTTTATGCCTATAAATAGTTCTCTTCTATCATTTTGTAAAAAAAGGTTGGAATTGAAAATGATGAAATATAGTTGCAAGCCAGACTTCTAAATTTTGGTCTGAGTTTTTTGCAATTTTAGTCTCTATATGTCCTAAAGCAGGAATATATAAATAAAATAGAGTGCAGCTCTTATTATATATTGTTTTTGTATCTTTACTTATTGTGTATGCTCTTTTATGTTTAAATTGTAAGGCACTTGAAACATATCGGTTACAAGGTAGCTGTCTAACTACTTGCAAGTTTCTTTCAAGGAAAGGACTAAGTTTTGTGAGTAGTTTCAGGGAGTATAATAATATTTTAGGATTTGATACAACAGTGTGGGAGTAACAGGATAGTTTGTAAGTCATTTTACCTGAGTTTCATATAGGTTGTAAGGCATCCTATAGTATCTTTATTTATCTTTTTTTGTGGAACTGCATCTATTGACTCTATAGCTCAGGGATAAGGCACTAGTTTATAGTTGGCTAATTAATTAATCATTGTCCAACCAGTATTTTAATTTATCAAATCATTCACATTTCAATATACATTCCATTCAAGTAATTGTGTTTTAGAGGAATACAATCCAATTTACTGAATCCTTTAAGAGAGAATCAAAATAGGTTATTCTTCCTAAAGTTCTCAAGAACTGAAAAAAGAAACTAGGTTATCCTTCTTGAGGTTCATAAGAACTGAAAAAGGAAGAAGGATGAGAATCCTTATTACCTTACTATTTTTTGTTGTCCAAATATTAGTGTGGATCATTAAGCTCTATATCAGTATATGCATAGTCTTTTGCATAGTTATTTACTTGTTGATCCATTAAAATACATTTCAGCATTTTAGCAAGAAGATAATGCACTTAAAAGATACTGTAAATCAGTAATCATACATAGGTAATACATGCCTGAGCCAGTGGATCTAAAATTTGAAGGAGAAGGTAATAGTTTCCCTAGATTTTATCTAATAACCTCATCAATTAGCCTTTCTTTTGCATGAACTAGGAGTTTGCATTCAAGTACACAACTATACTGTCATATTAAAATTGTTTCTGCAAGAAAAAACACTAACAAATTGGCGACTCTACTAGGGATATAAAAAAAGATTTTTGTATCCTAGATTCTCTGGTTGAGTGTCCTTCAAATTTTTCAAACTATAGATTGAGTTGACCCATCTGAGCCGCCTAATAAATTAGCGACTCTGCTAGGGACTTTTGTGTAAAACTTGAAAAGAAGCTTATAAGGAATCTCTAGTGTTTAGAAGTCAAAACAAGTTACAGTTGAGTTTTGCCAGTTTTAAGATCATTCTAGTAGTATTCAGTATTTCCCAAGTTTGGGTGACGACTCTAAAAGTGAAATCTTTGTGATCAGTTGAAGAATCAAGTAAATATTTTCAAATATGAATGCTAGGTCTAGAATGAAGAATAATCTAGAAGTTGAGTTGGATAGTGGGATCCCCACTACTTCAAAAACTAGGATATCTTGGAGATAGAAGAAAAATCAAGCAAGTATTGATGATTCCCTTCTAAGAAGTGAATAGAATAGTACTAGAAGGAAAAACAATAACTAGTCTAGTCAAGAAGAGAGTGCCTCAGAGTATTTAGAAGCCCAAAATCTTGGACTAGACACCTATGCATTCACTAGCACTTCTAGTGAGAGAGAAGGAACAAATACAATTAGTTCAGATTTTGAAGAAGTTCCTTCTAATGAGCTTGAAGAGGAAGAAAGAATCCTCATGAAGCAACTATCCCTTATTGAACAAATGAAAAGGGAAAAAGAACATAAGAAGAAAAAGCATGAGCATAAAGATGTTGACAAATATAGGAAAAGAACCCTAAGACATCAAGTTGCAAGGAATATTGAGAGGTATCGAAGAGACCAAGAGGTTCCCAGCACCCACCAAAAGTTAGGTTCTAAAGACTTCAAAGATAAAGGAAAGAGTAAAGTTGTAGAAATAGAAGTTGAGAAGCCTAAAACTCAAAAGAACCTGATAGAGAAAATGTCCAAATCAGACATTGATCTTGAAAAAATTAGAAAGGATTAAGAAACTATGGCTAAGATGTTGGAAAAATCTGAAGCAAAAGCTGCTACCATTGAAATGAAAAGAAAAATTGACTTCTTACAGTCAACCACAATTTCTTTTGTTGATTCAAAGCACTCTACGAAATTAAAAAATAAGACTTCTTCTTTCAAAGACCATAGAAAATTCTTTGCACCCAAGGAGAATGACAAATTTCAAAGGAGACCTATTCCTACAGAAAGGTATACACAATTTTCCTTCTTTGGAATTCAAGGTTATCCTAATATAATACTAGAGGATATGGGAGAAAAGCTCCCAAAATTTTCAGGTAATAATATTGTCACCTACGAAGAACATTTAAGAAAATTCTTTGATGTTAAAGATGATTTAAGTATCAATCATGAAGATGTTCTTATGAAGCTATTTGTACAATCTCTAGTAGAAGATGCTAGGGAATGGTTTAGGAGCTTATCTCATGGTTCTGTAGGAATGATGGATGAACTAATTGATCTTTTCAAGGATCAATATGGCAACAAGACTAATGAGGGGCTTTTTATTAATGAATTTAATAACATAAGGAAGAACTCAAATGAAGAAGTAATAGAATTCAATACAAGATTTCAGCGAGATATGCATAAGTAATTCCAAAAGATGAAGCTAGACCTAAAGGTTTGTTTGGCTACCTATCTTAATGCCTTTGATTCAAAAATGGGTTATGCATTAAGGGATAAAAATCCTAGGACTTTAATAGAAGCCTATAAAATGGCTGTGAACATAGAAATGAACAAAAGGATATCAGGGAAGTTGGGTAAAAGAGAGGATCCACACCTTAATAGGAGTGGTCAAAAGGAACCTAAGTATAGAGAGTATAGGGCTCCATAAAATAATAAGGCATCCTATAATAATACTTACAATCAACAAAATAGGATGCAAAACTACCCCTATGGTACCCAATTTAATAATGGTAAGCCTATTGCTCCACCTAGAAAAGAGAAAATTGAGAATAGGACCCCTGATCCTTTACATAAAAATGCTATTCATATGTGCAGTGATGACTTCTGGTGTGAGGCCTGTGAGGCACCACACAATCCTAACTTTTTTGTTGTTTCAGGTTTGAAATAAAATGAGGAGAAAGATAAGGATGAAGATGATACATATGATTATAATATGAATAATGCATATTCTTGTCATGATATGGATTCTGATGAAGAAATTGAGAATCGTGACATATATGGCTCGCAAGGAAGAGTTGAAGTTCACCAACAATGAGTCTTGTCAGATAGTGAAGAAGAAGAAAGGGATGACCACATAAGGTGTTATGCCAAAATAGTTAGGAATATACAGTAGTGAGAAAAGCCTCTGATGAGGAAAAATCCAGAATCACTATTGACTTAGTGAACAAAGCTAGGAACAACTATCACCTAAGAAACAGAGTTGTGGGTAATGTTGGTAGTCAACCATCAGGTATCTTTATAAAAGAAAACAAAATAGATGCCAAATATGTACCTAAAAAGGATGGACCTAGGGAAAATTCAAATAGGCCTAAGGTCAAGATAGTAAACAAAGCTAGTGAGAAAAAATATGTACATGTGGAAAATTCTAAAGAGCCAGAGGCAAGTTCTTCTTCCCCTAAAGTAGAAAATAAGAAATCTAGGAGGGAAGAACCTGTTGTGCATATTCAGCTAGAAGAAAATAATATTATTTTAGAAAATCCTAAAACCACTGATGTAAAATATACTCCAGTAGATATGGGACAGTGCTTATCTTAGATGACTATGAAGGTCCCATTCCTTGAGATGATGAGAATAAAAGAACATAAAGATAAACTTCTATCAGTCTTGAATAATATGTCACTGATAAAACCTCAGAAAATAGAGCATATTGAAAATAAATCCAACAACAAGGGGAAAGAGCCTGAGGGGATGATCTTTGAGATCCCTCTAATTTATTTGAATACAAACACTTCTATAGGGGTTGTTGACCCCTTTTTATTAACCATGGTTATAAATGGAAAGATGCTGAAAAACTATATGATAGATTCAGGAGCATCAAATATAGTAATGCCTACAAATATTATGAGATCCATGGGTTTACAAGTAGACACTCCTCATGGGAGATGCCAAGAAATGGAATCTAGAGAAATTATTATTGTTGGGACTATTGAATCCCTACCCTACAAATTAGGCATGTGTCCAGATACAGTGTTAACTATGAGTGTACTGGTGGTTGACATACCACCACACTATGGCATGTTATTATCTAGAAAATGGAGTGCTTCAATGGGTGGCAGTATACAGTGTGACCTATCTTACGCCACTTTCAATATAGCTGGAAATAATGTAAAATTATATAGAGAGGGAAGGACACCTCAAATGATAGAATTGCTTGAAGATACAGATATTAATTATTGTGTTGACATTGACAAGGACAATTTCAGAATCAAAAGGAGTGATCACCAGTGTGAAAATATTGACCCTTTGGTGAAGGAGTTATCTGTGAAAAATGATGGTTTGTGGTAGATGTACTTTGATGGAGCCTGTTCAAAAGAAGGATCAAGAGCTAGAGTTCTATTTATATCTCCATCAGGCACCGCATTTAAATATTCTTTTCTTCTATCTTTTCAATGTACAAATAATACAACCGAGTATGAAGCTTTGTTTCTAGGGCTAGAAATTGCTACTAAATATGATATAAAATGTTTAAAAGTCTATGGTGACTCATAATTAGTAGTATCCCAGGTAAGATCCAAATATGTTGTAAAGAATGACAGATTGAAAATGTATAAACATGCTATTTGGGATCAAATAGAATTCTTTGATGCCTTTAATATAAATTGGATAGAAAGGTCTAGAAACATAACGGCATATTTCTTGGCTAATGTTGCCTTGTAAATTGATGATATGACCTCAACTGGGGTATCAATTGTGGAATTAAAAAGAAGACCAGTTGTCCCAGACAAAATTTACAATTGGCAAGTGTTTGAGGATGACCAAGATATCCTTAGATTTCTTCAATGCCTTGACGATTATGAGGACCAGCATATAGATTTCAATAATCTTCTTGAAGTCATTGATGGTAAGGATTGTATACTGGGGGATGAGGTTGTCCAACTTAGTTCTAACCAAATTCCTAAGGGACTGGTAGAACTAGAGGCATTGTTTACTAATCAAAGTGAACAAACATCAGGAATAAGCAATCCCAAGATTGAGGATTTAGAGGAAATAGATTTGGGTTCACAGACCACTCCTCAAATAATTTACATTGGAAAAGGATTAGACTCTCATGTTAGAACCAATCTGATAAAACTTCTAAGAAAACATAAGCATGTTTTTGCTTGGTCATATGTAGATATTAAGGGTTATAGAGAGGATCTTTTCCAACATGAAATCCCACTCAAAACTGACATGAAACCATTCAGACAGAAGAAGAGACCTATTAATCCTTTGTTGGCTCCTAAGATGCAATAGGAGTTGATGAAGTTAAAAGATGATGAAATCATTCAGCCAATCAGACACTCAACTTGGGTCTCAAACCTAGTACCAGTAAGAAAGAAGAATGATGACATAAGACTGTGTGTAGATTTCAGAAACTTGAATATTGCTTCCTTAAAAGATAACTATTCTCTACCAAATATGAAAGCAATGTTGCATAAGGTAACTGGTTGTGAGTTTCTATCAATGATGGATGGAATCTCAGGCTACAACTAGGTACTTGTGAAAGAATTAGAGAAATTAAAGACTTCTTTTACTACTCCATGGGGAACCTATGTATATGTCAGAATACCCTTTGGTTTAGTAAATGCAGGAGCAACTTTCTAGAGAGCTATGGATGTGGCATTTAAAGAATTTATTGATCTATTCATGGTTATTTATCAAGATAACTTGACTGCATATTCTAAAAAAGTAGGGGATCACTGTAAACACCTAGAGAAATTTTTTAAGAAGGCTTTAGAGTATGGTGTTTCACTAAACCCTAGAAAATGGCATTTTGCAGTTACAGAAGGAAAGTTACTAGGACATATAGTGTCCAAGGATGGAGTCAGGATAGACCCTGAGAGAATAGAGGCTATCCAAAAGGTCACTGCTCCAAAAAATATAAAGGGAGTTTAGTCTTTCTTAGGAAAGATAAACTTTGTCAGAAGATTCATAGCTAACTTTGCTGAGGTTGTCAAACCAATTATCAAGTTGCTAAAGAAAGATGCAAAATTTTATTGGAATGAGGAAGCTCAAATATCATTTGAGAGAATAAAGAAGGTAGTACAGGAGGCACCTATTTTGAAATCACTAGACTACAGTAAGCCCTTTTCTTTATTTTCCTTTGCATCCTTTCATACTATAGTTGATGCTCTGTTACAAGAAGATGATGAAGGGTTTGAACATCCAATAGCCTTTTTTAGCAAATCCCTTCAAGCTGCAAAACTGAATTATGTGATGATGGAAAAGCAAGCATATGCCCTGATAAAGCCTATAAAGTCTTTTAGATGATACTTAATTTGTGCTAAAGTATTGGCATATGTGCCTCATGCAGTAGTAAAGGACATTCTTACCCAATTAGAAGTAACTGGAACGAGACGTAAGTGGATCAACTGAATTCAAGAATTTAACATAGAAATCCACATTACAAAATTGGTAAGAGGTCAAGGTTTGGCAAAACTCATGACAGAGGAGAACTTGGATTTAGTACAAGTAAATAATATAGAAATACATGATCAGACAATTACAAGTATAGAGAAACAACCATTTTATACTGATATTGTATTTTTCTTAAAAAAATGCCAAGTGTCCTAATGTTATGATAGATAAACAAAAGAGAAGTCTCAGATTATAGGCTTAGAGATACACCTTAGTACAAGGAGATTTATACTAGAAAGATAGAAATGGTGTATTACTGTCATGTCTAGATCAAAGCCAATCTGAGAAAATATTAAATGAAATGCATGTTGGGGTCTGTGGAGACCATTTTTCTGTCAAGACTACTGCCCACAAGATTCGAAGGGATGGTTATTTTTGGCCTAGCCTATTCAAAGATACCCATGCATATTTTAGGAGATGTGAGCCATGTCAGAGGTTCACAAATAAGTTAAAAATTTTAGGAGCTCTGTTACTAAATCCTGTAAGTGCAGAAGCCCCTTTTTCTATGTGGGGAATTGATTTTATAGGTGAATTTTCAGAAAAGTCCAGTGGTGGACACAATTGGATACTTGTAGCCACATATTAATTTACAAAATGGATTGAAGCTATCCCAACAAAAAAGGCAACAAGTTAGGTTGCTACTGAATTCCTGATGGAAAATATATTAACCAGATATGGTGTGCCTGTAAATTTAGTAATGGACAATGCCATGTGTTGTACGTCAGATGAGATAAAATATTTTTGTGAGAAGTATGGGATAGTAATGTCATATTCATCCCCATACCACACTAAATCAAATGGACAAGCTGAATCTATTAACAAAAGTATATTGAAGATTTTGAAGAAGACTCTTGAGAAGAACAAGAGAGCATGGCATACAAAACTGAAATTAGCACTATGGGCTGATAGGATAATAGTTAAAAAGGCAAAAGGAAAATCACCATTTGAACTTGTATATGGTATGAAATCAAGACTGACTGTTAATAATTTTTTACCAGTACACCACTTTATACAAGAAGAACAATTAGAGATTTTTGACAGTATGCAAGATAGAGTGATGCAGTTGACAAAGTTGGATGAAATCAGAAGGGATAGCCAGAAAGAGAACATAAATTTACAACAAAAGATGAAATATATGTTTGAAAAAAGGGCTAGTAACAAAAAATTCCAACCAGATGATCTTGTTTTGCAGTGAAATGTAAGAGCAAAAGATAAAGGAAAGCACAAGAATTTTGAGTCATTGTGGCTTGGACCTTTTATCATTTCTCAGAGCTTTGGCAAAGATTCTTGTCTTCTGAAGAATATGAATGGAGAAGAATTTGAGTTTCCTATGCATGGGAATTTTTTGAAGCCTTTCTTCAATTGAAAAGACAAATGTTTTTATGCACAGTGATTTTTGTATCATATGTATATAAGTAGCTTTACCTTTTAGTTATGTGTTTCCCTTTAGAAATAGGATAATCAACGTCAAATAAAAGGTCTGTAACCAGAGATTCTAAGATTCTTGTCATAAACTTGTGTTTAGCCATCCTCAGAGAGAGCCAATATTGGTTGTATTTCCTATTCTCGAGTTTGTCCTATAAAATTTTGAAGTTTCATGTTACTCTTATGCTCAGAAAGTTGAATTCATGGTCAAAATTGTGTATATACCTCTGCAAATAAATTTTTTATCCCTAAACCTAGTTGAAAATGCTTAAAACCCTATGCCCTTGGGTTATTTCTATGTAAAAATGAAAAAAGGCCCTAGATTTCTTAAATGGGTTCTATTTTCAAGTTACTTTTTAACACTTAAGTCCTGAGAATAAGTCATGTGCTTATATGATAGTCACTTAGTCTCATAAAATAAAGTGAATATTCCATATGGTTATGAGACTCAATGAATTTCCTTTGTCACGCTATCTCTTAATGAAAAGGAATATGTTTCAAAGATCACAAGATTTGGCGCAGACTGTCCATCTGAAATATGATCCAATGGTGGTTGGGTTATCTCTCAATAAGATCAGGGTTAGTGATTTTATATTACAACTTTGAGTTTACTCAGTTGCATTGGCTCTAGATATAACCCAGGGATATGTGTTAAGTTAAAATCTTAAGATTTCTCTGTTGTCACCAGGTCTCAGGATAAAATGTGAGTTAAGTGAAAGATCAGGAGATTTAGCGACAATTATTCATCTCAAATTAAATCCAAAAGCAGTCGGGAAGTCTTTGGATTAACCCTACAGTTTGAAAATTATCAAGCGACATGGATTTTTAACAGTCACCAAGTCTCTGAATAAACCCGGGTTGAATCTTAGTTTGAATAGCAGTGTTGTCACTAGGTCTCAGTATAGAAGATGCATTAAGGAAAATATTGAGAGACTTGGAGAAAATAGTTAGATCAAGGTGAGATCCAATGGATGTTGTGAAGTTGCTTATAACATTTGAAAAGTCAATAGTTATTCAGCGATTAGGAGACAAGAAATAAAAGTGAGACACGTGGCTAAGTATCATAAAGATTACAGGTATAGTCGCATGGTTTCCAATTAAATTTTCATATAATAAAATTCTTTGGTGATTATGAGACAAAGAGTGTTGTCGACAGGTCTCGAGATGATTTAGGGTTTGCATGAAATATTAAGAGACTTAGCGAAAGTCGTTAGATGCTAAGCTAAGAAAGATCAATGGTAGTTGGGGAGTCTCTTGATGGATTTGATAAAGTGAAATTTGTTAAGTGAAAATGAGACAAGGCTTATGTCGCGAAGTCTCAGAACAATTTAGGGTTATACTAAAATATTGTGAGACTTGGTGAAGGGCATCAGATCAAAAGAAAATCAACGATGATCACATAGTCTCAGAATAAATCTAGAGTAAAGGAAATATTTCAGTGACTTAGCTTTTCCATAGTCACGTGGTTGGAAGAAGGTAATCAAGATTTAAACTGAAGATAATAATGTTTTGTGTTACCAATTCTCGAAAGTGATCACAGTTAAGGATTTTTATCAGCGATATAGAGACAAGCTGTAGTCGCGAGGTTGCTAATAAGGAAAAGTAAAAGTTAAGGCATGGTAAAAATAAATATAGTTTCTGACGAGCCAATTTGAAAATTCATCATCCAATGAGGATTCAGAGAAGTTATGATAGCTTGGAAAGGTAGTTGAGGTGTCTAAGGATCAGCCAATTAGATCATAATTGACCTCTTGTCAAATTTAATAAGGATTTTCATCAATTCTGCACTCATTTGAATTCAATTTCTTGTCATAATCACAGGCTACGGCTAGGAGAAAGCATTAATGTCACAATATTCTAAATTGAAGGTAGAAGTGATGGGATTACCCAATTATGAGCTATATACTTTGATCATTTTTTACCATAAATAGATGATATTGTGCTTCATTCTCATTTACATTGCCTTAAGAATCTAGAGCAAAGAAATTACCAAGTTGTCAGTGTTTGGAAAAAAGAGAGATTCCAGCTTTTGATAGATCAAGCAATTAAGGTTTCCAGTTCAAAATTCGGGGAAATTTGGTTGGTTTTTAGAGATTTTGATTATTTTTAGTTCATTAAATTTCAGAAGTAAGGATTTCTGGTGAGTAGATTTGTTTCATTATCAGTCAGAAAGGTTGTGATAAAAGTAAGTAGCCAAGATGAGTAGAGCAATGAGCGTAGTTTCCACTAGTGGGAAAAGTGAATAAATGGATGATGAGGCCAAGGGGAAAAGGAGTTTCTCAGATGAATTTTTGACATTGTTGTCAGGGTCAACATAGAATAAGAAGTTGAAGGATGATATCCTGAATGATGACCTAGCATATATCCAAGATGCCAAAACTCCAAGTTCATTAGGTTACTCTCTCTTTCATTATTTTAATAAAAAATTTGATGAAATTGTACCTATGTCAAACCCTTGGATATGTGGGTTAGCTAAGTTGATTGTGCCTGATGTATTCATAGATACTGATCTTGTTCTATCTTTAGCAACTAATTATGATGTGTTTTCTAAGACAATTAAGAAGAGTGATGGCACTACACTAGTGGCCTTAAACAGAAATTCATTTATGAAAGCCTTCAACCTTTACTACCCTATGTCAATAGAGATTGACCTGAAGAAATAGGAAGCTAGGTATGAAAAATAGACTGGGGTAGTTAAAATTTTAGTACAAAGGCATATTCCTAAACAAATCAAGAATTATATTTCCCTGATGCCAGGACTTGCACCTTATCCTTATAAGGATTTGAATCATTATATCAAGTATATTTATTTTGCACTCTTTAGAGTATTAGGAAGGGATGGGAGTAGAGAGATAATCAATGCAGATGTCTTGATGATTACCCTAGACTTGAAGGATGTCCGTGCTAGCACCACTTATGATTATATTCAGTATATAATTGATAGAATGCATGAGGGATTTGTAGCCATCCAGAAAAAAAAAAAAAGGATCCTAAGTTTTTGCATTACTCTATCTTGATGCATTTAATAATGTATTGCAACTACCCTATAATGGATTTGAATAATTTGAGGCCACAAAGAGTTCATCTGGGTCAGCCCAACCTTATTCAATTTTGGATAAGGATTTGGAATTATACTACTAAGGATTGTGAGTTCTGTGCATTTGAGAACTGGATAGTTTATCTATTATCACGGTGTCTAGGAGTAAATAAAACTAGATTACAAGCCAAGTTGCTGCAATTGTTGAGGCCTTGTGAGTATGTAGACAAGTGGCCTTGAGATCACAACTGGGGCGATTTCTACTTGGAGGATAATTTTACTATGATTAGAGTATATGGATGTTCACAACCACCACACATACTTCCATTTCATGTCCCTAGCAGAATTATAGCAATGGAGTTTATATGGCAGCTCATGTTGATAGATAAGGAGCATCTGGCTCCTCACAGGAAAGGGACATTCACTCCTTGACAATTTAAAATATATCAATTTATTATTGGCAAGAGAGCCATAGATTTAGTAAATAATTGGCTAAGCCATTACAGGACGGGTGTGGCATTGTATAGGTACATTGATACAAAGGGAATTTTTGCTAGTGCCAAAAATATTTTGACCCTAACCATTCCTTATACTTATAAGCATGAAGAGTGCATGGAAGAAGATGTCATACGGAACATTATTGAGGATAAAGAAGTGATCCTGAGAGAAAACAAAATTAAAGAATTAATGGACTTGGAAAGGCAGGTAAAGAGGAAAGGATTGTCTTTCAGAGGGTTCTTCCTTGATTTACCTTATTTAAAAAGGATAGAGGCCATGATTGACTCTCATACTTTTCTGTGTAATCAATTAGAGGATGCACTAGTAGTTCCAGAGAACAACCAAGCAGAGAACTCTGAGTCAGAATATGATGATGATAATGATGAAGGCTACCCCTTTCCCATTTCCCCTCTAGTAAATCAAGTAGTTATAGAAGAACAAGAATGAGATGAGAACATTATTGACCTAAAAGAGGTCCTAGAAATTGAGGTTACCAATGAGCCTTCTCCCAAAAAGAAAAAAATTGAACTTGGAGAGCCTTCCTAGGAAATAATTTGTGTGAGAAGAGAGAAGAAAAAGGATAAAGTCAGTGCTCTTATTCCTGGTAATAGACCATATGATCATCAGTTGAGGAAGGTGATCAGAAAAGGAAAAAAAATGCAACAGGATGAAGAGGAAAATATTGAATTACCTCTTAGAACATGCATTGATGAAAGGATAATTCATCAGCAATAATTCCTTGATGATGATAATTTCATCAAAACCAAGGAATTTAAGGATTTCCTTAGATGGAATAAGCAACAAAAAGTAGGAGAAAAACTATAGTTGGATGGAGGAGATCCAGTAATAGCTGAAGCCTTACAGGCTATACAAGATTATGATCCTGAAATAGAGAAACTTACTCCAGGGGAAGCAAGGAAAATGGTCAAAGCCAGTGGGATGTTACTTGTTGAAGTCTGGGATTTACCCTCAGCATTTATAATTGATCAAATAAGGAAGCAACCAGACTTGAAATTATAATCTGAAGTGTAGGTTGGAGAACTAATCAAAGGATTTGGTTATAACCCAAAGTCCCAGGCTGTTGCAATGTGGAGCCTAGCTCCTAAAGATCAAAATCCAGCCTTGTTAAATATCCAGGAAAACATGGTGGGTAGTCAAATGGTATGGTATGTTAACAATACAAATGATATGGAGATTTCACAAGTATTGTCACATTTTTCCCAATTAAATGTGGCTAAAAATGAACAGATATCACAAAGGTATAACACCCTGAAAGAAGAGACTGGTACCATTGTAAAAGATAGGGAGTTGTGTCACATTAAAATTCATGCTTTGGAGAACAAAATTAGAGATTTAACTCAGCAGTTGATGGAGAAACCTGAGGTTATCCCTGCATCACCAAAGGAGGTTGCACATGAAGAGGTGCAAACATAGATAACAAGGGAGAATGATGAAACAGAGAAACAAATCATAAAACACAATGAGATTTTTATAGGGTCATTAATTAGTATCTTTCAGCATAGGATTGATATTTTAAAGGACAAAACTGATCTCATTTTAAATGCATATAATAAGCTTCCCATTTTGCACGTTGAGGTGACAAGTTTTATTTCTATTTTAAACCCCTACTTTGGAACATGGTCTAGTAGGACTCAATTTTTTGAGAGGTTGGCAGCTTTGCAACCACATAGAAATGATCTTCTAGAGATATTCACAGAGGTTGGTGATGAGATTGAAAAGATAAATGTAATTTTTCCTTTCTTCAAGGGCAAGTTAAATCAGATTAAGGCCAGAATAAATCTCTTTGGATCATATTTTAATAGATTTATTCCTCTGATCAAGGGAGATGATAATGATATCAAAGCCTTGGAGGCATGAAAAGAAGAGTTTGATAGAAAACTACCTAAGAAAGAGGCATTTATTACTAATAATGCATAATTAGATATGGAATGTTACAATAAGACTTTAGATGAAGCCTTTAAGACTGAGACTGACATCAACAAATTTCTAACAGAAGTCAAGAGTATAACAGATACTCGGTGAAATAGGTAGAAAGCACAACTTGAGAGCATTAAGAGCTTTAATTGGCCTACTGAAGATGATGTAGTAGCATGTGATACAATGACAAAGCCTAAAAAGAAGAAAGTTGATGCAGAGGACATTGATGTCATTGATGAAGAATCAAGAAACACTTGGCGCCTACTCTTTGAGCACAGGGAGGTTAGCAATCTTAAAGGGATTAGTATAAGTTGGCCTGTATTTGCAGTCACTACATCTTATTTCAGCTACCAGATGCTATCCTGAACACATATAGACAAAGGTGCCAAAGATCACAAGCAGACAAGGAAGCAAATCAGATTTCATTCTTTATTCTTGTCCTTCCACCGCTTGGTTCATTCTTGTCTTTTGTCTTTTTTTCATTTTAGGGTTAGGTTTTCTAAACCATCTGAAGCTTTTAGTATCCTTATTTGAAGGATTCCAAGATGGTTTAGGCCTATAAATAGTTCTCTTCTATCACTTTGTAAAAAAGGTTGGAATTGGAAACGATGAAATATAGTTGCAAACCAGACTTTTAAATTTTGGTCTGAGTTTTTTGAGCTTTTAGTCTCTATATGTACTAAAGCAGGAATATATAAATAAAATATAGTGTAGCTCTTATTCTATATTGTTGTTGTCTCTTTACTTATTGTGTATGCTCTTTTATGTTTAAATTTTAAGGCACTTTAAACATATCAGTTACAAGGTAGTTGTCTAACTACTTGCAAGTTTCTTTCAAGGAAAGGACTAAGTTTTGTGAGTAGTTTCAAGGAGTATAATAATATTTGAGGATTTGATACAATAGTCTGGGATTAACAGGGTAGTTTGGAAGGCATTTTACTTGAGTTTCATATAGGTTGTAAGGAATCCTATAGTATCTTTATTTATCTTTTTCTATGGAATTAAATCTATTGACTCTATAGCTCAGGGATAAGGCACTAGTTTATAGTTGGCTAATTAATTAATCATTTTCCAACCCGTATTTTAATTTATCAAATCATTCACATTTCTATATACATTCCATTCAAGTAATTTTGTTTTACAGGAATACAATTCAGTTTACTGATTCCTTGAAGAGAGAATCAAAATAGTTTATTCTTCCTGAGGTTCACAAGAAATGAAAAAAGAAACTAGGTTATCCTTCTTGAGGTTCATAAGAATTGAAAAAGGAAGAAGGATGAGAATCCTTATTACCTTACTAATCATTTTTGTCCAAATATTAGTGTGGATCATTAAGCTCTGTATCAGGATATTCATATTCTTTTGCATAGTCATTTACTTGTTGATCCATTAAAAGACATTTCAGCATTTCAGTAAGAAGATAATCTACTTAAAAGATACTGTAAGTTAGTAATCATACATAGGTAATACCTTCCTAAGCCAGTGGATCTCAAAAAAGAAGGAGGAGGTAATAGTTTCCCAAGATGTTATCTAATACCCTCATCAATTATCCTTTTTTTTGCATGAAATAGGAGTTTGCATTCAAGTACACAACTATACTGTCATATTAAAATTGTTTCTGCAAGAAAAATCACTAACATGACCTACCCTTTTTATGAAGTCCTTAATAAAACTTCAGTAGTAGCTAGCATGTCCTCAAAAACT
This sequence comes from Thuja plicata, assembly GCA_018584345.1. Classification (NCBI taxonomy): domain Eukaryota; kingdom Viridiplantae; phylum Streptophyta; class Pinopsida; order Cupressales; family Cupressaceae; genus Thuja; species Thuja plicata. Next base: position 3,016,874 of record MU227701.1, read on the forward strand.
TAAGACATCCTTTTGTTTTGCTGGCATGGGTAGATTTATTATGACATCAATTTTAGTAGGATCCACCTGGATTCCTTTAGTAGAGATGTAATGATCTAACACAACCCCTTCTTGCATCATCATGAAGCACTTCTCCCTTTCAGGGATAGATTATGTTCCTCACACATTTTAAGAACTTTTCCCAAGTTGGCCAATGCCTTCTCATAGGCCTCTCCATAAGTGGTGAAGTCATCCATATAGATTTACATACAGTCATGTGATATATCAGGGAAAATATTGATAACTTCCCATTGAAATGTAGTCAGGGCATTGCTAAGATTGAAAGGAAATATTGAGTAAGAAAATGTTCCCTAGGGGTAGGTGAATGTGGTCTTCTCCTAATCTTTAGGAAGAATCTTGATCCATTTGTATCAGCTATACTGATCCAGGAAAGAAAAATATCATTTTCTTGCTAAGGAGTCTAGGACCTGGTCAATAAATGGAAGTGGGAAATGGTCCTTCTTAATTGCATTTGTTAGTAATAATTGAGAGGAGGGTGAATTAGTGGCCTCAAAAATATTCCAATTAATCAACCCAAAAACTTAGTACCACAATATTAAGCCTATAGTTATCTTCAGTCCTATAAGATGAATGCCTTCAAATATAATTACCAAATTACTACTGTTCGGAAGGCTTTGTTAAACCTTATTCTGTATGTTTACCGAATACCAGTCTGCTAATTTGCCAGAAAAAAAAATTAAATTAATTAGAGTATACCGATCAATCCAGATTAGCTATGTGTAATGCAAAAAACTAAAGTAATGACTCATAAACAAATTGACACATGGTTTTTTAACGTGGAAAACCTATTAAGGGAAAAACTCACTTGGGACCGGTAACCCAAAATTTTCACTCTTCTGAAGTGAGCTCGGGAAAGAGCCAACCCTGTTAAAGGTTATAAACACACTGTTAGGTGTGACCTTGTTAGAGGATTTAAAATATTACTTTGTCACTTTATATTGGACATTTCTATGCTACCTTCCTTGTCCAAACTCTTCTAGTTTGTCAAATGGTATCTAGCATCTCATCTTATCTTCATGATCAGAATTTTTGATACTCCTTGGGATGTATCTCAATATAGAAAGGATCTTAAATCCTGCTCGGTTAAGAGACTTTCTGAATCAATGGTTAAACTGAAACAATATGATCTATTCACATATACAACTTATACTTGCATATTTTTAGATCTATTGTAAGCTCATAAAACTAATCTGATCAATATATCCTTTTAATAACTTTGCACCACTTTTTTTTTGCTCAATGATGTTATGCTTTGTTGCTCGGTGTCTGCATAAAAATTTAGCTCTTTCCTCAGCTTGATTGATCAAGACTATATGATTTTTCTCTTCATCAGTTTCTCTTTAGCATCCTCTTTTTCATTCAATCCCCTTTTTTTCATAATGAATTAAGTTGTCTCTTTATAGACATTATATCACCATTGTTAGGTTCTTGATTTTCCTTATCTTGGCATGATCTGCAATCTTAGCCAATCAGATTTAAATAAAAACTCTTGTTTTATCTCACAGTGATCTTCTTGCCAACTGGAAAAAATAGCTTTAAATCCTTTACTCATATCTGGCTTTATCTTGTCGATGAAAACAATGATAACTACTAGTTAAGTCTATATTTAGGTATGCCAGCTAGATATTTTGTCATTTTCTGAACTCAAGTTAACTTTCGGTGTTTTAACACTTTGATAGCATTGGTTAACACTCCAGTTCTCCTTGGGCTTCTCCATCGGTTTACACTATGATTCTAGCCATCAATTATTCTTGTGATTCTTCTCGTCGGTGTTCTTTCTTGGGCATCACTGTGACTTGAATTTTAGTGATCTCTATCTGTTGGGTTCCACTAGCCATCGGTGTTTGAAGTCACATAGTCAATGCTTATCTTTTATGCATTACTGAAAGCATAATCTTTATCTCTCTGATTCTCTGAAGTCTTTGACACTTTGATTATAACTGATTATATTATATCAAGTTGAAATCAATGACAATACAATCCATTAACTAATTTAATGTCATGTAGTATCTTTTTACATTTCGGTGATCAACTTAACATCTTCAAACATTCAATCAGTTACATGTCATCAATATCTCCCTTTGGCATTGATGGCAACATACTACATTATCATACTATACTATTGCTAATATAATATGAAATATAATAGTTTCATCAAGCTTTCCTATTGTAGCTATTACAAATGTCTGGCTTTCGATAAGCTCGAAAATATCTTAGATTTGTTTCTTGCAAATTGATTTCTCCAGTCTTTAATCCCTTCACTGGATAGATGTAGCATCTAATATCTCTATTATGATATGTACTCTACCTTGACTCTTCCTCTTCTTGATAATCTCTTTTTTCTTTGACAGAAATCTCTCTCTTTGTATGAACTCTCTCCCTTTGTTACTTCTCTCTCTTAGATGGATATTTCATATGTAATCAATCTCTCTCCCTTTGAATATTGATTAACTCTTCCTTGTGAATCTTAGGAACTTCACTTCATGGATAATGATATAATTTTTCCTGATCAATGAGATAATCTCTCCATTATGATAATGAAATAATCTCTCCCTTATGATAATGAGATAACCTCTCCCTTTGACAACAATGCCAAACAAAAATCATCTATATCATGTTCCATCCCTTTATATAATATATTCATTAAATTTCCCTATCCATCAACAATACAATGTCTCTAGTATTCGGTGCATACTTGTACCTTGTTGTGTACAAATGTATCTGTTGTTGTTCATCTTGGTGTTTTCATCAACATGAATGATCTTCAAATTATGTGTAGGATGATGCAACCTTCTAGTCATCTTATTGATCGATAGACAAGGGTTGGACCCCTAGTCTCTATCTCAGGTATTCAAATGTATGCATTACTAAAAGCATAATCTTTATCTCTCTGATTCTCTGAAGTCTTTGACACTTTTGTTATAACTGATTAGATTATATCAAGTTTACATCAATGACAATACAATCTATTAATTGATTTAATTTCTTGCAGTATCTTTCTGCATTTCGGTGATCAACTTAACATCTTCAAACATTCAATCAGTTACATGTCATCAACATTATTGAGCTCCCTATAGCTAACACATGCTCACCATTTCCCTCCCTTTTGGATAACTATTACCAATGGTGAGCCCCATTGACTGTCAGTGATTGGATAGATAAAACTGGCATTAAGTAGCTTTTGCAACTCTATTTTCACTATTTCCCTTAATTCAGGGTTTATACGCCTCTAAAATTGCCTGACAGACAGTTTTTCTTCCTTTAGGTAAATCCTATGAGTACACAATTTTGGGTCCAAGCCTTTCATATCTGCATAGTCCCATGCAAAAGTTGTGGTATGGTCTTGTAGTATTTTAGCCAAAGATGTTTGTTGTTGGGGGGTAAGTTCACTATTAATGTTCAAGCAACGACTAAGGGAGACTTTCAACTTTTTTTCGAGTTCTACCATAGAAGCATCTATTAATGGAGGTACTTGGACCTCATGAGGTATCAATTGGTGGTAGAGTTTATTGGCTGCAGAAAATGGAGGTAATTCACAATCAAGGTACAAGGTCTATAGGGAACAGTTATGGGAATTTAGACAGCTCATGGGATCTTAATTTGGGCCATACTGGTTGTGTAGAATGTTTGTGATTACTATGTCCTCCTCCTATAGCTATAGGAAGGGGTCCCTCTTCAACATCATTAGTTGGGCACTAAAAATGATCGGTTCTATTAAAGGAATCAAAAACTAGGCTCTCACCAAGAATCAGGGATTGGACATCCAACCGAGCAACAATCCTCCTCATAAAAACTCATTTAATTTATCAACCTAGGGACGTAATACTTGAAATAGATCAGCAAGATATATGCACTAAGGATTTTACTCAGACCATACTATGGCTGCAGGAAACAAATTGCTTAAAAGGGAAACTAGTCTATAGGTGCAGGAAAAAAATTACTTGAAAGGGAAACTAGTGTATCACTACAAGAATTAAATATTGGAAAGGGAATGTGGAAATAAAGGAGTTGTAGGAATGCAAAGACTTGAAAACACAACTATAATGTCTAAACAGTTCTACCACTTTGGTTGTAGGAAGTAATAGATTACCCCACGGCTTTGGCTGTAGGAACTGTGTTAACACCAGAATTACGATAACAAGATGCAAGAAAATGAAACTACATGAAAATGATTTTAACTAATATGGATTCCTCACCAAGTGGACCCTCTTGAGTGAGTATCCAAACTCAATTATACTAAACTAAATATCAACACCTCATTTTCTATTGATGAAAATGGAAAGTACAAGATTTATATAAAACTATAAAACAATAGAGTGAAACTATATTCTTCTAACTAATAATGCCCTCCTTCTCATGCAGGAGTGTGGATTATTTAAATAAAAACATCTAACTATCCTAACTGCTCACGCTATACAAAAGGCGGAGTCATTTATTTGGAAAGATGGAAAACTGGAAAGTGGGAGAAACAGAAGATATCCATGAAGAAGGAAAGATCTGGTATGATAGAGAAAGAATAGATCTAGCTTTCAACTTCTTCCTAGATTTCCTCAAAGGAACTCATAACTTTGTGACTCTGTCTTTGTTTAGTTGCTGCCACCTTGGTACTATTGGAACCACCACTTCAAGTTGCATTTACTTTGCCAATGGTCAAGTCAGCTACAAGAATGGGTTGGGGTATCCAACACATGGCACATTCACCTAGTCAACCCTTCTCTTGCTATTTATACTCTGCATCTTAAATGTTAGATTCAAGACATCCAATGAAATACTCCTTCAAACATGCATACATTTATTCATGTTAAAAAAAAACAATTACTTATAAGAACATAACCATAAACTTTGCATAAGTAATATAGCACTAATTTCCATGTGTTTGTATGTTTAAAAGAATTAAACCATAGCAGATGTCTTAGTGGTCGCATGCCACATAATAACATAAAGAGTATAGAGTTTCAACAAATATAATAGGAAAACATAGATAGGTACTGATAAAAAATCATCCTAGGGTCTCTAAAAATAGGGCATATAAATGCCTCATCAACACCCATTAAACTTATTTATCACATATCCAAAACTTAGTAGAAGGTTTTTTGGACCGAAACATTCTACTCTCCAACTAGGATTATTTTCAAGGGCTAATTACCCAAATTTTACAAATAAAACCTATTGAATACTAAACCCTTGACCTTATCTCTTTCAACGGAGTTATAAAATGACTTTAGTTAAAGTAAAATGCAACCAATTTGGTTATACTAGCCTTCCACATACCAAAGCCCTAAATTTCTCCTTAAAAACCCTTAAAAGTAGGCCCTTCTCAATTTCAACCCTTCCAACTCAATCTCAACCAAAAATTGGTTGATTCAACATTATAATGACATATACTAATGGACTCCAACATAAAATTATGCCCTTATGAAGGCCAAACTCCTACTGCTACACCTTAGCCTCAAACTAGTTACTCTTCAACTAAGCATTCATGATGATCACCAACTATATCCACTTGTATGCACATTAGATGGTTAGAATTCTATTTTAAATAATATAATAAGGTCATTCCATGAGAATAAGTAATTGGAATTCATTGAATGACCATTAATCTATTGAAAACAATCAAAACTGTTACTAAAGATGTAACTCTTTGAGTCTGTCAACAAATGCAGTGAGTAAAAAAATAAAGTGAAATCTTAAAACATTTGAAATGCTTCCAAAAATTCTTATTTTAGTTCCTCAAAACATTAGGGATGTATTTAAAGTGAAAAAAAAAATCAAAATATCATGAGAAGTTGCAGAATTTAGTTGTTTTATTGCTTTCTCAAGTTATAGCCTGTACAAACATTGATCTTCTCATATTGTCCCTATTTCTCCAGCCTTGACCAGGATATATAGGATTTTAAAGAACCATCCAATATTTCAATCACTTTCCCATGCTTACAAAATCATGTAATCCCTTAAACAAATTTTCCCTCCTAATTGTGACTAGTCGTTACAATTTGAAAATTCAAATTTAAAACTCCTTATTTTAATAAAGAAATTGACTTCTAAACTTCACTAATGATCTCCTAAGGATCAACTTAACTTGTCTAAATTCCCTAAATGCCTCTGAGGAACCTTCCAATACTAGGCCCATTAAATCCATAATTAGGTCCTATGGTCCTATTAGGACCATTAGGACATTTTACATTTTTTGTTTACATCATTAAACTCAAATGCCATTATAGGCCTTAAAACATCCAAATTGAGTCAATTGGACCCATGAGTGACTCCATCATTATTCCTTGGTTTCTTCATTCTCTTCATGTCCTTAGGTGCTCTTGCAACACAACCAAGGATAAATGATAAGGTGGTAACCAATTCAGGTCCCAATAAAGGGTTTAGAAACAAGTAACCATCAGGAAACCATGACTACCAGAGGAAAACACAAAGTCAAAGAAGATAAAGCCTCTAATTCAAATGTAAAGTGATTTTCATTGCATATCCCTCACCACTTTGGTTACCCTAGTAGGCTCCCTCGACCATGGCCCCCAAGTAGGCACATGCAGAACTAAAAACCTTTCATGAGGAAAAGGTCATTAGATTGTGCATCTTAATCAAAAACTTCTCCCACTCCCATATTTATTCTATACTAGAACTCAAGGCATGGGTGGCGCATCAAGTTAATCTTTATTAATGTGTATTCCCCCCTCTCGGTTCATTTATTAGGTTATTACTTGATTATTCAACTCATCAATGATTCACCCTAATAGCCACTTAGGGCCCCAGACCCCATTGAGAGTCACTCTCCTATTGTACCTAGATTATTTAACTTAAAATAGATACATGAGTGAATTCAAAAGTCATGATAATTGCAATAAAATTAATCCCATTGATAAATCAAAATACAAAGTATAGGTTTAGGAATGCATCTATTGCCCCTTTTCTTTGAACAATCTGAAACTTTAATTAGAAAAAAATTTGAACCACATGTATAAGATGGAATTAAAAACACTCTTAATTCACATGATTTAATCAAATTAGTATTCCAAAAAAAATTTATGACAAAGAAAACATGCAATCATAAACCCTAAAGCCTCTAGTACAGGTCTAAAACCCTAATAATGTCTAATTTTGACCAATTTTCACCAACCCAAACATGCTACACAATTGTTAATGATGTTATGATTTTTTCATAGGCATTATACACAATTTTTAGGAATTCTATGCATCTTTTATAAGCATTCCATGCAACTATTATAGTAATGCTACACAAATGACAGTTATGAATTTTATAAAAAAAAATATAAAATCCTATTTGTAGAAACAAACCAAACTAGGCATTAATTAGATCATGCGAGTTAAATCTAAGAGAGACCCATTTGACATATCTTAGTTTCTTTCCTAGAAATGCAATCAATCAAACCCCTAACATCATTTATGAAAGTACATTTTAAAAATTACAAAAATAGATTCATTGAGATTTGAGAAATAAATACACAAAATTACACTTTATAAAAGCACCATCATTTCAAAAATTACATAAGATAATGTAAAATCATTGAAAGCATAAAAATATTAACAAATAATATAAATAAATTTATATTTGATGGATTAGATCCTACCTCTGGTCCTACGAAGATTCCACACAAAGCAGAAGCAAGGAAGCACACACCAATCCACACACACAAACAACAGTCAACCTTCAATCTTCCAACAATCCTAGGGAAAATCACTTGAATCCAATAAATAAAATCTCCCTCAAAATTAGTGATCAATATACAAGCAAGATTTGGAGATATAATGATCCTAAACTATACAAATTTTCCAAAATGAAGTTATGGGTAAGTGCACCAAGATGGTGTGCAAAAAGGGGGGTATAAGTAGCAAAAAAAAATTCTGAAACAAGGTTAACCTGAACATCAAAGATGATGTATAGGTGACACTAAATTATTTAGTATAGACATCTAGTTTCAGGTTTTTAACAACAAACCTAGGAGAGCTTCCATATTCCATAAGGTATAATTTACCTTATTCTAGATTTGCAATAGTTAGAGATTTTAGATGATCAAGTTATGGCATTCTGAGTATTGAAAATCGATAAAAAGTGATAGTTAGCGATCCTATTGGGTTGATGAGATGAATTATTTTTTAGGTTTATTTGGTAGAGCCAACACAAGAGAACAAATATATGTAGATGATTGAGGTCAGGAACAAGTTTTGGTTATATATTTGTTCGACACTTCACATGTTACACTTTATGTTCTTGTGGTCAACTAGTAATGATATTATTTTTTATAACGTGTCTATAAGATCAAGTTTTTAAGTTGATTTAGTAGTGCAATAGACAGAGATGGTATTTTATTTATATATGTATATGTTGTGTGTGAATGACATGTAATGAGTGGTTCAATTGACAGTTTAATAAAGATAATGTATTGCACCTACATGGAACTATTTTGGCATATGTAGATGCTACCTTTCAGTCCATAATTTTGGATTGTAGTATAATAAATTTTGTAAAGCAATGATATTTCTTAAGGGTTGTAGCCCTCTTTTTTATTTGAGTAGTGAGCTCTAGGAAGTGTGCTTGAATACATGTGCATTCTCATTTTGTACTAATCCTTTAACATGGTTATTTTTTCTACAGAGTCAATCTTGTGGGTTTCATCCCCACCGTGGTTTTTTTCCTAACAAGGTTTCCATGATAAAAATTATGGTGTTATAATTTTGGAGATGTACACTTTATATTTCAGTTTATTATTCCTTATTCCATTTGGTTTATGGTTAAGAAATCTGATCACCAAAGTTAAAAATAATAGAACACTGATTCACCCCACCCCCCTCTCAGTGTTCCTTAATACCAACAATTGGTATCAAAGCCTTGTGTCTCAAAGGAATCCTAAAATTTTGAGGAAGATCTTGATGGGAGACAACATGATTTCAGCTCAATATTAGCTCCTGGTTGCACTTGAGGATATTTATGAATCTAAAGAAGAAGTCCTTGGTCTAAAGAAGAAAATTAAAGATGCTAAAAGTTACATTAAAAAATTAAAGGACTACTTGAATAAATCTATGGAGAAAAGGAAAGATCTTGTTGATCAGTTACAATAGAAATAAATAAATGATGATTCACAATCCTTTAAGGAGAAATCTAATGGATGTGATCATCTTGCAAAAGATAAAGAAAACCTTGAACAATCCTTAAAAAATAAGATAGAAAAATGTGAAAAGGTAAATCAGGAAATGTAAACTAGGGTGAGGATACTAAAAGAGGAAATATATAGAAGGAAGAAGCATGAAGGTTTTCTTATTCAGAAATCAAAACATCATGATGATGAGCTTAGGAAACTAATTGAATATCTTGAAAGTGAAAATGAAAGTCTTAGGAATGATCTTTCTACTGCTAATGAATTCAAATAAAAATTCAAAGCTAGTTAAGAGAAGCTTGATGCGTAGCTTGAGAATTAAAGGAACAAAGGAGATGCACAATGAATTGGTTATGAGAAGGGAGAAATCTCTAGATTTGGCTAGGACAATTATTTATCAGAAAACATGAATGAGATACCTAAGAGGACACCTATTAGGAAACCTAATGAACAAAATGGTGTAGTCAAGGATGGAGAAAACTCAAAGAGATATCTCCAATCCTTGAAACATTAGTCACACAACAGAAATAATAAGAAACAATGAGAGAGAGATAATAAAGATCAATCTTCTTTATCAACATTAGAGATCATTTACAATAGATCTATAACATGTAGGTATATGTGTCAGGCATACAGGCCTATTTTACAATCTGAAATCCTTATGAAATCCTTCAGCCTCAGAAAGATAATCTTATGAAATCTAACCCTTTAGGAAAAAATCCATAAGATTATAAATCCATCGCAAACATTAGGTCAGCCAAGAAAGATTACATTTCCCAATGAGAAATAAAATGTATTAAAAATAATAAGTCACGACCCAAAATCATCAGGATCTATTTCCAATGAAGAAACATGAATCTCCATCACTCAAGTAGGTCAATCACAAATGTAACATCATCAATAAATTATTTATTTATCTTCACCTATTAGGGAGTCCATTGCAAGATCAAATAATACAAACTCGCTAGAAAATAAGAAGAACAATACAGTCCCCCCAAGAATCTACAAGATCTCATGTGTGATTTAACCAAATAAATTGTGATCATAGGAGAAGGTTCAACATGATCTCAAGAACACATTGTAATGACCACAAGTGCAAAACATCCAAAATGAATGACCACAGAAATAAATTCAAATACTGATCAAACAGGAAAATAGAAACCTAATATTTTTAGTTGATGCAAGATTGAAAAGATCCCAAGATGCTCTTGCATTAGACACCCGGGGTTATTTAAAAGTGATCCTCTCACTTTGATGGGGCTAAAAAAAAAAAAAAAGATGGTCAACCTCATCTTGATAAATCCATGAAGACTCTTCCACTGGTATTTCTTTCCATCTAAAAAGATATTCCTTATACTTCTTACCTCTGGTACTTCTAATTCTTCTATCCAAAATCTCCGCTATCTCATCCTTCTTCTTCTTAGGATAGTGTTGTTCAACTTATGATCCATTACCCTCATAAAAATATGACTCATGATACTCATACAAGTCTTCAACATTGAATATAGGTAAAATGTCCATATCCTCTAGTAACTCCACTTCATATGCATTCCCTTATTCAAATTTCCTCAAGATCTTACATTGTCCAAACTTCGTCATCTTTAGTTTATTATATGTTCCAACTGGAAATCCACCCTTCTTCAAATACACCATGACTTCATTCCCAAATTAAAATTCCTTATGTCTCCTTATCATATATTCTCTCTCCTTATATATCTTATTTGTCTTCTCCAAATGATGTTTTACTTGAATATGTAATCCTTTCACATATTCTACAAATTTGTCTGCTTCGGCACTCCTCATGTGTTGATGACTAATATACCTAAATTTTGATACTCCCTTAGGATTAAATCTAGTAACTATCTCAAATGGTGTCTTCCATGTACCACTAAATTATTATATGCAAATTGTGCTTGTGCTAAGATTAAATCCCAATTTCTAGGGTTTTAACCAACCAAACACCTCAATAAGTTTCCCAAACTCATATTCACTACCTTTGTTTTTCCATTAGTCTATACTTGAAATGTAGAACTGAACTTCAAATTAGTTTTAATCTTCCTCCAAAGTGTCCTCCAAAAATAACCAACAAATTTAATATCTCTATCTTAAAATATATCCATGCAACCTCACAATCTCTTTGAAAAACAAGTCACCTACATGTACAACATTTGTTGTCTTGTTACAAGGAATTAAATGTGTAATCTTAGAAAATATGTCTACCACCACAAATATATAATGATTACCTCTTTGTGTCTTCGGTAACCCAAGTAAAAAATCCATGGTAATATCCTCCCAAGGTCTAGTTGGTACTGTCAAAGGTGTATACAATCTAGTATTTTGACTACTTCCTTTTGCAACTTGACAAACTCTACATTCTTGAAGAAACTTCCTTACATCCTTATGAATTTGAGGCCAAAAATAAATTTCACTCAACAAAGCCACTATTTTGTCAATACCAAAATGTCCAACTAATCCTCCACAATGTTTTTCCTTAATTAGATTATCCCTCATAGAAATTCTTGGTATACACAATTGAGTTCCTCCAAATAACATACCTTCCTGAACAAAATAATCCAACCACTTATTTCGGTTCTCTATAATATTTCCAAGGTTTTGCAAAACCAAGATCATCCTCATACAAATTTCTCAATTCATCAAACCCCAACACTTCAACTCTCATTTCAGTCAACAAAGTTCTTCTACTTAAAGCATCAACAACTCTATTTGATTTTCTACTCCTATGTTTCAACACAAATGTATAACTCTAAAAAAATTCAACCCATGTCATATGTCTCTGATTCAGCTTCCTCTAACTACTCAAATGTTGCAATGCTTGATGATCAATATACAAAACCAATTCCTTAGGCAACAAATAATGTTTCCATTTCTTCAAAGTTTGAACTATGGCATAGAATTCCTGATCATAAACTAAATATCTTCTCTTAGCATCATTTAGCTTTTTACCTAAATAATAAATAGGCATACCTTCTTGACATAAAAATGCTCTAATTGCATGTCCAATTGCATCACAGTCCACATGCAATACTTTATTGAAATTAGGTAAGGCTAACACATGTTTTCAGTTACCCTTTATTTCAACAACTCAAAACTCTTATCTACTCCATGTGTCAATTTGAACTCTTTCATATCTCCTCTCATAGTCCTAGTCATAGGATTAAAAAATGAATTTAAATTCCTTATGAACTTTTGGTAGAAACTAGCAAATCCAAGAAACGATCTGACTTCTCCAACACTCTTAGGTATAGGTCATTCAAAAATTGCTTTCACTTTCTCAATATCCATCTTGAATCCTTCTCCAAATATAAAAAACCAAAATACACTAGTGTATGCACCCTAAAATGGTCGCCTAGACTTTGGGCCCCATTTTATCATTTTATCAATTTCCTGAATCAATGCTTTGCAATATTTTTAATTCAAATCAATTTCCTTGATCAAATTGTAATTAATTCAATTATTTCAATATTTCCTAAGGTTTGATCATTTTTATCTAATTAAAAGATTTAATTTTCTTTTTAATTAAATAAAATTTATCTTATTTAATTAAAAGATTTAATCTCCCTTTTAATTGAATAAAATTTATCTTATTTAATTAAAGTAAATTTCTCCCTTTTAATTAAATAAAATTCCTTTTATTTAATTAAATTCAATTTCTCCCATTTAATTAAATAAAATTCTTCTAATTTATTTAATTATAAAGAAAATCCCTCTTTTAATTAAATAAATAAAAATCCCCACTTAAAGCACTCTAATTGATGAAAAAGACAATAAATTAAATAAAAATCCCTTTTTCTTCACATCTTCCTAAGTGGTGGGATTTTTTGCCTCTTAATCATAGCCTTTGATTTTTGCCTCTTAATCTCGACCATTCACTTTCCTTTAAAAGGAGACATATCCTTCTCATTCATATACATCTTTTTCATAGTATTGTTATGCTGCAGGTTTGGAGAGCAATTTTGGAGGAGGATTTGAGCACTCAAGCTTGGATATTGCAACTTCTCTCTTCTTGTCTTCTTCTTTTTGCATCCATGGATATTCATGTAGATTAGATTCATGTTTATTTTCATAGATTAGATTTGCATATTTCCTTTCATAGATTAATCATGCATTGTTATCATTTAGATTAATTTCTTTTCATGCATTGTTATCATATAGAGTAGATCTCATTTTCATGCATTGAATCTCTCATTTCATGGTGTACTTGCATGG
>MU227701.1:3030287-3042877 GCA_018584345.1 Thuja plicata
AACTAGGTCAATCTGAGGGCCTCCATTTCAAACCTTTGCACTCCATGACTAGAGAGCTATGAGTCGATATTTGAGGCCTCATTCTTGAGAAACCTTGGATGGAATGATTCATAGAAGTGTGACACATTTTCATCACACATTTTTGGCGCCCACTGTGGGGAAAAAGATTTATTTTTTGTCACATATCTATTTTTTTAGCAATTTATTTTCAGATTTTTGTTTTATCTTTTCTGTACTTGCTATTTTTGTCTGCAGATTTTTCTCGCATGAGATTTTGCAGGTTCCAGCGTGAGATTTTATAGGTTATGAGTTTCCTCGCGTAGCATAGGGTACTTCCTCACATGACATGACATGAATCTTCACACGAGATCTGGCATCAAGATGGATCTGACTGATTTGCTGTCATTTCTCTATTTGTTTTATTCTATGCACTTCCTCGTGCGGGACTGTGCATTTCCTCACGTGATAGGGCACTTCCTCGAGTGGCACTGTCTGTTTTCTCATGCAAGATTCCATACCAGATATCTATTTTTCATTTGATATATCTTTTTAGATCTCAGTTTTTCTTGCTAACCACTAATGCTTACTGTTTCTAGTGGTTTGTGATTTGTGATTTGCTGTTGTTGTTTCTGATTTGGACTTGCTTGGATAAAAAACAAAATGATTCATGCTGCATTTGATTTGAGGTATTTTATTGATCTCTATAACATTTGGATTTTGGGAATTAAAATAAACATCTTATGTGTTTAGCTTGAGTGTTTCTTGCTTTCATAGATCAGATTTCCAATTGGTGCTCTAAAAATGGACCTAGATTTTCTTTCTTGCATATATGTTTCACATAGTAATTAGGCCATATGAACACTATTTGTGGCAATCTTGAGAGAGTGGGCTTCATTTTCTTGTTTTACATGCAAAGCTCTTCTTGACGATAGATCCCCTTGTAGGTAGGGAAGGATTTTGTTTTTACCTCATTGGTCAACTTGGTTTGGGCTTCAACTTTTGGCAATACTTTCTCTCTTTGGGAGATTGGTGTCATTTGTTGTTGTGTGAATCTTGAATGAGGTGATTTCAAATTAGTGAGTCAATAAACCATGTTTGCTATGTTTGGGTGAGGTGAAGAGGCTAGAGGATTATGCTTTTTTCCCTTTTGGAAGAATCTGAAACTTGGAACCCTTGAATCCAAACTAAGTCCCCATGTGGTCCATATTGTGAGTCTTCCTTGTTAGAGAGGGTTAACCGTAGTGGAAATTCCCTTTATTGGGTCAACCATGTGGACGGAACCTCAAGCAGTAATAGCCATTTTTGCAATGGTAGAAACAACTGCTATATAAATGTCCTTGTGGAAGAAATCTCCATGGGTGTAGTTTCTTGCGGGTTGTCAAATCTCCTCAGCAGCTTTTGATTGATTAAATTCTTGGACTATGTCAAAACCTCAGTACATTGGGATTGGATTTCACCCACTTGAGATTGCAAAAGTTGCAAAGTCAAGCCATTACTAAGAACCATAGTGCAACCAACTTTTTATTTCCTAAGACTATGTGCGTGATTGGAAAACATTTAAGAACATACACAAGTAGCATTCTTATGGAGTATAAATACTATGACACTATCTATGTTCATGTGCAAGGTTGCTTTGTCCCTTGCTCATTGTTTGAAGACATTGATTTCTTGAACTCCCTGATTGCTATCGCATGTGCTTGATTCATGATAAAATTTGTTAATGCACCTATTTGGTTATTTAAAACAAGCAAAAATTGAAGTTCTATTGCCTTCTCTTGCGTGAGAAAATTGTTTTCTCACGTTGTTCACTACGTTTCTTTGCGCAGCCATCTTCAAATCCTTGTACGAAACTTGATGACAGTTACTATTTCCCGTTTCACTAGTCTGAGTTTTCTCATGCTATTCAGTGCAGATTGTCGCGCGATCCTACATTTCCTCGCACAAGACAACATTTCCTCATGCAAAATTGTCCGTTAGTGAACTGTCTACTGTTATTTTTGAGCCCATTTAGCTTGTTGTCTTGTAATTTTTAGTTTTCTGGGTTGATTCGGGTTAGATTGGCTTACTTACCCCACTGTTAGAGGCTTGTTTAGCTTTGGATTCTTGTGTTTTGACCTCCTGGATTAGCAATCTTTGATTTCACAAGTGACCTTGCTTAGCACTTGGTGAGTTAGAAACCATCCTTATTGAAAAGATAAACCTTTAAATTCTTTGATAACACACTTGGAGAGTTTTGGTAGTCTCTTGTCCATTCACTTTCATACAATTTCAATTTCAATTTCAATTTCAAATTAATTTGGTTAAGACCATCCTCCTGGTCCATATGTGCTAGGGTATTCACCCAAAGTTATTGGGCACCTCTATGGCAGTGTTGGCTTATCCCTATTTGAAATTTTCTATCTTATCACCTCTTTTTGGACAAGTTAATGCCTTTTCTATCCTAGTTTGGTACCAACTTCTCTTAGGGTAATCCTATCATCAAACTCGCCCAGGACATAAGGGAAAAAAACTCATATTTGATCAATAACCTAGAAATATTTCAGAAGTGTGGTTTGATTCCAAGAGTCATCTTAGTGAGTTGGGTGTCCCCTTAGCATCTTCTCATTCTTCTATGGATATGAGTCACACAATGACTCGGAGGGAGAGGGAAGCCAGAGATAAACATTATGAGGATATGCTTGCAAAGAGTGGACATGCTATTTCATTCAGTGGTTCCTCTCATGGTAGTAGACTTGCCTCACCCCTTATTTCAACAAGATATCTAGATGCACACCAAAGGGCTAAGAGAGAGAGGTAAGAGACATGCTTATCAAGATAGCCAATCACAACATGAAAGTCAACATGGAGAACCTTATGATTCTCAGATCAATACTACTTATACCAACAACTTGTTTCAAAATTCAAGACCAAGCTCACCTACCAATTACATGAGTGATAGACTCAAGAGGATTGAGCATGAAAAGAAAGCATTCCAAGATGAAAAAGCTCATAAGGAAGAACAAATTAGACGTCTAAAGTTGGAGAAACAAACTTTGATAGAAACGGAAAGAAAATCCTTTCAAGAAGAGCGAGACAGGCTCTTGGCTAGACAACTCAATGATCCCTTCAATAATATGCATGTTAGTGGTGGAAATAGTTCTCCTCCATCCACTCCTCCTAGGACTCCATGAAGTAGGAGACATTCAAGATGACCATCACAATCTCTCAGTCCTAGAGGAAGAAGAGTTTCAAAACATGATCATTATAGGAGACACACTCCTCCTAGGAACTCAAGGCCACCTTCTCAACGTGCTCATTATGGTTCACAATATGGTGGTAATAACTCAGGATTTGATCACACATCTCAAGACTTTATGTAAATGCAATAGGAACCATTCTTTCAATAGTATGTGGAGAAATATGTGGAGCAAAATAGGGATAAGTTCCTAGAGAATCTAATCAACAATGGTGCTAGGGTCCCTTACAATTTTGATGTGGATAGAAAGATCAAGAGGAAAGGTCCATCCCAAGAGGAACAAATGGATGAATTGAAAAGAAAAATAGCCCAAATGTCCAAACCTAAGAATTCTTTCTCATTGGACTCAATTTTTCTTAATCCTTTTGATAAGAGTGTTGACATGAAAGAATTTCCTAGAAAGGTTGAAATTCCTCAATATGACAAATATGATGGAAGTGGAGATCCACATGATCATGTGCGACAATTTTATACCACAAGTTTTGAGTTCCATCAAGATTATTCTTACCTCATGAGGTTATTCCCATGAAGTCTTAAGGGACAAGCAATGGAATGGTTTACTAAGATAACTCCTCCTGTTAAGACTTTCAAAGAGCTTGTTCAAAGATTTGTTCAACACTTTGCATAAAATGTTTCAAGATCTATCACTTTGTTGGACTTATGTAGATTGAAATAGAATCAAGGGGAATCCTTTGTTACCTTCTTGCAAAGGTGGAGACAAAAATTCTCTTGCTATTCTAGAACTATTCCTGATAATGAAAAGATTGACATTCTTGTTAGTAACTTGATTCCCGAATTGCGGTATGAGGTTAAGAAAGTGGTTTTTGATTCATTTGACACTATGGTTGAAACCACATGTAGAATTGAGGATGTTTTAAGAGAACAAGGAATTTTGACCAAACATGGAAATAACAACAACAATGGTCAAAATAACAACTCTAATAAGGATAAAGGGAAGAACCAATATTGGAATAAGAACAAAAAAGTGGTTAATGATTTAGTTGTGGATTCTTCCCAACATAAAGATCAACCTATGCTCCACTTATCTAGCATTTTTCAAGCTGTGAAGCCCAATACATCCACTCAACAAGAAAGTAAGCCAAGTTACCAAGGTAAGCCTAAGGGTGAAAGACGTCAATTTGCAAAACTTGGTGAGATATATGAGGAAATTTTAAAGAAACTTATTGCTAGTGATCTGGTGCATCCTCTAGATGCAGCACATTTTCACATACCTAAAGTTAAACCTTGGTGGTGGAAGGAGGAAAATTTTTGCATATTTCATAATGGTATTGGACATGATGTTGAAAATTTTTGGAGACTTAGGCATATTGTTCAAGATCTTATTGAGAGTGGAAAACTTACAGTAGATGGATTGAACACCAACGCTGATCACAAAGCATTCAAGGAACCTTTGCCCAAATATGAATAGGGGGAGACCTCTAAACCTAAGAATGGAAAAGATGGAGTCAATTATACTTACACAGATGTAGAAAATGTTAAGATGATGAGTGGAAGAGATCCTTATGGCTATGATCTAGATGAAGAATCTCATCCTATTTCTAATAGAGAACCTATTGTGGTGCTAAGGGGTCCCGACTCTAGAAGGTCATCTCAAGCCCTTATTGTTATTACCTAAAGTCCAGGTCCTGTTGTCATTAGAGGACCCAATTCAAGCCAATCAAGTAAACCTAAGCTGGTGGAATCCAAGCCTGTCACCTTGAAGCCAGCTATTAATCCTAAATTGAAATACAATCTTGTTGATCACTTATAGAGAGCCCCCACTCAAATTTCGATCTTTGAGCTCTTAGAGTTGTCTCCAAGACATAAAAAAATCCTTGAGGATGCTTTGCGTACAAAAAATATCCCCAACAACTTAGATATTGATCAATTCCAGAATATGGTTAATCACATTGCTACCCCTCATTACCTTACATTTTCAAAAGATGACGATAAAGCTTTGAGCCATCCACACAATCTTTCCCTTCATATAGAATTCATGATCTATAGAACCCATGTTAGGTGCGTGTTGATAGATGGGGTGTCAGGCTTAATATTTTTTCTTTTAGTCTTTTGAAAGAATTGGGGTATTTTGAAGAAGTCATTGATACCAAAAAGAGAATTACTATCAAAGCCTATGACGAGGTAGAAAGAAGTTCCAAGGGGTTGGCTGTCCTTCCTGTTAGGATTTGCCCTGTTGAAAAGGACATTGTATTTCAAATAGTTGATGCTGGACCCCTTGCATATAATATTTTACTTGGTAGGCCATGGATTCATGATATGCAAGCGGTGCCATCCACCTACCATCAATGTGTTAAGTTCCCCTACAATGGCATAGAGATTTGTATACCTGGGGATAACACTTTATCTATTAATTCAATTTTAGCAGGGGCTCATTTTCCCCTCAATAGAGAAGTAGAAGATTTTGATGCTACTTTGGCTAAATGTAAAGACAAGCTTAAGACAATAGACCTAGGTATGGGGGGTACCAACTCAACTCCCTCACAACATTGCCACTTTCACCTCGGTCTTATGGTAAACCTTCAAAAGAGATGAATCCTTCCTCTTTAGCTATGACATTATTTGGAAAATTTGTAGAATCATTAGTGCCTATTCAAAATAAGAAAGAGGAAACATTTATTAGAAATTGGATCTATAAAGAAGAAAAATATATGCACAATGAGAACTTCTCTCCCTCTCCTAAAGCTTATGGAAGAGGATATACTTTTGTCAAGAAGATGGGCTATCTTGGTTATGGCCCTCTTAATCACAATTTGGATGCTAGGTTTGAACCTCTTGATCATGCTAAATTTGGACGCAAGTCTAAGAAACTAGTTGGCCTAGGATTTGAAAATTGCAACAAGCGTGCCAATCCTCTCTTTGAAAAGTTGGATAGTGATGATAAACCATAATATGAACCTAATTTTACAAATTATTAGGATATGTGTGAATATTGGGTCCCTTCCACTACTTTCCTTTGGGGAGATTTAGATATTTCAGCCGCCCATGCATCAGTTGCAACTTTAGAACAAGAATCAGATATAGAGGATCCTTTGAGAGAGCGTCAAAAAAAGAATCTTGTTCATTTAATGGAAAGAGAAAGTGATAATTTTGATGAAATTGGACCTTCTACATCGCGATGTCCCAAGCCTTCATGGTGTAAGCATTCTAGTTGTAGTTCAGATACAAGTTCCAATGAGTATGAGTGGGACTCTTTTTCGGAGCCTTCAACAATTGATAGAGATATTGATGTTGTTCACACTTTTAGTTCTCAACCCGAGGTAGCTAACAAGTCACGTGTAAGATTAGAGGTTTTGAACCCGCATGTTTTCTTAGTGGATGATTCTTTGTTTGTTAGGATGAATCCTGATTTGGGTAGCCTAGAGGGATACTTGACAGACTCTAACTCTTCGGTCACCAACGATAACATCATTCATATTTACAATATTGAACCAGTCATTATTTTACCCCTTGTTCATCTCAACCTTATTGATTGGTCTCAATGCTATCAAGAACCTAAGATTTTGACATTCCAAAATGATTATGAGATAGCTTGTTATCTAAATGCTATTGAACTTGTAGTCTCTTCCACCAGTGAACCGGCTACCAGTATGACAGAGCTAGACATCAAGTACCTTAGTCACAAGATAAAGAGAAAAGAAAATAAAAAGAATAGGTGTTCTGATGGTAAAAACCACTGTGTGTAGTGTTAGAGCTAAAAAAAGTAAAAATAAATGACGTATCCAAGGGTGAAAACCTCTCTAAGGCGCCTAAGGATGAGGTACTTGATCGTCTCCCCAGCTATTTTGAAGATTGATCTTCAGTGCTTATTGAACCAACACAAGCTGTTAATTTGGGTATAGATGAGGCTCCACAAATAGTATACATGGCTAAGTCCTTGTCACCAACAGAAAAAGAAGCTTACACTAAGTTATTACAGAGAAAGAAAATCAATTTTTCATGGACTTATTCAGATATGCCAGGGTTGGACATTAATCTTATTATGCATCACTTGTCCATAGCTCCAAATGTTAAGCTAGTTAAACAGAAATTGAGAAAGATGCATACTCACATAGCTCTCCTAGTCAAAGATGAATTGGAGAAACTCCTTGGTGCAAAACTTATAAGAGCTATTACCTATGCTAAATGGATATCAAATATTGTACCAGTTTCCAAATATGACAAATCCATTAGAGTTTGCACAAATTTTAGAGATCTCAATAGAGCATGCCCAAAGGATGACTTTCCACTTCCCAACATAGACATGATAGTGGATATGAATATGGGTTATGAGATTTATTCTTTGATGGATGGATTTTCTGGGTACAATCAAATTAAGATAGCTCCTGAAGATCAAGAAAAGACTGCATTCACTTGAGCATGGGGTACCTATTGTTGGAACGTTATGCTATTTGGATTAAAAAATGTAGTAGCCACCTATCAACGAGCTATGACAACTATTTTTCATGACATGATGCACAAAAATATGGAAGATTATGTGGATGACACCATGGCCAAGTCTAAACAAAGAGATACACACTTAGATGATTTGGAAGTCATTCTAGATCGCATGGAACAATTTCAACTGAGGTTAAATCCTAAAAAGTGTGCATTTGGAGTCACTTCTGGGAAATTACTTGGATTCATCATTTCAGCAAAAGGAATAGAGGTAGATCCTAAAAAATTTCAAGCAATCATAGATATGCCACCTCCTAAAAACATTAGTCAAATGAGGATTCTTCAAGGACATCTTCAATCTATAAGGAGATTTATTTCACAATTGGTAGATAGAGCTCAACCTTTCAATAAGAACTTACATAAAGGAGTCAAATGTGTTTGGAATGAAGATTTTCAAAAGAGCCTAGATCAAATCAAGAGATATTTGGTAAATCCTCCTATTTTAATTTTGCATATCCCAAGGAAACCACTTATTCTTTATATTTCAGCAACAAAATCTTTCTTGGGGGAATTACTAACTCAACTTGATGAAAATGGGAAATAAAGAGCAATATACTACATCAGTCGTACTCTTGTTTCATATGAGGTTAATTACTCTAGCATTGAGAAAGCTTGCCTTGTTGTTGTGTTTGTTTCCCAAAAGTTGCGACATTACATGCTTGCACACACCATACACCTCATAGCCAAAATAGATCCACTCAAATATTTGTTGAGTAAGGCTTCTCTCATAGGTAGACTTGCTAAGTGGATGATGATACTTTCAGAGTTTGACATAGAGTACATTGAAAGTAAAGCAATGAAAGGACAAGCCGTAGCAGATCAATTGGCTGATTTCCCATTACAAAGATAATGCACCTATTCAAGTTGACTTTCCAGATGAGCATCTTATGTATATGACTAAAAGAACATGGAAGATGTTCTTTGATGGATCTTTTATGCAAAATGGTTCAGGAGATGGTGTGTTTTTTGTTTCTCCTCATGGGTACATGATTCCTAAGTCTTACAAATTATTGTTCCCATGTATAAACAATATTGCTAAGTATGAAGCTTTAACTAATGGACTTAAGATGGCCATAGAATGGAGAATCACTAAGTTACACATCTATGGGGATTCACAACTGATAATCAACCAAGTTAATGATGAATATCAAACAAAACATGAGAAAATGGTACCTTACAAGAAAATGGTTGATTCCTTGAAAAGATATTTCACATTTGTCACATTTCAGCAAATCCCTAGAGCAGAAAACAAAGTAGCTGATGCTATGGATACACTTGCTTCACTCCTTCAGCTAGATCAACATGAATCAAGATTTGAATTCCTGGTGGAAGAGCTACATCACCCTATCTTTGATTCCCAAGAAATCCATATCATTTGTACCCTTGTTGGTCATGAATCATCCCGTTATGGTGCCATTTACTCATATCTTCATGATGGTATTATACCTGAAGCCTTTAAATGATCTGAATGCTGAAATCTTACCTAAAATGCCTCTCGCCATTCCCTTATCACTGGTGATTTGTATAGGAGGGGTCTAGATGGAACACTTCTTAGATGCTTAGAAAAGGAAGAACCCGACCAGGTGTTAGTAGACATTCACAAGGGAATTTGTGGGGGACACTTCAATGGTCTTTCCATGGCCCAAAGGTTGCTTAAGGTGGGGTATTATTGGCCCATGATGCAGATTGATGCAATAGATTTTGCAAAGTCATGTGAAAAGTGTCAAAAACATGGTAACCTGATACATGCTCCAGGTAGGGAGCTCATTCCTTCTATTTCTTATTGGCCATTTCAGCACTGGGCCTTTGATCTTGTTGGGAAGATTCATCCCAACTTATCAGGTGAACACAAATTTATTATTACTGCTACTGATTACTTCACTAAATGGGTAGAAGTTGTCCCACTTTCTATTTCCTCGGGCAAGATAGTTTCTCTATTCATTTTGAACCATATCATCTATCGATATGGAGTGCCTTCCGAGATTATCGCTGACAATAGAGGCTAGTTTAAAAATAAGGACCTTAAACAACTCTGCAAGAAATTCAATATTAAACAACATTGGTCCTCCATTTACTTCCTGCAAGGAAATGGAAAGAAGAGGAATCAAACAAAACCATTCTTAAAATCTTATATAGAACAGTCTGTAAGAATGGTAGAAATTGGCATTTACAAATAAATCCAGCTTTGTGGGCCTATAGAATGAGTATTCGTACTCCTACTGGGGCTACTCCTTTTGCCCTTGCATATGGTGCTAAAGCAGTGTTACCTTTGGAGGTTGAGATTCCTTCACTTAGAGTTTCTCTCCATGGTCTAGTTACAGATGAAGACTACCATGCCATGAGACTTCAAGAGTTAGAGCTTCTAGATGAAAAATGTCAAGCATCATTTGACCATATGAGGGTCTATCAAAAGTGCATGTCCAAAGCCTTCAACAAAAAGGTTCTCCCTAGAAAAATTCCAAGTGGGAGATCTTGTCCTGCATGAAAATCCTAAGAATCAACAACATAGAGATCAAAAGGGCAAATTTGAACCTAATTGGCTTGGACCTTATATCATTATAGCATCTTTTGGGATAGGTGCTTATTTATTGTCTATAGAAAAGGGAGAATAGCTCCCTGATCCTATCAATGTCTTGCACCTGAAGAAGTTCTATCCATGATGCCCATTCTGTCTGGGGGCATCCTTTTGTACATATTTATTGATCCTAAAAAAATCCAAAAAAATGATATATTATCAAAAAATTCTAAAAATAAGAAAATGTCCTAAAAAAATGATCATCTTAGTGAAAACCTAGCAATAGGTGCTTTGATGTATCTCTAAAAAAAATTATATATTCCAAAAAATACAAAAAATGAAAAAAAAATGAAAAAAATGAAAAAATAGAAAAAGTGCCTTGGTGAAAGCTTGGAAACAGGCGCCATGGTAGCAAAAATTCAAAATTTTTATAAAAATTCCTAAAAAAAAGAAGAAAAAATGAAAGAGAAAAAATTGTAATAAAATCCAAGTGGTGAAAACCTGAAAACGGGCGCTACTTGAGGCCTTTGCACCCCTATTTCTTAGCGTGTGACCTCAACACTTAGCCTTTCTCCATCATGCCTTGTCCTTGTTGCCTTGGTCTAGAATTGTTCTTTGTCTTTGTCTTGGGGGCATAACTATGTTAGCTTTGGTCTCTTGGATGCATTAGTCTTTAGGACATCTCACAAATGGTGTTTTTCAACACCACCCCAACTGTATTTTTCAATACAACCCTTGACATCGAGTGTTTTTCAACACTTATCAATTTGGTCTTGTCCCATTTTTTCATGTGATCTTACATGCTTGCAAGAATTTGATCCTTATCCTCGGAACTCAGTATCAGTTAATACACTTAAAAAAAATTTAAACACAACACTTAATGCTTGAGCTATGTCATGAAATTTTCTTTGTGTGCTGACTGTTATTGATTTTTGTTGAGTGTCCTTGTCAAATAAGTCTCTCTGTGATGCATAGCTAGAGGACTTGGGGCATGGGGCATGTTTTTATTTGCTTCTTGCTTTATGCTTCACTATTTTTTGCACAACCGTTCTGCTAGTCATCCTGGCCTCTATTCCTTGATGCAAGCATGGTTTTTCTATATTAAATTGGGTAAGCTAACATCACAGTCATCTTGACCTTTATGTCTTTGATGCTTCTATTAGAATCTTTCCTCATTCCAATCCAATATAAATCACATTCATATCTTCATAGTTGCACTTGTGACTAGTGATGATTGTGCGATTTTCCGATGTCCGTTAATAATGGACCAATGATGAAAATAAGTTCCTTAACATTATCTTATGAATGATGAACACAAGATCCTATGTTTTTTGTTCTATTGCAAGTACACCTTTGCATTCTCATATAGCTTGCATTGTTAGACCTCATGTTAGGTTACATTTTTAGGCTGCATTATGAGTTTGAGCTGGGGGTTTTTCCTTCATCTTTCTTGTGGAATTTTAATCAACTATGGTCACGTTATGATCTTCATTTCTTTATCTTCTTTCGTGATCTCAATCAAAATTTTCTATCTTACACAGTTGATTGATTTTGGGGAAAATTCTCTTGCTTCTCTCCATTTCTTTCTACCTCTTTCAAACTTCTATCTTCCATTCACTTTCACCCCACTTATTTTTTTCTAATTCAATCTTGGGGCATAATATTTCATGCTTAATGCTCTACCTTGGTTCTACGATCTTTATATCTTTCATCTTACATCAAAAACCTTATCTTTAGTTCGATTTGATCAAAATTTATCAATTTGTTGTTTCTCCTCTATCTCATTTCGATTTCGATCACGAGGGGGCAGTACCTATCAAAATTCAATCTTTGATTTAGCTTTATCAATTATATCAGTCTTGCTTGAGATTCTTATCTCTGACATGTCAATTACTTGTTTTGGTGTTAACTTTGTCTTTTTAAATTATGCTTATTTTTGTCCTGATGTGTTCCCAAATCGATCACACGTCTGGGTTGTTTTGTGATCCCAAGTCGACCTCGCACTTCAACTGCATTCTTTGACTACATGTATTCCTGAATTGACCACACATTAGTCAAAAAGGGGCAAATGTATGCACCCTAAAATGGTCGCCTAGACTTTGGGCCCCATTTTATCATTTTATCATTTTATCAATTTCCTAAATCAATGCTTTGCAATATTTTTAATTCAAATCAATTTCCTTGATCAAATTGTAATTAATTCAATTATTTCAATATTTCCTAAGGTTTGATCATTTTTATGTAATTAAAAGATTTATTTTTCTTTTTAATTAAATAAAATTTATCTTATTTAATTAAAAAATTTAATCTCCCTTTTAATTGAATAAAATTTATCTTATTTAATTAAAGTAAATTTCTCCCTTTTAATTAAATAAAATTCCTCTT
>MU227701.1:3043337-3069288 GCA_018584345.1 Thuja plicata
TCATGCATTGTTATCATTTAGATTAATTTCTTTTCATGCATTGTTATCATATAGAGTAGATCTCATTTTCATGCATTGAATCTCTCATTTCATGGTGTACTTTCATGGGCACTAACTAGGTCAATCTAAGGGCCTCCATTTCAAACCTTTGCACTCTGTGACTAGAGAGCTATGAGTCGATATTTGAGGCCTCATTCGGTGTGTTGCTTTATTAGGAAAAATTTCTCTAGGAATTAGATCCATGTAATGACTGATACTTCTCATAGGCGGTAATCCATCAGGAATATTATCTAAAATTATTTCCTCATACTCAATCAATAAATTTTTTATTTCCTTAGAGTGTGCTTGTTTTGTTCCCAAATCATACTTCTTAGGGATCAATGCATAACACATATTTTACTCTTCAAGCCATCAAATAATTTCCTTCCTTCAATAAAAAAAAATCTAATAATAGTACAATTATCATTCTTAGAAGTCTCAATCAAAGTCAACAGTACTTGTTGCATCTCATTTGAAATAATGGTATACCTATTCTTTCTTCCATCATGCAAATATTGTCTATCATACTTCCATGATCTACCCAACAAGATATGACACACATCCATAGACATAATATCACAAAGAACTTCATCATGATAAGACCCTATCTTTAATTTAACTAGGCATTGTTCACTTACTAGTACCTTATGGTCATCTTTTATTCATGCTATCTAATAAGGCTTTAGATGCTCAAATATTTGCAACTTCAGCTTGTCAACCAACTCCTCAGAGGCCATATTATCTGAACAACCATTGTCAATGATCACTTTGCAACATTTTCCTCCTACTTTGCATCTATTCTTGAATAAAATTATTCTCAAAAATGGTTATATTTCTATTTCTTCATGATATAGGACTCTCCTTTCCATTAGGGCTTCAGCATCCTCCAGTTGATTCAAGGATTTAGTAGTTTCCTTCTCTACATAAGTAGATCTACCCTTATTCTCTATCATTTTCTTAGAATTACCTTAAGTACACTCAAAGGCTCAGTGTCCTCCACCACACTTTTAACATGTCCCTTTAAACACTCTTCTATCATCCCTTCTATAGCTACCTGATCCAATTCCTTTCTGAAAATTTTTGTCATCTCTTCAGTATAAATTTTACTCTTTAAGCTCTCTCTTTCCTTTATTCTAATTTTAATAAGACCTTCCACCATTTGAGGTTCTACCTCTCTGAAAGCTTCCACCTCTTCCTTTTTATCTTTTTCCATGCCTTTTGTTCAACTTCTCTTCATCTTTCAGGGCATATCGATAAGCTTCCTCTATACTTTGCAATTTCACCAAACTAATATCATCTTGGATTGACATCCTCAAACCATTTAGATATTTTACAACTCTTTCATCATCATCATCATCATCATCATCATCATCATCATCATGACTAGATCTAATATCCAACCTTTAAAATCCCTTAGTATATTCTTTCACAATTAGATAATTTTGTCTTAGATTCTTCAACTTCCTAAATAAACTTACTTGGTAATCAACAGGTAAGAACTTAGCTTTCAATTTTTTCACCATCCTATCCCATGATTTGATTTTATCCTTGCCTCTTCTTTTTCTATTAGTATGATAATATTCCCACCATAAAGATGCATGTCCTCTCAAATTTTTGCAAGCATATTTTTTATTAATAGAGGCCTTACTATCAATTAAAATATAAGAGTACAATATTCACAAAAAAGGGGCCGAGGGATAAAAGAATCACCCCACAAAGTCACTCAACACCTAGGCCAGAAATATACTACTATTCATAAAAAAAAAACATATAAAAGAGCCCTCAAGTTGTGAGAGCAGTTGCAGAAGAGGGAGGAGGATCTTTGTCATCAGAATTGCCCAAACATTGGGCCAAGGGGTCTGGTCGAGAAGAAACCATCCATAATTAGTTTCTTTTTCTTCATTCAATTACCCTTCCTCCCACCTGGGAGAAATAGCAAGTGCCAGGCGGGGGAACTTATCAGAAGTGGTAAAAGGCCATGTAGGAACACTGGCCAAAGTCTAAGCTAAACCAGTAGCAGTGGAAACAAGTAGAGGAGGCCAGCCAGCAGTCATCGACCTCCAAGAAGGAGGAGAGGAAGAGTGGCGGTGTTCTAGAATGCCTGGCAGAGGAACTCTGGCTTTGATGGCAGCCCTGAGGTGGCGTACGGTCAGGCGAGAGAGAATCTAATGGCACCTAAGCAACAACACAAGGGGAATTGCCCCAGTGTTGTAGTAGCTCCTATAAATGGGCATCCTCAAGGGCCACCTTGTCTGCTTGAACTTGAATCTACATCATGACATTATTACATAAACATGCCTTAGCATCCAGGGAAATAGTGATATCCAAAAAACTGTGAGTAAATAGAATAGCATTTTGATCTTTCCATAAAGAGAATAGAATTTCCATCCTGAAATCATGCCAAATATGGGTGTAGTGGGAAGGCATTTTGGATGAGTCACCTAAGAGAACCATATGCCAGGAAAAAAGGCTCAGGTCGAAAAGGCCTAAAAAAATCATGTACCCATTTCTAATAGTTTTGGGCCCGATGAAAAAACTAGAAATATGCATGATGGTTTTAGAATGCCCGCAAAAAGGGTATTTAGGATCAAGCACACCTAAATGAAAGATCTAATATCCCAAAGGAAAACCTTGGTAGAGAAGACACCAAGAAAAATGAGCAATATTGGGCTCTGTAATAGCATCTTAAATAGTATGAAAATACCAACTCCAGGTTTTCTGGGAAGATAAAAGGTGTCATCAACGATTAAGAGAGTCAATCATCAGAAGATCAGGTACAAGCCAAGAATATCTAAGCTTGGGCTTGTATCTGGTAAATGGTGTATCAGGGTACCATTTCCAATCTTTCAACCAAGGTTTAACTAACTGAATTCCCATTTTATGAAGGAAATGTGGTGGAATGGCCAAGACAAGAAAGTCAAAAGTCTAATGATCTAGGCAGATGAGCCAGAACTAAACATGGAGATCATCCCAAGAGAGGAGACTTGTAGTGTCTCTAGAAAACAAATCCTTGGGCATTTGAATGCCACATTTATGAAAATGAAGAGCACTCATCCCCTAGATTTTAGCCAGAGGAAGCCCTTGCTGAAAAAAAAGAGGGGACCACCAAATATTCTGTTGGTTGAGAGAAAGCCCATCTTGAACACCATTCTGAACAAAGAAAAGGCAAGCATATTCACCTTCTTATCTTCATTTATTCCATCATACTCAAAATATTTTTCCATCTCTATTATCAAATCTAGCAATTCACTTGAATCTAATTTTCTATCATAATCAGGTGGATTGAAATGTGGTCTAGCATTCTCTAGTTAGGCCTTTTATAAACCTATCATCTCCTTATTAAATTTTGTGTTTATGTTTGTCTTTACCTCCTTTAGCTACTTCTTCATTCATTTATTCTTCTTCATCACTTACATCCTCAATATGTTTACCTCTCCTCTGAGGCATCTCCACAGCTTCTAACCTAGCTGCAATTTGCCTCAACATGTGTAGCACAGCTGGTTCTGCATCTCTCCTATTGATTGTAGAATTTTGATAGATGACATTGATGATGATTCTTTGAGTATATTTTTCATTGATATAAAACCATTATATAGGAAAGAAGGTCTTGTGTAAGTATATGAAGTTATAGAAACTGGTGTACAATAATATCCAATTGGTAAAGAGAAGTCAAGTCAGAAAGGTAACGGGTGAAAAAAGTAACAGGTAAAGGACAGATCAGTTAAGGAAGAAAAGTTTTATATCAGTACATTGGAATGTGTAAAGACAACATGTATACTATTATTTGTAACCGTGACTCTTAGGTCACACTGGTAAAGGCATAAGTGAAGATACCACCAACCGGTCAATTGAGTGAACAGGTAAAAGATAAAGCTTACTGAATAGTTTTGATTCATTGGATAAATTGGTTATGATGGTGAATGATTAAATGAATCTAGACAACATAAAAAAATGCAGTACATTTTTTAAAGAGTTTAATAATTCAATACTTAGGTAGTTGTGTATAGATTTGGGTATGAATCCAAGGTATATTTTGGCCAATAATATTGAAGGAACATTTCACATTGGAGATAATAGCTTAATGTTTGTTATGGATGACATGGTAAGGATTTCAAGTTTCTATAAGTTAGTTATGATTGACAAAGCTATTTTGAAGGGAAAAATAAACTTTAGTTAGGTTTTCAATCAAAGGTGAAAGGCTATAAGATGAAATTTGTTGTTATAGTTATGTAAGTAGAGAATAAGTTAAAGATTTGTTTAAAAGTAAGATCTTGGAAAGCGATTACAGAGCTATTTCCAGAGAAGCTACGTGATTGGAATCAGAACAAGAGCAGAGCATCAAGGATTTGATTAGCATTCAAGAGTGCATATCACAGATTAATTACTCTTGTTGTTTTCCTAATAGTTTTAACATTTCAAAATCCTTTAATATGGTAGTCTCTAGCAAGACTTATTGTAAATCCCTTAACATGGTGAACATTGTAATAATGGGATTAAATCCTCTAACAAGGCAGTCTGTAATGGGACTATAGATACTTCTAACAAGGTATCAGTCACTCCTAATAGGGTTGGTCACCTAGAAAGTGACATATTGTAAGCTCTTAACACAACACTCTTTTCTCCTACAGTGAGAAGATCATAAAATTTCATCTCCACTGTGGTTTTTCCCTCTGACCCAGGGTTTCCGCAATAAAAATCTAAGTGTTATTTGTGTGGATGTGTTGTTAATTTAATCATTGCACTTTTACTTTACAATTACAATTATATGATTCATAGTTTGGAATTTTCTTTTATGGTTAATTGAAGGTATAAGTAGAAGTCTAAAAGTTTTATCAGTACTAGTTCACCCCCCTCTCAGTACTTATTATTTCAAACAATTGGTATCAGAGCTCCAACTCTCTAGAGGAAAATTTTGACAAATTGGGGAGTATATCTGAGGAGATGGAAAGCTATAGGTATGAAAGATAGTTGGAGGCAACCAACAAATTCATTGAGTTGAAGAACAAGCTTAAGAATTCATTGGAGAAAAGAAAAGAATTTTATGAACAACTGAAAGAAAGTATAGACAACATTGATGAATTATCTAAAGGAAGTGTTGACTCTGAGGAAGTCGAGGAAGAATTATAAGATTTGAAGGAAAAGAACAAGATCTTGACTGAAGAAGCAACCAAGATGAAAAGAGAACAATAAAGGGTAAAAGCACAATAATTTGTCACCCTTTTACAAAGGAAAAGGTTAACATCACCAAAACTATAAAACTTCAAGGGCATAAAAGTCACATTTCTATTGAGAATTTGAAGATGATGTGAACTGATGAAATGTGTAAAATAGGATAAATTATATGCCTATAATTTTTTAAAAAAAAAATTGAACCAAAATTAATATGTTTTTTGAATTTTTTAGTTCTATTTTTCATTTTCTAAAAAATATCGTAAATCAAGGAGTTTACTTCCCGCCAAATCATTATAAGTAAAACATTGTTTTTTCCTCCAATTTCATAATATGTTTTAGATGACATGTATAGGTAGTGCAGAAAAAAAAGAAAGAAGTGTTTTCGATGTATAGTTTTCCTGTTATAAGTATTCAAAGTCGAACTTACTTGAAATCAATAGTTTTTGTCTCCCACCATTTTTCCCCTATCAAAACTATACTAAAAACCAAATAAATTATATATTATTGAAGAGGACTCTCTTCTCTAGTGCTATCTATGATTTTAAAAAATTTCTGAATTGATTTAGAATTTTTTTATATTATCTGAATCAACGACTTCTGAAAGCTTTAATAACCTACATGTATTTTTTAACGAATTTGTTCAATGTTTTGTAGTCGAAACAATATAAAATTTATATGTCAAGAATCATAATTTCGAGACCTAGAAAAGGATACTTTTAGTTTTTTTACATTGTCTAGTTTGAGCAGAGAAAAAAATAGAAAAATTGCAAACTTCTAGATTTTTTTATGTTTTTGGAGGTTTGGCTGCCACATGGCATGCCACCTAGGTAGACTCGGTCGATTCCTACTAGCCCTCCCATTGGCTCATGCACAAGCTGACTTGGCCATGTAGGCAACATTTGATGTCATTTTGACTCAGCTGAGTTAGACTGGGCTGAGTCTAACTTACCCGAGTCAATCAACTTAGCTTAAAAGGTGACATATTATTGTGCTTTTACCCTAAAGTCAAGCCATAAGGATGTTTGAAGTTCTTGAAGGTATGAAAAATGCTAAAATTGCAAAGAATAATGTTGAAGATCTGATCAGAGAAAAGGAAATTATACTTCAAAGGCTGACATGTGATAACCATGCACTGAATGAATAGATAAGTGACACCAATGATGAAAATATACAAATGACTACTGAAAATGAAACATTAAGGAAGGAGAATAAAAAACTAAAAGAGGACTTGAAGATTGAGAGAGAGAGACAAATGAAAAAATTAAATAATATGTACAAAGCATATAGAAGATTGATGATAAATTGAAGAATCAAAGGCGACCTAGAGATACTTCTAGCCTCGGATATACCGGTGAAAACAAATTTGAAAAAGGAGAATTATCCAAGTATGGTGTTGAGAAACAGTAAAAGATTCCTAAGGTTTATACTAGTCCACGAGGTAAGAATCCTACTAAACCCACTTGCTACAATTTTAGAAAGCCTAGACACATTGCTAATTTATGTAGAAGAAAACCAATGAATGTTCCAAGAACTACTCATTTTGATGGTTATTGTTACAATTGAAATAATTATGGTCATCAAGCTTATGAGTGCATATCAAGGACCACTAGTAGATCATTTGAAGGGAATTTCAATGGCTACTATTACACATGCAAAAAAATTGGACACAAGGCTGAACATTGCAGATCAAGGATGCCTAACAAACCAGTGAGTATTCTAAGAAGAGAAGGAAACATGAATGTCATATGCACTATTTGTAGAAACTATGGACATGTGGCTATGAATTTTTTATTGAGGAATAGTAGAGGTAATGTTGGACCCTATAACACAATATGTATGGCATGTTTTTATTGTCATAAGGTTGGACATCTAGAAAGAAATTGTAGGTATAGGAACCGGTCACCAAGCAATGAAGATGGAAAAGGTAAAAAATATGGTTAATGTTGAACAAGTGAGGAATAAGATGAAAAAGATATGGGTGAAGAAAGAGGAAATGAAAGAAGATGTCAATGCATCGATAGGTAACCCACTATCCTCTAGCTTAGGGGATTCATCCTCAAACTAAGCAAGTAATTTTGATGAATTACATAGAGATGGGTTGTTATGAATAACTAATTTTATCATTTGCAAAAAGTTATATACTAATTCTACTTTTAGATTTAACTAGTGGAAGTTGTAATTGGTAGTGTGATATTAGTGAACTACATTAAATTTTTGTACCAACTAGCCGTTGGACAACTTTTTGGACAAATAAATTATAGGAAGACCTATTCATTATACACCTTGCATTTTGAAGAGTGTTTACAGTAGAAGAGTGTGATTTCATATTATGACCATTGTGTGAACTATTTGAGCTGATCACTTACTAAGATTTGAAAAACAAATTTAAAATCCCTAATTGAGATATTTAGCAAAGTGGTGATCAATTGTGAAGGAATTTGGTGTGTTTAAGTTACAAAGAAGGAATTTTTTGAATCACTATGGCATCAAGGATTGCTACACCTAAATTGATTGAGATAACAAAGGAGATAGAACTAGAACATAAGCTACACCCGTTGATGGAAGCAGAAGTTGAAAAAATTGGTGCCCAATCCCTAAATCTACCTCGCATTCTTTTGATTGAAGACATAAGAACATTTATTCATTGTAATATTGTTATTAGGAAATGAAAAAATACATAAGGAATACTTAGTAATGTGCAACAATGGAGAACTTAAGGATGAGTTCAAACATCTTCAAATGACTGAAACACATTTTGGACTTACCATAAATCTTTAAGGAATGGATTTGATATGTCTTGAGTCATTTTCATGATCAATTCATATGGCTAGAGAAATCGATCAAGATTACAAAAAAAATTATTCATCTGATAACAAGTTTCTCAGCTGACGAAGAACCCAACACCCTAAGGAAATTATCCATGAAGATGGTATCACAACTCACTAAGTCAAAGAAAGATCATAGATAAATGACTATATATGACATTGAAGATCAAGAGGTTTGATTTGAAGTAATGATTGTCAGTTACAAGGTCTACCAGTCAATTCAGTTGAATAGTGTGCCCTGTGGTGCTATTCATGCCACTT
The DNA here is from genome assembly GCA_018584345.1 of Thuja plicata. Lineage (NCBI taxonomy): Eukaryota > Viridiplantae > Streptophyta > Pinopsida > Cupressales > Cupressaceae > Thuja > Thuja plicata. The sequence continues at coordinate 3,051,635 of MU227701.1, forward strand.
ACCGAATAGTGAAGGAAGGAATAATATATGACCTAGCTGAGATGGTGAGAACATAGATTTTGGATACCTTGAAGAGGATTCGGATTGATAAGAAGAAAGCACTGGAGTTTGGATCACTCTTGGTATGTATGTTCTTCTATGTTCAAAACTTCTTCCATGGTAAAGGAGTGGTAACTTGGAAGATAGATAGAACAACTTCATACCAAATCAATGAATACATAAGTGACGTAGGTGATAACCTAAACAATGTTATGTGTGTATATTTTAAGGAATTTTAGGACATAATGCATAAAATTTATAGAATTCCTCCACACATTGTGGAGAAGTACAAAGATACTATTTGTTTTCTAGTTGATATTGACACTTGAAAGATTCAAGTGATAGATCCTAGGATTTCATGAATACCTAAAATGGGATATGATACTGATGAAAAACTGTTAACCTTGAATATTGAATCTTTATTTAAGCTATCAATTAACAAAGAAGAAAAGAGGTATGGCACTTTTGAGGAGGCTTATGAAAGAATCACCTTGAAACTCAAAAATCCTAGAATAGAAAGAAAATAAAATAAGATCATTAGTCAGTTGGAAGATAAATTTGTAATTGTTGAAGGTAGCAGTTCCACTAGTAAGAGAAACAAGAGCATTCCTGATGCTTATTCTAAGAGGAAAAGGAAGTAGGAAAAAACTCAAAGTAAGACTGAGAATTACCATCAGTAGAAGAGTCTGGTATGGAAAAGAGTAATGAAGGTAAATATTTTGACTATGTGCCACCTGAGGCATCTCAAACCGTCAAGGCAAGGACATATGTAAAGAGGAAAACTCAAGGATAGACAAAGGCCTCTCCTAGAAATAAGAAGAAGAAGAAGAAAACATAAGTAGACAGTGAGAAACCAATTTAGAGAAGGAAATCACTAATATGGGGAAGTTTGAAAAGTCAAAGTTCAATATTCCTATGAGTGCTATTGAAGATGCAAAATTAATTAGAGAACATGGAGTGATAGGTAACATAAGTGATTTTAAGTTCTCTAAAGTATCTGATGAAGATAAGCAAATAATTGAGGATTCTCTTGTATTTCATTTTCACAAATTCATTAGAATACCTATTCAAATCAAAGATCATATTGCTGATGAAGTGTATGAAGAAATTAATGTCAGATGGGAGTCTACAGTTGAAACCAAAAAGGAAATAAGAGAAAGGACACTTCTCTATACTGTGACACGTTTGATGGTAAAGGAAATAGATGATGCACTTGAAAAGTACAAAGACAGATTCAGTATTGGTCATAAGACTGCCAAACTATTAGGTGGAAAGGAGAATGAGGTTGAAGAAGAGACAGTGGTGATATGGAGATAGATATCCAACACAAATCATCCACATGTAATAGACACAATGGGTACATCTCAAGTATATGATACTTTTACTTTGAATGAGTTAATGGGAGATGTGTTAGGTAGTATTCCAAATATGGTTACTCATATTGACCTAACAAAGCATTCAATTGATGATGTTATGGTTGAAGATATCACTAAAAATCCCAATTCTCCTATGGTTGGAGATGAAGTTAAAGCTATACCACTTCAGTCTCCACTTGATGTAAACCCAGTTGATATCAATGATGAAATATTTGATACAAAAACACACAAGGTTGATGAGAAAAAATAGAGTAAGGAAAAATAATAGGTAACTGAGACCACTGATTAACCAAAGGACACAATAGAACAAGTAAAGGATACAAAAAAAGATGAATAAAATCATCTAAAACAAGATGAACAACAGAAAGATCAAGAACATAACAAAGAAAAAAAACAAGGAAACTGATACAAGTAACACACATATAGGCGAGAAAAGTACTAAAGATGGAGTTGAGACACCTAAGGATAACACAACTAGTACTCCACAAACTAGCACAGAGGATACTAGTGAGAAGAAGAAAATGAAGAGAATGGAAGAAGATTAAGAAGAAGATGATGAAGATGTAGAGGAAGAAGATGATGAAGATGAAGAGGAAGAAGATGATCTAGAATTTTATATTCTAAAGAAAGATATCAATAAGTTAAAACCAAAGAAATAGATATTATTGTCAAGGAAAGTTGTAGAAAAGGCTAAAAATAATAGAATAAAGAAAAAGAAGTTCAAGAAGAAAATACTAAATAAAGTAGTTTCAATAATTTATGGTTTAGTTCCTAATGTAGAACTTGATGAAGAATTATCTATGATTGATCAACTCAAAAATTTAGTTGATACAATTACTAGTTTAGATCATGAAATGGAAGATGAAAAGGTAAAGAGAGCAGAGAAGAGATTGGAAAAGGAGATGATGGAGAAACTACTGTAAAAGTTTGAAATTGAGAAAGTTTCATTATTTTAATTGGTTAAGGAACTCAAGGATTCATTACTTCAAGTTAGAAAAATCTTTAACAAAATATCTATTTTAACCAACATCACTATAGAGATTAAGACAAAGAAGGAAGAGATGGAAACAAAATTGACTATATTGGTCAACTAATTGGACCCATTGAATAGTTCCATGATGGATCATACTTTAAAATTGAAAGCATTGATACACAAGGAAATGGAACTTAAGGCAAAAGAGGATAGGATAAGGATGACATTGTTGGAATTACATAGATTTCTAACTCCACACATGGACATTATCCAATCATATTTTAAGAAAGATGAAGTATTGATAAGTACTCTAGATATGAGTACATTATCCACACTAAGTCTCAAACTTCTCCAAATGACTAAGCTACCATGGATTGAAATGCAAAACAAGAATGGAAACTAAGATTAATTTTACCAAATTGATCCTAGCATGTAATATCTAAGTGATTTAAGAAAGAAAGAAATGAAACTAGAAATGAAAAACCTAGCACAATTCTAGCATAATAACAATAACAAAGATGAGAGATGAAATGCAAGATGGGAAGGCCTCTTTTTATAGAATTTGAAAAGGAAATGAACGGTTGAGATTAAGAGGTGGAAGGGAGATGAGTGGCTAGGATTGAGGGTTAGGTTGGAAAAGTTAAAGGGAATTGTCCACATAATTAGAGGTAAATTACCTCTTAACCAAGGTTAGGGGATTATTAGCAAGAGGTGGGATTTGGAAGGGATAAAGTGATTTAAATAAAGTGTTTTTATTTAAATCAAGCTTAGATGGATTTTAGACTTGTGGAGGGATTTTTTAAAATATGAACTTATTAAAAGGAGGATTTTTGAGGGAAATGTATTTAAATAAAATACATTAGGATAGTATTTATAAAATATGTAAATACCATGAGTGAAACTATTGAATTAATTTAATTAAATAGTTAGATGAACAAAAGGGGATTTAATATTAATAATACTATTAATATTTATGGATTTCTACATTTTTCCCCTCTTTGACGTGGCGTCGCAAGTGATGTTGCATCAAAGACAAGAAAATAAGTTCCCTAGAGGAAGTGGGTTTTTAGGGGTCGTACCAAAGTGACGACAGTAAGAGGTTGTGCCCCTCGAGAAAAGGATGCAACATGAGAAACATGTAAGTAATTTTATCGAAAGAGAAAGTGAAAGAGGAGGAAGGGAGAGGAGTGAATAAATAGAAGCCTTCCAAAAATGCAAGATGTAGAATGAGTATGAATTTAACTAAGTATACAGATGCGGGACTTGGGGAGTCAATTGTGTTGAAAATATGGAGAGGACATTCATTTTTTATATTGCAAAAGGAGGTATGCATCAGGTGTTAGAAAACACAGATGACATGATTCCTTTGCATAAATGAGACACTCAAACAAAGAACATTGCAAAAGATTCATGCATCAGTCAAAACCAGTCACAACACCCCAAGATATAGATGATCGAGGTAGTGGTGAGTAGGTTTTAACTGACACAAAAAGATAGAATCAACAAAGAAGGCCTCATGACCAAGCAGTCATTCAGTCAAAAATTCTTGCCATGAATAGGATTGTGTGATGAAGGATTGATAAGCTAACGCTGGAAGGATGCATCCTGATGGGAAAGGATTGGATTCAATTTTTGATTGAAATATTTGCTGGCAAATGCTGTGAAAATGATGAGGAGCAAGGAGGGTCAGTCTCAAAACTCATTGTGTGAAAAACATTATTGTACTTGCAAGAGTCAAAACATCACTGAAAGCGAAAAACGTAGCGATGCAGAAGGAAGGAAAGGTTTATTGCAATTTTTAAAAGAATATTTGAATTTTTAAAATTTTTGCAATTTTTGCAATTTTTTTGGAATTTTTACGCATTTAAGTTGTACAACAAGATTAATAATACAAGAATATATAGGTGGGAGAAGAAAGAGGAGGAAAATGGAACAATTTTTTTTTTGGAAAAACAGGGGTTATAAGAGGGGCTAGGGGGACAAATTAGGTCATTTGTGAATAGTCAGTGGAGGAGAAAAGAGCTCTATAGAGAAACAATGGCTGAAGAGAGTTTGAAGGGGCATTTGGGCGAGCGTGTTAGGATCCACAGACAACTCGCGGAGTGGCTAGCATTGGTGAGTAGCATGACCTAATCTTTGCATTTACTTATGTCAAATTTTTTAATGCTTTGGGAAAAGGGTAGGATCATTAATGGGGGGTTAAAAGGGGCCCAAACTAGAGACACCAGTTCCTGAATTGGTGTTTGCATAGACACCAATCACTGAACCTATATCTGTGCAAACAATAGTTTTGAACCGGCATCTGTGAAGATATCAGACCTGGACCCGCATCTTCATAGACAAGGATCTAGGAGCATAGAGCTCGGAGATGTTGATTGAAGAACCGACGTCTCTACCCAAACTGGCATCTATGCCAAAAGGGAAGACACTGAGGGGGTAGGGAAACATAAAGATTTGGTGGATGTTGGGGATGGGTTGGGAAGAGACCTAGGGGCATGATGCCCCATTCTGGGAGGGGTTAGGCTAGAATCTAGAAGAAAACTAACATGAATGTGGTGGTGTTTTCGATTTTGCAGATGCAGTTTCCACCATTGGGTTTAAGGGAGCACTGGCCACCCACTGTGGAGTTGCAGGGCCACGTGATAGAGGCAGAGTGGGGGATGATAGTTGCAGTTGGATTAGAGTATGTGCCCCAATGGCCTTGGCTATGAGTGCATAATGGGAGGGTGACCGCACTCGTTGAGAGATGGCACAACGATACGAATATGTTTCATCTGCCTACTAGAAAGGCCACAATCACATTGGAGGACTTGTGGAAGATCCTGCAAATACGGATCTATGGATGAGTCCCACAATATAGACTAGAGGATAGTGAGAGCTACATGCAGCTTGTGCTCAAGAGGCCACTAAGGAGGATTCCTAGATATAGGACCTGGATGCCCTGGCAGCCGACATTGGACAGGAGGCTCAGGAGGATATCTCTATTTTTGGGAGGGTTGATAGGAGGGAGGATGTTGGCTGACTTATCAGGACACAATTTTGGGATGGGATGTTCAAGGGTTCTGGAAGAGATGCTAGAGAAAGGTACTACATATTGCTATGGGTATGTTATCCTAGGACAACTGTACCATGATCTACACATGGCTACATACCGCGGGGTGCGCAACATGGGGACAGCGGTGACATTGCTACTAGTGTGGACTTGGGAGCATATTGTAGTGCTTCGACCAATGAGAGGGTCATAGGTATGTTAGTATAGAGAGCCATACACCTACTGATACAAACTACCATTGAGATACACATTAGTGGGACAGACAGGGTACTGGTGGAGAGTTATTGATGAGATCCAATTTTTCTACTGGACACCATATAGAGTGTGTGATCCATGGGAAGCCATGGACTGGAAGACAGGGGTGGAGGATGAATAGGAGGACATTTTATACTTCTCATTCATCTAGAAAAATTGTTACCTTATGGGGAGGACCATTCACTAGATAGAGAGATACCGACCATCTAGAATGATGTGACAGTTTGGGTTACAACAAGTGGTGGTGGTAGAGGATCTTCTACATCAAGCCTAACTACTACAGATTATGCGGCCTAGTGGGTTGCACATGTACCTTTGTGACTGACTGACCCACTATAGGTGGCTACCCATGAGCATTTGACAAGTGATATGGATGTGGATTATGGGATAGCAGTGGGAGATGCCCCAGAGACATCAGCAACTGGGCAGAGGAGGGCACCTCAGAGAAGATAGGTACGTGCATGCACTGATGCACAAGATCTAGCTCAAGGAGAGGGAGAGGGAGAGGGGGATAGAAAATATTAGGGGCCACTAGGGGAGGGATAGGTATAGGCACCATAGGTTCTGATATAGGGATAGGTGCAATAGGGGCCACAGGGACCACCGGAAGGATATGTATCATACGAGGCATATGACACACTGGTCGTAGAGGGAGATAGTTCGTAGATAGAGATGGGATAGATATAGGGGCTCTTATCCATATTAGAGGTGTCAAGGTCTAATGTGAAGGTATATTTGGCATGGGTTCAGGGAGTGATGGCTACACAAACAATGCGGGCAGACAAGGTAGAGGGTGTACTAGACACCTTACAGGGGAGAGTGGACTCTAGAGAGTTCTCTTTGGAGGGAGTGATGACACATGATTTTTTCAAGCTATGGATAAAGATAGGTACACTTACTAACCAGCTAGGGACCCTGATAGGTTAGATGGATTAGGCCACCAAGAAGGTGATGGCATTGACATTAGAGAGGGATGCAGCATAGAGGTGAACAGAGACCTAAAGGGCTAAGTGAGATATTGCTCGACAAGAAGCCAATGCAGGGGGGATAGCACAAGTGATATTTGATGCCTTTTCTGCACATAGGGATGTAGCTAGGAAAGGTTGAGAATTAGTGGATTATCAGGCACTGTATCACGGGGTAGTGCCTGAGGGGCAGAGGCGGTCCACATACACAGAGAAGACTTGGTCACATAGCACAAGGCGAGCCTCACAGGGATCAGTGGGGATGCCACCACATCCACCACTAGGACATGGAGCAGGCAAGAGACCATCATAGCCACTCGCATGATTAATCAGGGGATCATGACACACATTTTTATATTTTTGGACAAGATGAGATGTATATGCATACCAGCACCAAGGTGCATAGTCAATGTATTTATTGATGACAAACTTTGGACATGAATTTTATATATGATGATGTTCTTGATGATGTTATGCATTGATCTTTATGATGTATGATGGATATTCTTATATGAGTACTGACACTGATGTTGTAGGATGTGATGAGTTACGATTTATATGTTGTGTTGTGTTTATGTAGGATGTGATGTTTATATGCATGTATCTAAATATATGTGATGCATTTGATGTATATTTTGTATTTTATAAGATGAAATGCAATGGATGCATTGAATATGTGATGAATGTTTAATTTTAAATATGCAATGAAATTTAATGAATGTATGCAAATGTATGGGTATAAATGACCTAATAAATGCAATGAACCCAATGATAATGCAAAGATGATATGAAAATGCAGGGATGTAGCAGGATGCAATGGATGCAATGAGACCCACGTTTTTGGTGTGTGCCACTTTTGACTGATGAACCACACAGGTAGACCATAAAGGATTGAGCAAGGAAAGTTAATGTGATAGAGGCTTATAAAGTTAGTGTGATGGCGAGGAGACAAGACAAGACATGAATATACAAGGATGAAATTGAGTGGCTAAATAAATGAGAATATGTACAAAAATATTTGGCGAGACGAGATGCGATTGGATCATGATGTTGATGTGTGCGATAGGTTGGAACACCCAGAGAATATGGGTTTGGGAATGGAATGGAGTCAAAGGATGGATGGATTAGGGAATGAGATTTTGATAGATAATGATGCAGTCCACTATGTGTGATGCCTCTTACTAGGTTTTCATCACCCATACTTGCCCATGGCACCTAATTGTCAAGTTTTCACCATTGGACAAATTTCTTCTCTTTACTCTTTTTTTTAATTTCTTTGATTTTATTTTATTTTATTTTTTTTATGTTGTCCAAGTGCCTGTTTGCCAGGTTTTCACCGGGACAACCATTTTTTCAGCTTTTTGAGGGTTTTTTAAGGACTTTTAATATTGTTTTTGTATTTCTTTAAGATTTGTTATACTTTTTGATGGATTTTCTTAGAGATTGAAATATACTGCCATGTACTCAGGCATAAAAGTGTCTAATATGAATGATGTTGAGGGGATCATTCAAAGGATTTCCTTCAGGAGTGGAGAGTTGATATGCCCTAAAGCTGAAGCATGCAATGATGATATAAGGGCCCTGCCAGGTGACTTCAAATTTCCTTTCTTTTTTCGATTTGTTCCTACCTTTTGATTCTCTTTAAGGACTAGATCTCCCACCTGGAATTGTTGTGGGTGGATCTTTTTTTGTAGTTTTTTTTAAGGCAATTTTGATACACAAGCAGGTGATCATATGCCTATTGGCATTTCTCATCTAACAGATCTAATTACATAAGGCGTGCCACATGACAATCTTCATCCATAATCATATCCTTGAGTCACACATGCAATGATGGTAGTTCAACCCTGTTGGATGATATCAGTTTTTGGTACTGATCATACTATTGATAGTCATGTTTTGTCACTGATGTCAACATATATTTATGTGGAGAGGACAGACTGGTTACTTAACTGATAGTAGTGTACGGACACTGTATGGATGATTCAAAATGATCAAAGTTGGATATATGTAGAAGGATGTGTGTTAACCTTATTCCTAAGGTCACTTGGATTTATGTTACATATTGTGGATGTTACAATTGATTTGGTGAAGACTAATTTTTGGATTGTAACTGTAATACTAGACAGAACAAGTCTCTATGTTTCGGGTATATCTTTCTGGTGAAGATAGTTCAGATGAAGTAATATTACTAGTGGATAGCCGACGTATGTTGGAATAATGCATTGAGTTCAATTGTTGTATGATTATTGGTGATGTCAACTATGGTGTGTATTATAAAGAAGACCTATTTGGTGGCCGACTTCAGACATGTAGCGTGTAAAATGAATTATGAGTGTGGATTGCGGATCTAGAAGGATATGTGATGGATTGTATTTGATGTTTAATTTTTTAATGTATTGTGTGTATCTTAACAAGGGGTTATATATTTATTTGTATATTGGAAAGCCTTAATTGGCCGACCTAATCAATTTTTTGTATCTTAGGAAAGCTTAATTGGCTGACCTAAAGAATTATTGTAAGAGGGTATATATGTGAGATATTTTCTTTTGGAAAGAAGTGGTAGAGATTCAAAAGGAAGAGAATTGTGGAAGCTATGAAGGCTTGTTGACTACTGGATGTAAAGCAGAGTTGATTATTATACTTCATTGGAACTGACCAAGCAAAGACAGTTGCTATCAGACAGTTCACTAAATTGTATATTTTATATATACACTTGTTCAGATTGTGAATCCTTGAGGGTGGTTTTAACCTTCTTTGGGCAGTATTCCTAGATGGTAAGCCTACTACTTTTCTTGACTCCTAACAAGGTTTGTCTCCTAACAGGGACTGTGTACTATAATGTTTTAATAAGCTCCTAACAGGGCTAAATATTTTAACAGGGATATTATACTCTTAGTACATTATTTGTGGGTGCTAATTCCCAGCAGGGTTTTACCTTTAACTGGTTTTCCTCAACAACAAGTATTATGTTATGGTGTTGGCATTTACTGTGTAATCATTTGCATTATAGTTTTGGTTTATAAAGTTTGAAGTTTAAATAATATATATTACAACTGATTCACCCCCCCCCCCCTCTCAGTTNCCCCCCCCCCCCCCTCTCAGTTGTCTTGTAGACTATTATTCCTAACAATTGGTATCAGAGATACTGGTCCTTAGAGAGAAATCTTAACAGCTTGAGGTGATCCTGAAGATGACTTACTACAGGAAGGATATTCCAAAGTTTGATTCTGAAAAACTTTGACAGTTGGAAGAACAAGATGAGAATACACTTACTATGTTTGGGAATTGCCTACTGGATGATCACAAAGAAGAGTGAAAAGATAGTGACTGAGGATGAATTGGAGAAGGCTACTGAAGATGAAAATAAGCTATTTTTATGTAATATGTTTGCAAGGGAATCCTTGATCAGCACACTTTCTAAAGGTGAATTCATATAAGTAAAAGACCTAGACTCTGCACATGAGATATGGACAAGATTAGAAGTAATGTATATTGGAGACAAGTTTACTAAACAGGAAAAGCTACAGAACTGGAAGACAAAAATGGAATCAATGAAGATGAGAGAAGATTATAACATTAGGGCATATGCACAGAGAAATACATAAGTGGTTACTAGCATCATAAACTCTGGAGGCACTTATAGTGAGGAAGAAGTGATTGCAAAGATACTTAGATCTTTAATACCTATCTACAAAAACAAAGTACAGGCTATAGAGGAGATTATTCCTTTGACACTGAACTTTACTAGAGAGATGTTGATTGGAAAGCTAACTACTTTTAAGAACGCAGAATTGGGAGATTCTTTACCTAAGGTTGAGTCAACATTCAAGGCAACCATGAACAAGAACAAAAAGACCTTATCTAGAAATGCAAGAACCACTAGTAGTTACTTAAGGGAAGAACTTGGAGCCTATGCCGATGAAAGGGAAAAAATACAAGAAGAAGAAAGAAAGCTAGATGAAGTTGTGGCACTAATTTCTAGAAGAGAAAATAAAGTTAAGGGAAAATTTGAAGGAAAATTACCTTTGAAATGTTTTTCATGTAACAAGATTGGTCATTTTTTATCTAGATGTCCTACAAGAGTTTCGAAGCACAAACCTAAGTTTTTCAAGTCTAAGTATTCAAAAGACAAGGAATGTTATTACGCTAGTGAAGTTGTATCTGATGATGATGATGATTATGATGAAATTGGATTTATTGCCATTAAGGATGATGAACCTATGCATAAGGAAAAGCCTTAGTATCTTGTGTTGAAAATAAATCTGAATGCGTTATAGACAGTGGTTGTTCACATCATATGACAGGAGATAAAAATAATTTTGTGAGGTTGAAAAGACATGGTGGTGGTGTTGTCAGATTTGGTGACAATACTCCTAAGATTATCATTGGAATAGGATCTATTTATCATGATGGGAAGACTAATACTGACAATGTATTACTTGTTGATGGACTTAAGCATAATCTATTGAGTGTTGGACAATTAGTGGACAAGGGTTATCAATTGAAATGCATTGATGGGAAATGCTCTATTAGAACTAAATCAGGAGAATTGATTGCATCCGGTACTAAATCTAGAGGTAATGTATTTGAATTGAATACATCTGAAGCTTCTTGTTTTATTGCAAAGGTTGATGACAGATGGTGTAGACACCCAAAAATGGACAGGCTTGTGACTTTGCATTAAAAACTCTAATTTTCTTTCTTTTAATTATTGGTTTTTTAATCATTAATTAATCATCTATTTTCCTCTAAATTCATTCCCCAAATCATCTAATCAAATTCCCAAAATTAATTAAATAATTAATTAACCTTAATTGATTAATTACCACTAATTAATTAATTCAATTCAATTTCCTATAGTTTAAATTTAAATATTTAAATATTTAAACTTACTAATTAAATTCTTCCAATTAAATTAATTTCATTTCATTCAATAAAGCAATTCTAAATCAAAAAGAATTCAATTATCTCACATGTTGAAAACTTTATTTAAATAAATGAATTAAATATTCATTTATCTTCAAAGAGATAACTCCAATCAGACCACATGGGTTACTCCACCCATCTCTCCAATCCACATGGGTAACTTCACCCACCTCTCTAGTCCACATGGGTAACTTCACCCACCTCTTCAGTTCAAAAAGGTAACTTAGAATTAGCTCTTCAGTCAACCAAACTCTGTCTCCTCTTTACCAATTGAAGAGGTGGAGTTTAATGATGGCTTCTCCAGTTCCCTTTGATCTCAACCATTCATTTCCCTATCTCTGGGATAGATCTCAACCATTTATTTCATCCCCAATTCCTATATAATAAACCCTTCATAACCATTTGAAGGATCCAATATTTCAAGCTCTCATGTGCCATTACTATGTCAATTTGGTTCTAGCATTCAATCCATCTTGCGATCACACACACATTTCAAGTATCAAATTCTCAACACTTCTCAAGTCATAGACGCTGCCCACACCAATACTGAGCATCAAAAACATCATTTTGGAAGGAGTAGAGAGAGACAATAGAAGCTTCAAGCACTTTGGGGTTTGCATTCATTTGTTTTCCTTTTCATTGCTTGTACATTTTATTGGTTACATTTTGAGTTGTTCATTTTAGTAGTTCTTATGTATTGGATTTTTATCATTGTAAAACCATTGCTACTAACACCCACCTTTGGAAATCTTGGGAACCATGAATCACAAAAAGGAGGCATACATTTTGGTGAACCTGGCATTACTAGCAGAAGAAAATGAGGAAGTCAATTTGGGAGACGAAAAAAACCCAAAGAACATCTACTTCACGAAATCACTCACCCTAGAGGAGAGAGAATAGTTCATCAGTTTCTTTAAGGCAAGAATGATCAATTTTGCATGGTCCTACTTAGATATGCCAGGATTAGATCCAGAGCTTGTACTACACCATCTCCCATTGCTACCCAACACCAAACCTGTCAAGCAGAAGCTGAGAAAGATGCATCCCCATGTTGCATTGCTAGTCAAGGTAGAATTAAAAAATCTCCTAGATGCCAAGTTCATAAGACCAATACCATACATAGACTGGATATCTAACCTGGTACCAGTTACAAAGAACAGTGGTCAGATATAGATTTGCACAGACTTCAGAGATCTTAACATAGCTTGTCCCAAAGACAATTTCCCTTGCCTAACATTGATATGATATTGGATCTAACTGCTGGGCATCAAATGCTATCACTTATGGATGGCTTTTCAAGGTATAATCAGATAAGGATCACACCAGAGGACCAACACAAAATATATTTCACATGTCTTTGGGGCACATATTGGTTGAATGTCATGTTGTTTGGTTTAAGAATGACAGAGCAACATATCAAAGGGCCATGACAACTATCTTTCATGATCTCATCTACAAAACAATGGAAGACTATGTGGATGACATACTAGCCAAATCAATGCTTCGCAAGGATCATCTACAAGTATTGGGACTAATCTTTGATAGAATGCATGAATACAAAGTTCGTCTAAACCCAAAGAAATATGCATTCAGGGTCACAACAAGAAATCTATTGGGGTTCATAGTGTCACATAGAGGAATTGAAGTAGATCCAGAGAAAGTCAAAGCAATATTGGACATGCCACCACCGTCAAACCTAAGGCAGCTAAGGGGGTTACAAGGAAGGCTCCAATCAATCAGGTGCTTCATAGCCCAACTAGCAAACAAGTTCCACCCATTCCAACATCTACTGCACAAAGACATAAAATTCATATGGATAGAGCAATGCAAACAAGCATTCCAAATATTCAAGGACTACCTCCTCAAGTCTCCTATATTGGTGCCACTAGTCCAAGGTAGACCATTGCTTTTGTATATCTCAGCAACAGAATCAGCATTAGGCATACTATTGGCACAACATGATGATGCAGGTAAAGAAAAGTCCATCTACTATCTAAGAAGAACATTGGTAGGATATGAGCTCAACTATATGCCAATTGAAAAATCATGCCTTGCAATTGTCTTCACTTCCCAGAAGCTGAGACATTATATGTTGAGTCACCAAACAAATTTGATAGCACATATTGACCCTTTAAAGTACCTCCTAAGTAAAGTAGCGCTCACCAGACGACTTGAAAAATGCATAATGATCTTAAGTGAGTTTGATATTGAATATGTAGACAAAAATGTCATCAAAGGGCAAGTGATTGCGGACCAACTAGCAGAGGCACCTATTCAGGATCATCAGCCTATCATTTTTTACTTTCTTGATGAATCTATTATGACACTATAACCATCGATCGAGGTATGGAAACTATACTTTGATGGGTCATGCATGAACCATGGTGCAATGGTAGGAATAGTGCTCGTCACTCCAGTTAATGATACAATTCCAAAATATTTCAGACTCAACTTCCCTTGCACAAACAACATAGCAGAATATGAAGCACTAGTCATTAGTTTAAAGATAGAAATTCAATGGAGAATCAAGAACCTTAAGTTCTATAGAGATTTGAAATTGGTCATTAGCCAAGTTAACAATGATTATATGATAAAAGATGAGAAGCTAATACCATACAAAGAACAGATGGAAAGATTACACACCAAGTTCCACTACATCTTCTTCAAGAAAGTACCACGATCTCAAAACAAAGTTGTGGATGCAATGGCTACCATAGCATCACTGATTGATATGCCAGGCAATGAAAGACGATTCCAGTTTCTAGTAGAACAACTCTTGGTGCCATCACATCAAGCATCCATCATAGAATCAGCATGCATCCTTGTTGGTCTTGAAACCCTATGGTACCAAGATGTATACAACTACCTCCAAAATAGTGTCTTACCTCCCAAATTGTCTAGAAACTAGAGAAATTCCCTCATCTGCCAAGCCTCTAGGTATACCATCCTCTCAACTACTTTATATAGATGAAGTCTAGATGGAACGCTACTATGATGTCTCACTTCCATGGAATCCCAGAGAGCTCTATATGAGGTACATGAAGGAATTTGTGGAACCCATGGAGGTGGAAACATCTTAGCTAAGAAGATCATCCGCATGGGATTCTATTGGCCCACAATAAGATAGATGCACACAAACATGTAAAAAGGTGTAGAGAATGTCAGATTCATGGAGACCTCATCCATGCACAATCCCAAGAACTAAATCCTATCACATCACCATTGCCATTTTCTATGTGGGGATTTGACCTAGTGGGCAAAATTACACCTTCTCTAGCAAATGGACAGAAGTACATCATAGCAGCAATAGAGTACTTCACTAAGTGGGTAGAAGCAATTCTCCTCACTTACATTATTGAAAAGAAGATATTAATGTTCATACTTAGCCACATCATCTGTCGATATGGGATTCCTCAAACCATCTTGACAAATCACGGTACGCCTTTCCAAAAAAAATTTCAAAGAGCTATGTGAACAATTCCATATCAAACAAGGGTTCTCTTCATTTTATTATCCTCAAGGGAACGGCCAATCAGAATCTACAAACAAAACAATCTTGAAAATCTTGAAGAAAATAGTGAACGAATCAGGATGAGACTGGCATTTACAGCTTAGTCCCTCATTATGGGCATACAGAACTAGAGTGAGAACACCTATAAGAGCTACTCCTTTCTCCCTATTGTATGGATCAGAGGTGGTACTACCCCTCAAATTGGAAATCCCATCCCTAAGGATATCTTTGAAGAACCTGATTACAGACAAAGACTACAGAGTAGCAAGGCTCAGTGAACTGGAGTTACTAGATGAAAGAAGACAGCATGCCTTCAACCACTTACAAGGATATAAAATCACCTTAGAAGGAACTATCATAAGAAGGTGAGTTCATGAACATTTGAGATAGGAGACCTTGTCCTCATGGAAAATCAAAAGAACCAAGCAAAGCGAGTCAAACCCAGAAAGTTTGAGCCTAACAGGCTAGGCCCATTTTTCATTGTCAGCTCTACCCACAGTGGGGTATACATACTGGCAACACCAGATGGAGATTAGCTCCCCAAATACTTAAATATCATGTACCTCAAGAGGTTCTACCCTTGAGGTCTCTATGGTTAAGGCAACTATCTAAATATCCAGAAAATAACAAAAAAATAAAAAAATAGAAAATGTTACCTTGGTGAAAACCTGGCAATCAGGCGCCTTGGCGACAACAAAAAAAATCAAAAAAGCAAAAAAATTAAAGAGAAAAAAAATCACTCTCTCAGTGAAAAATTGGCAAACAGGTGCTATTGAGTAGGTACCTTGGTGAAAACCTAGCAAACAGATGCCAAGTTTTCAAATCCAGCTTCACCATCAATGAACTCCAAAAGAGCTTGAGCACACTTTAAATACAAGATTGACTACCCAAGGTATATCCAGAAGCACATTCCCCTATGAGCACCAAACAATTATCCATATTTAGTACTGGTCCACCAGACTAGGGGGCGATTCAAAATGTCCTGAAAAAATCCAAAAAATCAGAAAACTCATCAAAAAATTCTAAAATGATAAAATAATCAAGAGCAAAATCAATCTTCATCAAAAGCAAATCAAAAAATTGCAAAATCTCAAGAAATAAAACCAACTCGGTTATCAAGATAGAAAAGGGAGATCATGCCCAGTCAATCAATATCACAACCATGAGCTTTGTAAATCAGCATTGGGCTCATATGACACAGCTTTATCAACCTATCAAATCTATCAAAAAGAAACTGGTGACCAAGCCAATCTATCAATTGTCACAATCATGAGCTTTGTGAACAAGCAATGGGCCCATCTGACATAGCTTGATCAGCTACCAAAATGATCATAGTCAATCAATCAAATCCTATCAATCATCTTACATAGTGATTGATACGCTCAAAACTAGACAGGTAAGTCTTATATGATTCATCTATTATTGAAACTAGACACACTCAAGAAATCAAGTCAATCAAGCCTATCAAAAGAGTTGAGCCAATCAAGAGAGTCCAATTGCATCAAGGAACCATCCAAAAATGTTGACTAGGTCAGTCACTTGGCCAGATGTCAGTCTATATTTTGTGGTTATGTTCTTATGCTACTCCAGGATCCACCATGTGAGGAGAGTAGCTATGATAGATCATGACTTATTTTATTTGATTTTTGTCTGTTGAATGTTCACTTCAATTTTAGGGCCATGATGATTTATGATAAATGCGGTAGGCGCTGTCACTTATCTGGCAGTCACACAATTCCATGATCTGAGCTTAACCCTGGGAAAGAATTGGACATTCCTTCTCTTTTATTTTTCTTGTTTAGTTTATAGAATCAAGATCTCACAGTGTATTCATATGGACTCTGATGCATTGGAGTTCTATCTTGGTTTCTATGGTCTTTTCTATTATTTTGCAATCAAGAGCTTGTGATGCTATCCAGATGGACTTTAGGGGCGTAGGAGTTCTATCTTTTTTGCTTTGGTCTTTTTCTTTATGGAATCAAGAGCTCGTGGTGTTATCCAGATGGACTCTAGGTGCATAGGAGTTCTATCTTGGTTTCCTTTTTTCAGTTTATTCAGAGGACAAAGAGGTATCTAGATGGTCAATATCTGGGTTCTTTTGTCTCTCTTTCTTTTCAAACAGGGAACATAGATGAACCCAGATGGTCAATATTTGGGTGCACTAAGTTCTCTTTCTATTCAATCTCTCTACTCCTTCCACCTATCAAGAGGTCATGGTGGTATCCAGGTGGTATGTGATATAGATGCAATGGCTGCTCTTCGTAATTTCAAAAAATAAAAAAGATGCAATGATGACAAAAATTGGAAACGCAGTAGCATTGGCTCACTCATCTGTTCTATCAATTCATATCTATAAAAAAAAATCAAAATTTCCTTTCTATCAATCAATCCCAGAGATCACATTCCAAACTAACATCCTTCTAACTTACACATGCATTACTCAAAAATTTTGTGCATGGTAGATTGCATTCATTTATTGCATAAGAAAAATCCAAAACATGTGCATAGTAGATCATATAATCAATGCATCCATCATCAATAACACCATAACTAA
>MU227701.1:3069427-3103216 GCA_018584345.1 Thuja plicata
CATCAAAGAGGGGCAAATGTAGACACCTAAAAATGGACAGGCTTGCAACTTTACATTAAAAACACTAATTTTCATCTATTAATTAATGGTTTTTTAATCATTAATTAATCATCTATTTTCCTCTAAATTCATTCCCCAAATCATCGAATCTAATTCCCAAAATTAATTAAATAATTAATTTTATTTAATTAATTAACCTTAATTGATTAATTACCATTAATTAATTAATTAAATTCAATTTCCTATAGTTTAAATTCAAATATTTAGACTTACTAATTAAATTTTTCCAATTAAATTAATTTAATTTCATCAAATAATGCAATTCTAAATCAAAAAGAATTCAATTATCTCACATGTTGAAAACTTTAATTAAATAAATGAATAAAATATTCATTTATCTTCAAAGAGATAACTCCAATCAGATCACATGGGTTACTCCACCCATCTCTACAGTCCACATGGGTAACTTCACCCACCTCTCTAGTCCACATGGGTAACTTCACCCACCTCTTCAGTTCAAAAAGGTAACTCACAATTAGCTCTGCAGTCAACCAAACTCTGTCTCCTCTTTACCAATTGAAGAGGTGGAGTTTACTAATGGCTTCTCTAGTTCCTTTCAATCTCAACCATTCATCTCCCTATCTCTGGGATTGATCTCAACCATTCATATCATCCCCAATTCCTATATAATAAACCCTTCATAACCATTTGAAGGATCCAGGATTTCAAGCTCTCGTGCGCCATTACTATGTCAGTTTGGTTCTAGAATTCAAGTCATCTTGCGATCACACACACATTTTAAGTATCAAATTCTCAATGCTTCTCAAGTCATAGACACTGCCCAGACCAATACTGAGCATCAAAAATAGTGTTTTGGAAGGAGTAGAGAGAGACAATAGAAGCTTCAAGCACTTTGGGGTTTGCAATCATTTGTTTTCCTTTCTTTGTTTGTATATTTTATTGATTACGTTTCAAGTTATTCATTTTAGTAGTTCTTGTGTACTTGATTTCTATTATTGTAAAACTGTTGCTACTAACCCTTGCCTTTGGAAAGCTTGCGAACCATGAATCACGAAAAGGAGGCGTGCAAATGGTTATGGCACAAAATATTTTGTCATGTTAACTTTGATAACATTGTAAAGGTGAGTATGACAAAAGCAGTAAGAGATCTACCTAAAATTGTAAAGCCATCTAACACTATGTGTAGAGAGTGTGTTATGGGGAAGCAAACTAGAAGCACTTTTAAAAGAAAAGCTTATTCAGAAAAAGAGAAGCTGGATCTAGTGCATACAGATCAGTGTGGTCCTATAAGAACTAGATCATACGATGGTGAAAGGTACTTTATAATTTTTGTAAGATGATGTGGGTTACATATTTGAGAGAGAAGTATGAAGCATTTGACAAGTTCAAGTTATTTAAAGAAAAAGTTGAGAATGAATCTGGCCTGAAGATAAAGTGTTTGAGATTAGATAGAGGTGGTGAGTTTACATCAGAGTTATTTAATTCATACTGTGAAGAGCATGGAATATTCAGACATATATCTACACCTATGACACCACAACAGAATGTGATTATAGAGTGAAGAAATAGAACCATATTAGATGTTGCAAGGACTATGCTACTGGAAGGAAATGTATCACATGTTCATTGGTGAGAAGTTGTTGGTACTGATGTGTACACCTTGAACAAAATTTAGATCAGAGAAGGTATAGGTAAAACTCCTTATGAATTATGGTTTGATCATACACCTACTATAAAATATTTCAAAATATTTGGTAGTAAATGTTATATCAAGAGAGACGATGAGATAGGAAATCTTGATGCTAGAAGTGATGAAGGAATTTTTCTTGATTATTCTACTAAAAGAGTAAAGCATATAAATGTTACAATTTGAGATTAAGGAAGTTGATTGAAAGTGCCAATGTGAGGATAGATGAAAATTTTTAGATTCAAAAAAGAATATATAACTTTGGTCAGATTACATAAATGAAAGAGGTTACTGTTGAACCTAAAGAACCTTTGATGGTTGAAAATGAGACTGAAGATGAACTGATTAAGGTTACTGAGACTCCTGAGACACTGAGGTATGTAAAGAAGAATCGTCCTAAAGATCGAATAATTGGTGATGTAAGTAAGGGCATGATGAATAGATCTAAAGTTAGAGAAGAATTTTTTTTGATTTCTCAAGTTGAACCAAAAACTACTGATGAAGCATGTAGACATGAATCTTGGACTAAAGCTATGGAATAATAGATTGAACAGATAAAGAAGAATAATACTTGGGAATTGGCGTTTGGCTGAATAATTGTCTTAGAAACCCATAGCATTAGACTTCTTATTTCAGGATTGGACACCCTAAATGGTTGCTAATTGGATCATTCAATCTCATTTAATTATCGACCAGGGACGTAAACTTGGAATGGCATTTGCAAAGTATATGCTTCAAACTCCATTGATTCTCAGGGCTAAACCTATGAATTTGAAATGCATTAAGCTTTAGGAAATCTATGCTAACTCAAATAAATTCTCTTACTCTAGGAAAATATTAATTACAGATAGGAACTACTCTACCTGCCTATGTTATAGGAACATTCTACTAGTTTTGTTACTAGTGGCTACAGGAACAACAGAGTTCTATTTTACTTCTCTAAAACATGGAAATGAATTCTACTCTAACAAGGGAATTCACTCACCAAGTGGGCCCCCTTGGATGAGTGAATATAAACACAATCAAGATAGAAAAATTGAACTCAACTTGTGCATTCTATTCATTCATGGAAAATACACTGGATAAAATAAATAGTATAACAATTGTATCAAATTCTATTCAGAAAATAACTACTAACTCGACAAACTCCAAAGAGTTACAATAGTCATCTTATTTAAAGGAAATCTACAACTACTCCATAAATCTAAGAGCACTCCATTAATGAGGATCATTATAGATTCATAATGATTCATAACAGAAATATCAGCCATAGAGAATAAGTCTTCCCAGAATATAGTACGTGGTGCCTCTAGATCCACGCGCTATCTTTAACATGAAGTGGAATTGACATTTTCTTCCTGCGAAGATCTTGCAGCGATGCCTTAACTTACTTCAACCACTTGATCAACCTCTTCGACACACGATGTTGATCTTTAATTCACCATGACTAATCCCTGCAACATAATCAATGCACACACAACCTCTGAGATATACATATTTTCATCATTAATATCAGGAAAGAAGTGTTAGATTCCAATTAATACTCTTGCAAGGCATATGGCTATAGGAAGGAAACTACCCACAAACATAGCAGAGGAAATAGGATCATTCATTAGCATATAACTACTACATCTTACCATTTTATCCACCAGTTCCAAGAAAATATACTATGTTCCCTTTTCATCCATTTTACTACTTATGTCCTTACATATACAAAATATACATATAAAACCATAAGTTTAAGTATATTTTCTACAAGTAAACTGCTGGAAAGAAAATAAAAAGCATTTGAAAAGATGGCCCTTAAGGAGGCCCATCATTCCCCCCAACTGTCCTATTATTGGTCCCCAGGAATCATGAAGTTGTGTATCCTTGCTTAGAGCCTTAGGTTACTGGCAATCTTTTCTCCTCACTCATCAATAATATGGTTGAAATACCCATGATATTCCTAAAGTCTTTCCCACCTCTACAATTCTTTAGCCATGTCATGTTTTTCTTCACTTTCATTTACTGCTAACAGAGGCTGTAGGAGAATACGCAGTTGGAACCTTAATAGAATCTAGTAATTGTGTAGTGTTCTACCTAACATTATATACCATGGAACTCAATGGGTGGAAAGAGTTATGTTTTGTGGAGAATGAGGTTCACAAACCTTTATATCATGTGACATCCTTACCCATCTATGCCTCGAAGTAGAGATTGCAGCCTCAATTAACTGTGAAGAGTGTTGTTCCCAGTTTATATATGCTTGTTCTCTAACTAGATTGACCTTGTTGGATCCACTTGGGTTCATAGTGACCAAGAGCCAGTCAAGAAAAGTTCATCTAGAATGCTAAACTTCAAGCTGCATCAGCAAAGATGTATCAATTTCACTATTTTTGTATGGAAAGGCCTAATGTTTCTTGCTTATCTCATTTTGCATCCAAGACATCACTACTCTTAACTAAACATCTCCCACATACAATAGTGAATTTCAGTCCCTGTCATTGGGCACAACACTATTATGTAAATATAATTCACATAAAAAAAAATTTATAGCCATGGGATCTAACTGAAATGCATCATAGAATTCATGAGGTGTTGAGATAGAAGGATCCAGTCCCTCTACAATCTTGGTTAATTTAAAATAGCAAACTATTCCTTGAGGAATAGTACATAGACTGGAGATGGTGACATGCATGCCATTTCTTCAAGAATCAATTTAGTAATCTCCTTAACCCATCTTTCCAACACTACAATCTGATCTATTTTTTGATCTAATTGATGAGCTTGTTCATCAATGGTTCTTTTCAGCTTTTCCTTTTCTAAATTCCATTGTGCCCTTTCCCATACAAAATTATGGTACAAGATCAACCCTGTTGCTAATGGTGTAGATAAGTCTATAGGTGACATGGGTCCCTGGTTAAGGATATCAATCTATCCTACTACACGATGAGGGTTTTTTACTGCCTCACTCTGGGTGGAAGTTTCCCCTTTCCATGCAATAAGAGTTTTTATTTCCTTATCCGCTTGACAAGATTCAGCTGCTTTACCTAGTGCATCTAACCCATCCTTGCTTACTTGTTCTAACACTGTTTCAACAATATCCTCATTAATTATAGGGAATTTATCATTAGGTAGGTTGTCTAAATTATCAAGATTATCTTTCCCAACAGAGCCATCAAAAAATTCCTCTACTTCCTTGGAATTCCTATCACTATCTATGAGGATGTAATCAATATTAGGATCAGCTGTTGTTTCAAAATCTGTATGGTGGGAAATGGTGTCACTATCTGTACTTTTATGAACCTTTTCCTCAGAAGAGGACTTCTCTACAGACTCAAATGACTCTATATTCACAAATTGAATAGGAGACTTGTCATCTCTGCTGACATTGGTAGAAATTCTTGCACTCTTCCTAGCAGGGGTTTGGAAAGAACAAAGAGGATCTTTTCATTTCCTCCTACTGGCAAACACCTCCTCCATAGTTTCTACAAGAGGTTCTTTTGGTGTCACTTCCTCAAAAGAGGGAAAGGCTTCATTAGCTGTGTTACTAATATTATCACCATGTGGTTGTTGTTATGGAATTAATTCCTCTGATCCTAGGGTTTTGCCCTTGTCTTTTTCTGAAGCAGACCTAGTTTTCATGGAAGGTGGGGTATCATTGGTCTCCTTTATTTTTTCCTTTCTTCCTATTAGGAATAGGAGTACTACTATTGCAAGCTCTTTTCCTATATGGGTTAGGTTTAGTGGAAGAGGCTTCAGGAATGGTCTATGTTTGTTAAATTACCTTGCAAACCCCCATTGTTGTGTTAACCCTTCTTCCTATAACCTAGCCTCTAGGGACGACCACTCTAGGCACCACTTCATTCATTACTAAAAATTCATCCCAAGACCCAATCGATTGCTTATTTAACTCCCTTTCTACAATTAATTTGATTAAATAATGATGGGAAATAGACTAAACTTTTCCTGATTGAACTAGAGAAGCTTTCTTTTTCACAATGTTAAATAAAAAGCTAGGTAGATTTACCAGTCTATCGTCATGGCGGAGGGCACTCAAGATCTTGAAATTTAGCCCATGGAGATAGTTGTAATAGCCTTCACAAGTGAAGTATGATATGATGAATGTAGCTAGCTACATGTACTCCATGGGAAATGATACCCTTAAGGTACCCTGCTTCTTGTCAATGTCTAGCCGCAGATCACCATGCAAGGTGAACTGTGCCCTAGCTGAGTGTAAATCAATATATTTGGACCATTTCTCTCCTTCCTATAGAATTCTTGTTACCTCTGCAAAAAAATCCTCTATGAACTCAACTCTTAACCCCTTTACCACTGTAAACCCATTATCTAGAGTGTTTAGGAATTGCAGAGTAATTTCTTCATTAAATCCATTAAGGCTGAGACAGTAATCCAACCATCCTCTTCTTTGGAATTTCTCATAGTTGGCTGGGTCTCCAAGTAGAACTTCATGGTCTGTCGGCTCATGCCTCTGAAGGTCTCCTCCCATTGCTATTAACAAAAAATTTTGCACATAAGCTCTACAAAAGCTAAAACAAAATGTAAATTGCAACGGACTCAAGGTATTGCAGATGAGAAAATAGGAATACGGAATATCATTTACTTCTAGGTTGGAAATAATTAAAAGAAAATGATATTTCATAAATGATTTCATGCGTGTTAAGGCCTGCCACCCTAAACATGTTGTGAAAATACCATCATTAATTGAACTTTGTCTTTTAAAAATTTTTAATTACTTTAACATCAAATCATGATGACGTAATCACTGGGTGACAGATGGCTTCACACATGACGGCGGTCATCTTGAAAAGACAAGAAATAAATTTCATCCTTCACATGCTAATTTCAAAATTTGCAAACAAATATTAAATAATCCCTCCCCCCAACTAAGTGTAAGGAATGGGTCCCACAAGGCCATTGCGTGCAAGAGTAGAAAAAGAAAAAGAACACTAAATTCTAATAAAAATGAATAAAATAATGTACAAACAAAGGTATGTGTCACTAGTCTATGGAGTGCTGGAGAAGGAGTGTTCTGATATGCAACATGCACTGATGGAGTGATGCAATGGTATGGAAGAAAATGGTAGAGAGGGGAGGTGAGGTGGATTTTATTATGGAGAAATTATTTTACAGGGAGTGAAATGTTTATTATGGAATCATTGATAAAAATCAAGGATTAGTGGAAACCTGGGCAGAAGACCCAGATGTTGCTACTATAGGAGTTTTGTTGTCATCACTGTGCTGGAACTACTATAGGAAGTCTTCTCTACTTGAGGGCTTGTGGTAGATCTCAAGGTGATGCCCATTCGCAAGAAGTTTGAATCGCACAGGATCAATGGTGGAAAGTTGAACCACTCCATTATCAAAAACTGAGATTATTTCATAAGGGCCTAGCCATCGGGTCTGAAATTTTCTTGGGGTATACTGATAGCAAGATCCATAGAGTAGGGCCCAATCACCAATGGACAATTTCTTTTCCTTTATGAATCTGTCAAGCCACTTCTTTCGCTACTTCTGAATCAATTATGTGTTATGAAGTACAGACTTCCAATACTCATCTAGTCCATTAAGCTACATGAGCCTGTCTTCTTGTGCCCTAGTAAGGTTAATGTGTAATTCCAATGTCATCTTGAGAGTTGTGTTGAAACTCAATAGGCATAGATGCAGATTTATCATAAACCAGTTCAAAAGGAGTAAAACTAATTGTTGTTTTCCAAGTTGTTCGGTAAGCCCAAATGGCTTTTGGAAGATGGGTAGCCCAATCCTTCTTCTGAATAGCAAATTTTTTAGTCAAGATTGACTCAATCTCCCAATTTTTTATTAATTCCTACCCATTCACCTAAGGATGGTATGGGGAATATTTACCATGTCTTACTGTGTACTCATGCATCAACTCAACAATAAGATTAGAAGTAAACTGTGCACCTTGGTCTGTTACTATCTCACGAGGTACACCAAACCTGGTAAAGATATATTCATAAAGGAATTCCACTACCTTATGATCTCTAGCATGCCTCATTGCTTTGGATTCTACCCATTTAGTTGCATAATCATGTTAATCTCTAAGTGTTTGTTGATTATTTAGTGTCCACACTTAGTCATTTATCTAGGCAGTTTTGGTCGGCCACCACTGCGGCCGAGCTACCAGACAAGTTATTTATGAGCAGAGAAAATCATAGATGCTGAGCTACCCAGCAAGTCTGTGCTAAGCAACATGAGTCATTAGGGCCAAACAAGACATTTTTTATGTGAATGTTAGGAATGTCAGTTATTCCTAGGTCAACTATTTTGGGCTGATGTAGTTGAGCATTTAATACTTTCCACAGGATAATATGCATTTCATTATTTGATCCTAATACATGGCATGTAGCTAATCAGAAAATTGGAATGCCTAGGAGGCATAAGCCTTTAATTTTTTATCGTTGATCTAGATCTATTTGCCAGATTTGAAGAGTATAATAAGATTTCTTCTTACCCGAATTTAAAGAGATCCACAGAGCACAGAGAGAAGGTGCATACATACATGAGAGATGTGTGAAGGTTTTTTTTGAAAATAATCATAGATCTAGTAGAGTGGAAGAGTAGTGAGTAGCAGAGTAAGACATATCAGATTATAAGATCAGAGAAGGCATTGTAAAGAGGAGATTCATTATCAACATCAGAGTGCACATCGATGGATCAGTACTTGAGACATTCTAACAAGTGTATCAAGTGAAATATCTTAACAAAGTGGTTCTAATAGACCTTTCTAAATCTCTTAGCTGAGTGCTTACTTTACTATAAGTTGAAATCCTTTTACAAGGTAGATTGTAATGATCTGTAGCTCTTAACTAGGAAGACCTTTAACCAGGTAGATCACCAGAAGTGATCAAACTTTTGTAGCCCTAACAAGCACACTTTATTGATGCAGTAGTGAAGAATTTGTGGGTGTCATCCCCACCCCAGTTTTACCTATTTGTGTTTTTGGGTTACCAAATTCTATGTATTTTGCTATTTATTTACTATCATGGATGCTACTAGATGTTAGATCAATTTCATATATGTATGTTTGTGGATTAGTTTGTTTTAAAGTGATTAAAGTTCAAGATCTAATACACCCCTCCCCCCCTCTCAGTATCTTGCTTTCCCATTATTGTATTTCCAACAATTGGTATCAAAGCTTAGTTCTCCCATAAGAAATTTTAATTAGCTTGAGAGTATAGATCTTGAGATGGAGATTTACAAATTGGGTAAAGTCATTAAGATTCAAAATATTGACATTCATCTAGCTTTACATTATCTTGAGATAGCAAGACATGAATTAAAGAAGTCCCTGATATCAAGGAAAGATTTGGCCAAACAAATGAATGATACACATTATCATGAAGAAGACACTGATAAACTATTTTAGAATGGAGACTCTACTAAGAGTGATGCAGAAATTACAAATCTACTAGAAAAGAACAATGCACTGTGTGAAGAAGTCAGAAATTTGAAAAGAGACTAAGAAACACAAACAGTAAGACTATGTGAGATAGTGGAACAAAAGAAGAGAGCTAAAGATGACAAAGCTATGGCTGAAGAAGACAAAAGAATGTTGACTATCAGACTTGATGAAAGAACACATGATGTACAAATGATGACAATCAATCAGGTTGATATGGAAAATCAACTGTTACTTGTGAATCAGGAGATCAATAGGAAAGACATGGAAATTGTGAATCTAAGATCTGAGACCAGTCAATTGAAGGATGAATTGAGATCTGAGAAAGAACTGAATGAAAGGTTGAATAGACCTAATGAAGCTTTGACTCATTTTGAGAACTTGATGGAAGCATCAAGGAGATCAAAAGATTCTTTTGGATTAGGCCACACTGCAAAACAAACATCTACTCAGAAAGGAGAATCATCTAAGATTGGTGAAAGGAGAAATGTAAAGAAAAAGAACAACAAACCTGTATGCCACTGCTGTGGAAAATTTGGACACACAAAAAATATCTGCCGAAGCATGAATGGTAAGTCCAATCCCAAACCTAACTTTAATAGTTATTTTTTTAACTGTAAAATGTTTGGACATCAAGCACATGAATGTAGGAAAAAGGCAAGAAATGCACCTCCCACACCTAGATTCAATGGTAACTATTATAACTATCATAAATATCGACATAGAGCACAAGATTGCAGATCTAAGGCTAAACAACAATGGACATCAAAGACACAAGCAAAAGTACCAAGGAAAGGTAACACTTACAATTGGAATTACAACACATGGCAGAGTTGTCATTATTGTGGTGAGTATGGACATGTTCCATAAAATTGCATAAGGACACATTTCAAAGGAAAATCAAAGAGTTGGATGAATGGAAGCTGAATTTGTCACAATTGTCTAAAAATTGGTCATACTAGGAAAGATTGTAAGGCAAGGGCACCTGCTCCTATTGTTGAGTAGATTAGAGCACAAATGAACTAGACATGGGTATGGAAAATAGAACTGAGGAGCAGTGAAGCTACTGAAGCCGAGGTCACCCAATCTAATGGATTAGGTGATCACACCATTACTATCTAAGAAAATGAGGTATGTAAGGAACTATATTTAAATTTCATATTTTACATCAGTTCCTAACATATATTGTGCCAAATTCCATATTTGCATATGATAAGATGCATCA
Organism: Thuja plicata; assembly: GCA_018584345.1. Taxonomy (NCBI): domain Eukaryota; kingdom Viridiplantae; phylum Streptophyta; class Pinopsida; order Cupressales; family Cupressaceae; genus Thuja; species Thuja plicata. The sequence continues at coordinate 3,079,787 of MU227701.1, forward strand.
GAACATATTTTAAAGACAAAGTACTGAGGAAATTCATTTAAACACTATAGGTGTCGAGCATCAGTATTATAGTGAGACCGAGCTTGTCGGCATGTGTGCCAAGCTAGTTTGGGTTGCGACCGAGAGATAGTTAGAGGCAGCTGAGGATAGCTATTTTGCACTCACTCTAATGGAAAGAACATTTATTTCAAACCTACTTTATGACCCTCAAAGACTATAAAGGAATGAACCATTCACGATTCTTTTCACCTTGCAATTTGAGATTTCTTGAAGTGTTGAAGCACTGGTGAGCTTGATTTCAACAGATATTTTCAAAGAATTCTACAGCATGTCATCAGCCATTCAGAAAAAGTGTGAACTTTGATAATTGTCGAGGTACTCTATTTTGTCTTTGAAACCCTTTACTCTTGAAATCATGGCCACTAGTTCATCTGCACTAGCTAAGGGAATGGAGAAGGAATTGAAAAAAGTTTAATTAGTGAGGAGCGACACCTGTGCACCTCCCAACTTTAAGGTCGTTCTTGAGAAAGCTATCAAGGGAAATCTAAATGGAGCCCTATCTTCGATCCCTCTGAAGGTACTTATGATTCACGACATTAGGGCATGTTATATGTGTAAAATTAGTGAAGTTGGAGACCATGAGTTGAGGGAATCCTATGGGAAATTATGTAAAGATGGAGCCCTAAAACCTGAACACAATCATCTAGCTGAGTGAGGGTTAACTCAAGCCCTAGATTTTCTGAGGAATTTTAGGATTGAATGGATCAAAATTGTTCTTAGCAGGGTACATGATATGAGCATTTGGTTGGATAATGGACCAGTAAAGATTACCAAGGATATCATACATCATGTAACTAGTTACCCTACTATCAATGGGAAAAGGACCTTGAAATTCTAGAGTAAAGAATACATAGAGAAGGTCACTAAAGTTGTCTGGAACAAAAGGGGAATGAAAATTTCCACCATTGAAGACTTGGAACTTGATTTTGTAGTAAGGGTTATAGCTCACAAGTTCTATCATTCAAGCCAACTAGACAGTATGCCTTGTGTTGTGGTCGACCAAACATGGAAAATCATCAAGAAGGATCACACATATGACCTGGCTGAGCTATAGCTGACACAACTTGCCGAGAACCTTGCATCAATCAGGAAAGCAAAGAATTTTGTGTGTTAGTTTGGATCCTTGCTTGTCTGCATATTTTTCTATATTTAGAAGAATTTTCCTACCTTTGAAGACATAGTATGGAAAATAGATAGACCTATCACCCAATAGATAAATGTATTGATTCAACAATTAGGTGATAATTTTTATAATGTAATGGAAACATACTTTGTGGAGTTCAAGAAAAGTATGAGACTGAGAAGCAGAATTCCTAGTTCATTAGTTGAAAAACATTATGAGGATGTGTGCTTTCTAGTAGACATAGATTACACTCATTTTTAGGCTATAGTACCTAGGGTATCATGGTTAAGGCCATTACCTTATGAAGTAAACATAGATGAAACATCTGCAGCCATAACAGCTTTACTAGCAGAGGAAATTGACAATATTGTTAAACATATTGGTAATTATGAAGAAGCCAAGGCCAACATTTCTATGAACCTAAAGGCTAGCACCATGGAAAGGAAGAGGAAAAATATTGTCAATAATCTGAAGAAGATGGTTGGCATTTTAAGTGATGAGGAAGCAGAGGATGCATCTCTAGGTTTAACTACTAGACAAGGAGAGGACATATCTAGTGAAGAAGAAGAAGAAAATCAGACTGAAAAGGATGTAATTGTTAAGGGGAAAGGGAAGCAGCCAATGGTTGTCAAGGCAACCAAAGTAAACAAAGTAAAACCTTAGGCTATCCTTCCTACTACAAACATAACAAGGACCAAGGAATCAACTATTTCACCTCTTGTGGTGAAAACATCCATATACACAAGGAAGAATGCTGCTAAGAGCAGCTCAGGGAAGAAGAAACAAGTCAAAACCAAGGCTGTGCTGAGCATTCCTGCCAAAAGACCAAGGAGAAGGAGATTGATCTTGAATTATGAAGAAGATGAGGAGATAGAAATTGATATTAAGAGAAACATACCTACAACATCATTCAAACATCCTACAGAAATTGATGAGGTATGCAAGAATATTAGAAGTTCAACTAGGTTATCTGGATTTAAATTTGTCAAATATGAAAAGAAAATTATAGAGAATAAGGTCAAGATACAGGAAGCTCTATTACACATGATGAGTACATTCAAATTGAAACCTATAGAGATAGGGAATATTGTCCCTACAAAACTTTATGATTTCTTATCTAGTAAATGGGAATTTGCATTGATGACTGAAAGGCAAATAAGGGAAGCAACTTTGGCTAGATTCATCCCAGACTTGACAAAGAAACAAAAATAATTTTCTTTTGAACAATATAAGAAAAATTTTGTACCTAAACATAGAGCTTCTGCTATTTTGAAGAATGATATTGAAGGAGTAGTACAATAAAGTACTCAGATTTGGAAAGAGATTTTTGGGTTGTCGGTCCCAAAAGTGAAGAAAATAGATGAAGGAACCTCTTAGAAGACCACTACTGAACAAGAAAAAACAAGGTCTGGACCATCAAAAGAAACAGGTGAAGAGAAAACTATAGACTCAACAATGGATAATCCCATTGACACTACACTAGATGATAATAGCAAAGTGGATCTCAAGGATTAGGACGAGCCAGCAGACACAATTATCAAATCGCTTATCAAGGCTACTGAGGTTGATGAAGAGAAAGATGAAGAGAAAAATGAAGAGAAAGGAGCCGAGAAAGAGAAGACAAAAGATCAAGAGGTAAATACTGAAAATCCACATATTTTAGAGGTTGCTTAGACATTGTTAGACAACGGAGATATAATGGAAGAAACTGGAGACAAGCCTAAAGAAGAAGAGGCTATACAAGTGTTGGTAAACCTACCACACTCTGCTTCATCTACCCCCACTGGACCCAAAATGGGGAATGTACCTGACCAGTAGGGAATCTTGATTAAGATGAAGGCAGCAACTGAATTGCTTACTGACAAAGGAAAGGATATCATTGAAATTGAGCCGAATGATAGCTCACCAAAGCCCAAAAGGAGGAAGCTAAATAAGAAGAAGCCACCAGGTCTAAATGTCACATTAGATGAAGTCATTGTGATTCCTATATGGGATCCTAAGAGTTTTTCATACAAGCAGATTTAGACCCTTCAAGAACTTTTGAGGAGGAAGAAGAGACAGGAAGAAATGAAGAGAGAAGAGAAGAGAAGCAAAAGCAAGTTCTGCATGATATCAAAGATATTTTCATAAAATATTTTGATATGGATGATGTAAATGACCATGCACCTATACTAGAATAGCTAGTTCACATTGTACAAAAGGTGAATGATGATAATATTGAGGCAAATGAAAAACTATTACAATGGTCTGAGAGAAATTTTGAGAACAAAGTACTGGAAAAGATATCTGAAGAGATAGCTACAAAATAGGTTGAACTTTCTTCTCTCATTGAAATTCTAGAAGAAGTTGCAAGAAATGTATTTTCTTTGTACAAGAAACTATGTGATGAATCATTCTTTACAAAATAAAATCAGAAGTTAATTGAGAAATTGCACCTGGATATGAAGTTAATTGCAAGTTCACTGAGCATGGATGCTAGCTCTAGCTCCATTCATTTCAATAAGTTAACTCATACACAAAGGAGGTTAGTCGAGCTTATGGCTGAAGATTGACGAATAAGGGCCAAATTGATTATGATTCAGGCTAATTTGATACCTCATATAGAGGTTATTCAGAAAGAACTTATAGTTGCAAGAGAATTGGTAAAGAGAGACTCTCATCTCTCTACTACACAAAGTTTGGTAAGTCTAGCTGCCAAGCTAGAACTTAAGTTGGGATTTATGAAGTTTGTTAAAGATAGTTGGGATACTTCATTTGCATTGATTCTACAACTTCATAAATAGTTTTTGGATAAGTGCAACTTAATCTCTCCAGCTATCAATGACAAAAACAAGGGGGAATCAGGAAAGGAAGGAACAGATGAGCTGAAGGTATAATATTTTTTTTGCTGAAGGCATGTATATTATGTAGATAATCTACTACGTATGAAGTATAATCAAAGGGGGAGTACTGTATGTACTTAAGAATTTTTTTGGATGTAAATGAAATGATAAGTGTTTTTGCCACTGAATATCAAAGGGGGAGATTGTTAATCTCTAAGTTTTTGTTGATTATTTTGTGTCCACACTTAGTCATTTATCTAGGCATTTTTTATCGACCACCACTACCGACGAGATAAAAAGTATAGGCCGAGCTACCCAGCAAGTCATTGCTGAGTAGAGAAGATCATAGACGCTGAGATACCCGGCAAGTCTATGCCAAGAAACATGAGTCATTAGTGCCAAGCAAGACAGTTTTGATGTGAATGTTAGGAATGTCAGTTATTCCTAGGTCAACTATTTTGGGCCAACGTAGTTGAGCATTTAATACTTTCAATAGGATAAATATGAATTTAATTATTTGATCCTAATACATGGCATGTAGCCAATCAGAAAATTGGAATGCCTAGGAGGCATAAGCCTTTTATTTTTTTATCGTTGATCTAGATCTATTCACCAAATTCGAAGAGTATAATAAGATTTATTCTTACCTGAATTTAAAGAGATATACAGAGCATAGAGAAGGTGCATACATACATGAGATATGTTTGAAGGGTTGTTTTGACAAGAATCATAGATCTAGCAGAGTAGAAGAGCAGTGAGAAGTAGAGTAAGACATATCAGATTATAAGATCAGAGAAGACATTGTAAAGAGGAGATCCGTTATCAGAATCAGAGTGCACATCAAAGGATTAGTACTTGAGCCATTCTAACAAGTGTATCATGTGAAATCTCTTAACAGAGTGGTTCTAACAGACCTTTCTAAATCTCTTAGCTGAGTGCTTACTTTACTATAAGTTGAAATCCTTTTACAAGGTAGATTGTAATGATATGTAGCTCTTAACTGGGTAGACCTTTAACCAGGTAGATCACCAGAAGTGATCAAACTTTTGTAGCCCTAATAGGCACACTTTATTGTTGCAGTAGTGAAGGATTTGTGGGTGTCATCCCCACCCCAGTTTTACCTATTTGGGTTTCTGAGTTACCAAATTTTGTGTATTGTGTTATTTGTTTACTATCATGGATGCTACTAGATGTTAGATCAATTTAATATATGTATGTTTGTGGATTAGTTTGTTTTAAAGTGATTAAAGTTCAAGATCTAATTCACCCCCCCTCTAAGTATCTTTCTTTCTCATTATTATATTTCCAACAAATCAGTGCATACTAACATATATGACTTACTGTGAGAAGATGGCTCGATAGGTCCCACAAAATCAATACCCCATTTTTCAAATGGTGTTACCACCACCTGAGGCTGCAGGGGCATTTCATCTTACTTGGTTGGGCATCCCATATTCTGGCATTGGTCATAGTGTCTTGCATGCTTAGCTGCATCTTTATGTAGGGTAGGCCAATAGTAACCTATTGTCAATATCTTGTATGTTTTCCTCTTGCTTGCAAAGTGGCCACCACATGATTCATCATGACATGCCCGAAGGATTTCATAAGTCTCATCTTCTTGGATGCATCTTCAGGTGACCTGTTTAGGACCTGTGTAAGACATAAATCCTAATATCCATGAGAAATTGAAGCTTTTCTCAACCAGAAGTCTACACTCTGTTGGGGATAAATGAGGTGGTGTCCTTCTTGTAGCAAGGTACTTTGCAAAATCATCATACCATGGGTTGTAAGTGTTAACAGAGAAGAGGTGCTCATCAGGGAAGATGTCATTAATTTTTGTAGGATCATCTAGAACTTGTAATCTTCCTTTTGACCTAGCACTACCCCAATGGCATAGTCTAATGCATCTATATGAATATGAAAGGGAAGCTTCCAATCAGGTCCTCCAAGAATAGGTTTTTGAGTTAGAATGTCTTTCAACTACTCAAATGGCAATTCATAGTTAGTTGTCCATTCAAATTTAGCTTCTTTCTTTAACAAGGTATACAATGGGGCTGCAAGTTGACTGAATTCCTTAATGAATCACCTATAGTATCCAGCATGACCAAGAAAACTCCTGACATCTTTCTTCTTGACTGGAGTTGGAAGTGTAGTGATGATTGCAATCTTTGTAGCATCAACCTGGATGCCAAAGGATGAGAGGTAATGCCCTAAGACAACTCCCTCTTCTATCATCATGTAGCACTTCTCACTATTAAGGGAGAGGTTATATTCCTAACATATTTTAAGAAATTTCTCCAAGTTAGCATGAGCCTCCTCAAATGTAGTTCCATATGCAATGAATTCATCCATGTATACTTCAACACAGTTAGTAGAAATGTCAGAGAAGATATTGATTATCGTCCGCTGAAAAGTAGCAGGTGCGTTACACAATCCAAATGGAAAGAAAGAATAAGAAAATGTTCCCCATGGATAGGTGAATTTTGTCTTATCCGTATCTTCAAGTGCTATCTGGATTTGGTTGTAGCCACTGAACCCATAAAAATCAAAAATACTTTTTACCAGCAAGGTTGTCAAGTACTTGGTCAATGAAAGGTAATGGAAAGTGGTCTTTCTTAGTGGCTTTGTTGAGATCCCTACAGTCCACACAAACTCTCTATTTCCCCCCCTTTTTTAGAACAATAACTAAAGGAGAGACCCACTGGCTGCCAGAAATGGGATAAATAAAACTAGCCTTAAGGAGTTTTTGTAGCTTAGTCTTCACTATATCTCTTAGAGCAGGGTTGATTCTCCTCTAGGCTTGTCTAATTGGTCTGGACTCTGGGCTAATATAAATCTTATGGGTACAAAGCTTTTGGTCCAACCCCTTCATATCAGTATAGTCCCATGCAAAGGATTTTTGTCTGTCTTTCAACAATTGGATAAGACTGGCCATCTGAGACTTGGTGAGGGTCTTGTTGACATTGAACTCCTTTCCTAGGGCTATTTCTATTCTTTTAACTTTATCCAACATCATAAATTCCGCAAACGAGGGTGACTTGATCTCATGTGGTAATAAGGTATGAAGATAATTAGGTGTTGTAGGAAGCTTAGGTGGGTTCTATTTGGGAAATATAATTTGGAGGGAACAGTTAGGGACATGACAAGAGGGTGCATCAGAGCCATACTAGTTGGTAATAATTTCCACTAGTATGTCATATTCCTCTTGGGATACCATAATTGGATCTATGCCAATAACCATGAGCTGTTGTATAGAATTTTCCTTTAGGGAAGCATCACCTAGGTTTTGCCAGATACCTTGGTCTAGGTCAACTTGAGACTTGGCTAGAGAGTATAGGGTCAATTTCTTGGTATGGATCCCATTGGATATTGTCATTTTTCCTAAGCGACATGCAATACAAGCATTTGTTGTGGCTAGCCAAGGCCTTCCTAAGATTAATGGATATCCTCCTAGTGTGGCTTTGGGGGATAGGATTATGAAATCTGAGGGGTAATCCAAGGAATCAAGTGTGACAACAATGTCCTCCACCATGTCATCTAGCTTCACTAATGAATTATCAGCTAGCTGGAGTATTGTAGGTGTTTCCCTTAAACCAATGATACTAATTCTTAACAATACTTCCATAGGCATCACATTGATGGATGCCCCTAAATCAATCAAGACATTCTATATTTGGATATCGTTAATATTAATGGTAACCACTGGGCTTCTTGGATCAGAGTATTTAGGCATCAATACTTTACTAAGCATGAGATTAGAGAGCTGCCCAAGAACATGGACAGTGCCAGGATCTTTCCTCTTCCTACCAGGGTGCTTGATACAGGCTTCTTTGATTTCTTTATTATAGATGGGAATTTATTTGAGGGCATCTAATAGAGGTATTTGGATAGTCATTTTCTTGAGTTGGTCAATCAAATCAGCTGCAATGGGGCTTTCTCGTAAGGGTGTTTTTTGGGCCAATCTCTGTGGATAAGGTGGATTTTTCAAAACTGGAGTAGATTGCAGAATAGGTGGGAGAAGTAGTGGGTTGATTCTCAGTTATTTACTCAGCATCAAATACTTCAATTATTATAGACTACTTAGGTGCAAGAAATGTTGTTCCAAATCTTAAGTGAATGTCATTCACTTGCAAGGAGTAAGCTTAATGCTTGTTATTAGGATTTGGAGTTGGTTGCGCAGACATCTGTGTTGGTTTCTGAGGATTACTATTGGTTGTAGGATGTGGAGGAATAATGGCTTGTTGCTGAGGTGGAGGCATAATGGCTTGTTGCTGGTTAGGTTGATTGGGTCCCCACTAAGGTTTTTGTTTCCAGTTACCATTGGTTATTCTACTGTAGCTGCTGATATTGGTTAAATTGTTGTTGGTATGGGTTAAATGGAGGTTGTTGCTGATAGTTTTGGTTATACTGTGGCTATTGGTTAGACCAGTTATAATTCCAATTCTATCCCTAAGGGCCATAATTATGAGGGTTATGGTTTTTCCATTGACTACTATTATTATAACCAAAATTATTCAGGGGGCCTTGAGGCATACCTTGTCTTTGATCCCATGGTCACCTTTGAGCAACATAGAAAACCTCACCATTCTCCTCATCTATAGATTTAAACTCTATGGGCATTGAATTAGTATCCATAGATGTAATTGTTTTTCACTTACAGTTCCTTTTCTTCTCTCTGCAGTGAGAGCAGAATTCAGCCAGCGTAGCATTTGATTCCTCCTTCTTCCTTCATGCTTTCATGTTGTCCAGCTGAGTAGCAACGTCATTGATGATGTCCTACTTAAAGTCAGACAAAAGATTGGACAACTCCAATTTAGATACTCCCAAACCATTGGATTTATGAGGAAAGTCTCTTATTCCTCTCCCTTTCTTCATAGTAGCCCTTGAATAGTTTAGGCATATGTTCTTTATATCAGCCCAGTTCTTTTGAGTGATGTCTCCACCACCCATAAGATCCAAAGCTTCTATACTCCCATCATTTACACCTTTTAGAAAATGATTCTTTTGGGACTCCTCATTCAACTGATGTTGGGTATTCTACTGCAGGTTGAACATAAACCTTGAGACATAGTCCTCCAAGGTTTCATCCTCCTTTTGAGACATTTTGAAAATTTTACCCCCTTTTAAATCTTGACCCGTACAGTATTCATTATATTTGGAAAGAAACATGTTGCTCATAGCATCCCAATCTGCTATAGCATTAGCTCCTAGCCCCATGAACCACCTTAGAGAAGCCTCCTTAAGACTAGACAGAAACAAATTTAGCTTATGGGCATCAATGGTGTAATCATATCTCCTACAAAGGATATCAAACTCAAAAAGGAAAGTCTTAGGGTCTTCAGTGATGAGGCCATAAAATTTTGGGAGTGCGGAGGTAGGTATGTTCTTCAAATTATGATTATAGTGCTGAGGAGGAATGGCGAAAGGAAAGGTAGGCTGAGTCATCCTTGGGGGAGGACCTGGCTATTATGGTTGATAGATGACAAGGGCTAAAGGGTTGTCTTGATACTCAGGTTCATCAAACAGGTCATGCAAATGTAGTGATCCTTCAGAGGATGACGGTAAAGATATTTCTCCTTGGGCATCAGCAAATGGATTTTTGAATGAGTTTTCTTCTTCAATCTCAACTCGGGATTCCTCTGGCTTAGGATTAAATATATCAAATGGTTCTACCTAGTGATTGTGAGGAAGGAATTTCCCACAAGGGTCTCTTCTTCTATGCATAAAATGAATTCTTTTAATTCAATCCTAAATTATGAAAACTGGGAACATGAACACCAAAGTAAGTTTGAACTAACACCATCACCAGCAACAGTGCCAAAAATGCTTGGCTAAACAATTTTCTTAGAAACCCATAGCATTAGACTTCTTATTTCAATATGGGACACCCTAAATGGTTGCTAATTGGATCATTCAGTCTCATTTAATTATTGACCAAGGACATAAAATTGGAATGGCATTTGCAAAGTATATGCTTCAAACTCCATTGATTCTCATGGCTAAACCTATGAATTTGAAATGCATTAAGCTTCAAGAAATCTATGCTAACTCAAATAAATGCTCTTACTCTAAGAAAATAGTAATTACATATAGGAACTTCTTTTCCCACCTATACTGCAGGAACAGTCTACTAGTTATGTTACTAGTGGCTACAGGAACAGAAGAGTTCTATTTTACTTCTCTAAAACATGTAAATGAATTCTACTCTAACAAGGGAATTCACTCACCAAGTGGGCCCCCTTAGATGAGTGAATAAAAACACAATCAAGATAGCAAAATTGAAATCCACTTGTGCATTCTATTCATTCATGGAAAATACACTAGATAAACTAAACAGTATAACAAGTGTATCAACTTCTATTCAGAAAATAACTACTAACTTGACTAACTCCAAAGAGTTACAAAACTCATCTTATTTAAAGGAAATCTACAACTAATGCCTAAATCTAAGATCACTCCATTAATGAGGATCGTTATAGATTCATAATGCTTCATAACAAAAATATAAGCCATAGAGAATAAGTCTTCCCAGAATATAGTATGTGGTACCTCTAGATCTACGCGTTGTCTTTACCAAGAAAGTGAATTGACTTGTTCTTCCCACAAAGATCTTGCAGCGATGCCTTAACTTACTTCAACCGCTTGCTCGACCTCTTTGACATGATGGTGTCTTTGCAACAACGGTTGTCTTTTGACTTCTTCCGCATCACGATGTTGATCTTTAATTCACCACAACTGATCCTTGCAACATAATAAATGCACACACAACCTTCGAGACATACATATTTTCATCATTAATATTAGGAAATAAGTGTTAGATTCCAATTAATACTCTTGCAAGGCATATGGCTACATGAAGGAAACTACCCACAAATATAATAGAGTAAATAGGATCATTCATTAGAATATAACTACTGCACCTTATCATTTTATCCATCAGTTCCAAGTAAATATACTATGTTCCCTTTTTATCCATTTTACTACTTATGTCCTTACATATACAAAATATACATATAAAACCATAAGTTTAAGTATCTGTTCTGCAAGTAAACTTCTGGAAAGAAAATAAAAAGCATTTGAAAAGATGGCCTTTAAGGAGGCCCATCAATTGGTTCCAAGACCTAAGCACAAAAATGTGATTGGTACTAAATGGGTTTTCAGAAAAAAAGATGGATTATGAAGGAACAGTGGTAAGAAACAAGACTATATTGGTATGTAAAGGCTATTTGCAAAAAGAAGGCATAGACTATGAAGAAACATTTTCTCTTGTTGCTAGATTGGAAGTTGTGATACTATTTCTTGCTTATGCTACACATAAAGATTTTAAGGTTTATCGGATGGATGTGAAGTTAGCATTCTTGAATGGTGATCTAGAAGAAGTTTACATTGAGCAACCTGATGGTTTTCCTTTAAGAGATGATCAAAATATGGTCTGTAAACTAAAGAAAGCACTGTATGGACTGAAACAAGCACCGAGGTCATGGTATGCAAGGCTAGACAAGTACTTACATTGTCTTGGTTTCAGAAAAGGTAATGCAGACATTAATTTGTATTTAAGAACTGATGAAGATGGAATCTTGATTATAGAAATTTTTTTTATGATATTATTTTTGGAGGAAATGACAGGATGAGTAAGAAGTTCTCTAAAGAAATGGAAATGAATTTGAGATGTCAATGATTGGTGAAATGAAATTTTTTCTTGGTTTGCAAATCAATCAAAGTAAGAATGGAATTTTTATATCTCAGCCTAGGTATCTTAAGGAAATGTTGAAGAAATTTGGAATGGAATATTATAAACCTGTTGTAACACCTATGGTGACTCGACACAAACTAACTAGAAATGATGAAACTCAAAGTGTTGTTCAGACAAAGTATAGATCTATGATTGGTGGTCTACAATATCTAACTCACACTAGACCAGATATTACTAATGCAGTTGGAATTGTGGCTAGATATCAGGCAGATCCTAAAGAAACACATGTTGCTGCTATGAAAAGAATTTTCAGATGTTTGAAAGGGACAATAGAATATGGATTGTGGTATGAAAAATTAGATGATTTTACCCTACAGAATTATATTGATGCTGATTGGGAAGGTAATGTGGATAATAGAAAGAGTACAAGTTGTGGTACATTTGTCCTTGGGAAAAGGCTGGTTTCTTGGTTGAGCAAGAAGCAGAACTGTATTTCTGAATCGACTGTTGAGTCATAATATGTTGCTGCTGCAATAAATTACACACAAGTTGTTTGGATGAAAAAAATGTTGAAAGACATTGGAATAATTTTTGAAGAACTAGTGATTATCTAATGTGACAACACTAGCATAGTAAACATGTTGAAGAATCCTGTAATGAATTCAAAGACAAAGAACATTTCCATTAAGTATCACTTCTTAAGGGAGAAAGTAGCAGAAAAATAAATTAAACTAGAATACATTAGCACAAAGGAAAAAATAGCTGATATATTTACTGAACCTTTTCCAAAAGATACTTTTGAATATCTCAAAAGTGTGCTTAGGGTGATGGTCCCTTCCAATGGTAATTAATTGATGTAGATATGCATCAGTCTAGTGGATTTCAGAGCTATATCATTCTTTGGACTTGATGTATGGATCTACTCCTCAGGGGGAGTGATTGTAGGAACACTAAAGCATGTCTGCGTGATTTTGCACCTAATCAAATTGGACATGAAGATTTGAAAAAGCTACACCTTACAAAAGACTATAGATGAGTTATGGCACCCTTTGTCATTGTTGCCAAAGGGGGAAAGAGTCTATGTGAAAATCCCTACTATTTTGGGGAGATTTGTGTTGAGGATATTTAGAAGATTGTATTAAGAGAGAGTAATTTTTGGGTTGATGGATTTTCCTATATTTTTCCATCAATGCCAAAGGGGGAGATTGTTGGATGATATTAGTTTTTGGTACTGATCATACTGTTGATATTCATGTTTTGTCACTAATGTCAACATATATTTCTATGGAGAGGACAGACTTGTTACTTAACTGATAGAAGTGTATGGACAATGTATGGATGATTCATAACTATTGAAGTTGGATATATGAAGAATGATGTGTTTTGACCTCATTCCTAAGATTTCTTGGATTTATGTTTTTGATTAAGGTAAATACAGGTTTTGAAAGGACCCCAAAACCTTTTACAATAAGCTACTAGAGATAAGCATCAAAGGCACATACAAACATAGAAAGACTAAAACAAACAAAAGGTAGGACCTAGAAAGACACCCTAGAATGAAAACAAGAAATTATAGAAACTGCCAAAAAGATTGCACAATTTCTAGCTCAGCTTCTAACATAAAGACTAGCACAATTTCCAGCAAAATTTCCAGATCTGAAGAAGAGACATTACTTCATTTTCTGGTAGGCTTCCTCTGCCTCCTTTTGCATTTCTTCCATCTTTTCAATGGACTCCTTTAGCTCAAGCATGTCTTTCAAGATCTCAGGGACTTTTATTTTTATACCACTTCGGGTTCTTGAACCAGGGCCTAAGTTTCCTACCTTATCTTCAATGGTAATTATTGTATTTTCCAGCAGGCTTCTTTCTAAATAAGTGTATAACACTTTCAGGTTCTGAACTGAAACTTGAAGCCCTTCATTACTATGCTTTAGGATGACCTGTATCATGTGCCCATTTTGACTTATTTGTTCTTTCATTTCTTTTATCTTTTCTTCCACAGTCTCATTAACTCTAGTAGTGAACTCCTCATCTCTGTTTCTATCATTTACCTTAATCGTCATATTTTTCTCCATTTCCTCAACCTTAGATTTGAAAGGCTCCATGGTCTCCTACATCTTAGTCAATTTTTGCTTCATAATCTTCATCTCCTCACTAAGCCAGTCTTCCATACTCACCCCATAGTCTACTTTGCTTTTTGGGAATCTGTCATCTCTATCAAAACTGACCTCTTATGGGCCCATTCTCTATTTCTTACTGTTCCTTTTCTCAGCCTTTAAATTCAACTTATTTTTTTAACACTCCTCACCTTCATCCTCATTCTTCTTATCCTCTTTTTCATCTCCCTCTTTTCTATCTCCCTCAATCTCCATTTCTTTGTTACTAGCTTCAGCGCCCTTGCCCTCTTCCTCAGTAATAGGCATTTCCTCCTCTTCCATCTGAGAGTACTCCTTACTCAACTGATCATCTTTCTCCTTTTCCAAATTCTCTATATTAGTCTCACTATCTTCATCATTCTAGTTCTCTTTATCTTTTCCCTGATTCTCTATGGCATCATCACCAGTCTCCTCCTGAGTTTCTAGGTTCACCCTCTTCTTTGTTCTAACCCTTTTCTCTAGACTCTATTTTTTTCTTTCCTACCTAACCTACATCACAATCCCTTTAACCTTCTTGGGGACTAGGATATGGTTGCAGGCATACTCATAAATTAAAAGAATGAGCCCCACATAGAGCACTGGTTACTCAATTTCTATGCTCCATTACGCTATTATGCAATGAACTTATGAGATAAAAAGGGAACGAAATATTTTTACCATGCCTAAAATGGTTAGCCAGGACAAAGTGCAGATTGTAGATTTCAGAGTATCTATCATCCAAGGTAAAATACTCAATCATGACTATGAGAATGTCAGCCCAGTGGGATTTAATTTTTTGGATATCAACATAATTCCCCATCCCTTTACTAAGAAGGGCCTCTTCCTCTTCTATTTTTGGGAAAATCTTGAAGGCATGAGTTCCTTCCCTCTTGTTGTCCCTCTAGAATTTCATGCCCTCACAAGACAAGCCCATAATTTTAGAAATAACCCTCATGGAGAGAGTAAAATATTTTCCCCATAGGTTCACTTTCCCGTCCTTCCAACCCTCTACAAACTTTTTTGTTATCTCTATATCCTAGCCATGGAGCTTCTCCAAATACTGAGAAACACCTCCCTTTTTCAACCTTCTCCATACCTTCTTCTTCTCTTTCCATTTGGTGCAGTCAATCGGCTCCTCCCTCTTCAGGCCTTCACCCATTGTTCTTGTCACTTTCTGAATATGTTGATACTTTGTAATATTGAACACAGGTTTCTGGAAAGCTTTAGTATTGTGATTGTTCCATTTCGAGTTTAACACCCAGAAAGTGTGCGGTGTCACAATTCTTATTAATCTAATTTTCTTCAAGTCACAACACACATTACTTGTAATAATTAAAGATGACCTCATCATTAATTTTAGTTATTTATAACTCCTTCAATACTATTCATCCTATCATACCTGATAAGACAAACCATCTCCATTTTAAAATCTGCCTCACCTCACCATGATTGTATGACATCAAAAAAAACTCCCACATTTGCTAGGCCATCCGCCATCATATTACCTTCTCTGAAAACATGTGAAGTATGGTAATCTTCAAAATTGGACAAAATGGATTTGATTTTTTCAATGATATGGCTTATTGTCCATGAAGCTTCATGAGTGCCTTTTATACATTTAATTATATTCAGAGAATCTCCTTCCAACCATAGTTTAGAGAAGCCCATATCTTTGGCTAACATAACCACGTGAAGGTCAACCATAGCTTCAGTCGTATGGTTTTTCTGAACTCCTAGCGGAGCTGCCACAGTTCCCAGACAATTTCTAGCAGAATCCCTTATTAGGCCTCCCACTCCAGTAGTCCCCAGATTCCCTTTAGTCACTCCGTCAAAATTCCCTTTGACCCAGCCACTCAAAGGGGCACTCCATCTGGTGTTTTCCCTCAAGTTTGGGTTACTATCTTTCTGCACCTGAGCGTTCATTAATATGTCTTTGATACAGAGAGAATTCTTGTAGGGGGAATTGCTAGATAGCTAATTTTTAAAATTTTCCAGAAGACTTCTACACACACTATTAGACACAGTTTGATAGGGGGATATTTTTGCTCTGAAGATTCTATTATTTCTTTCCTTCCATATTCTCCATGTGAAGTGGGGAAAAATTATCTTCCAAAGATCTTTGGCTTCCTTACCCTTAAGGGGAAAAATCCATTGTTTAACCATGTCCTAGAAATTATAAGGTTTGACCCACTCTAGGTTAATGACATTGAGAACTGAATTCCAGACTTTACAGGAGTAGGGACAATGAATCATTATATGATTATAGTTTTTAGCTTCAGAACAACAGAGAATACATCTATTAGGCATATTGAATCCCCTTTTGCAAATATTATCCAGTGTGAGGATTTTATTCTGAACAAGAAGCCATAAGAACATGCTTATTTGAGGAATAAGAATATTGTTCCATACCTTATAGCTAGAAGATTGGTTATCCTTTTGGTGTAGAAGAGCAAAGGCAGAAGAGACAGAGAATTTTCCATTAGCCTCCGGCCCCCAGATCAAAGAATCTTGTTTATTATGTCTAATAAACCAGGGAGAAAGAAAATTACTGATCAAATGAAGAGAATCATCAAAGGAACTAAGGTCTACCCATTTATCATTGATCCAATAATTAGAGACCTTCTCTCCAACAATTTCATTACAATCTGCAATCATTGGCATCCATTCCTGCTTGTCATTAAGGGCTTCTTCCTTCAGCCATTTATCTGTCCAGAAATTGATTTTCCTGCCATTTCACAACTTCCATCTAGCCCCTTGCCTGATCAAATCCCTACTTTTTCTTTTACTGTTCCAGATGAAAGAGTCATTGATCTCCGAAGGGTCCCTAAGCACTTCCTCCAGAGTGGATAAGTGGTACTTTGTCTTGATGATAGCATTCCATTCCTTCTCTTCTTCAAATATTCTCCAACACTGTTTTGCTAGTAGATACTTGTTTGTATTTTTTATACTTTTGATGCCAAGCCCACCCCATTTCTTTGGTTTACACACCACCTCCCATGCCACAAGGCTTAACCTATTCTTCTCTTCCACTCTAGACCAAAGAAACCTTTTCTAAATTTTTTCAATCAAGTAAGCATATTTCTAAGGAATTTTAAATAGACTAAGAGCATAGACTGGAAGATTTTGAAGAGTAGATTTCAAAAGTTGAACTTTTCCATCTTGGCTAAGGGTAGCACCTTTCCATCCAGCAAAATTATTATGAATTTAGTCAATAATGTCATTCCAGAATGCCTCATCAGGTTTAAGGCAAAGAGGGAGACCCAAATAGGTAGATGGAAGAGTCCCAATCTTGCATCCCACAATAGAGCAGATCTTCCTTTGTCTATCTTCAGGGGTATTATAGAAAAATAAAGAACTCTTCTCCCAATTAATAGATTGACCTGAAGCTTTAGTGTAATTGTTCAAGGCATTTTTCATGTTCTTGGCTTCCATTACCGAGGCCTCTCCCATCATAATTGTATCATCCACAAATTTCTCATGAGAGCACTTATGCTGAGCCGAAGAAGGTGGGAAACCAGAAATCTGACCTGATAAAACCAAGCTCTTTATGGATCTCCCAAGAATTTTTGCCATTATAGAAAAGAGAATAGGGGAGATGGGATCACCTTGTCTAAGCCCTCTAGAGGGGTGGAAGAAGATGGAGGATCCTCCATTTACCAGCACCGAGGAAGACACCATTGTAACCAATTGCATTATCATTCTTGTTACATCTTTATCAAATCTAAAGGAACTAAGAATTTTAGACAGGAAAGACCAGTCCACTATGTCATAAGATTTGGACATGTCTAGTTTCATAAAAAAACCCTATTTTTTAGAGGCTTGAAGGGAATGAATATTCTCATGCACAACCATAATAGAATCAAGAATTTGTCTTCCAGGGATAAACCCATTCTGTTGAGGTGAGATAATATTTGGCAGTAATCTCAAGATTCTGGACGTCATAACCTTCGAAATGATTTTATAAAGAGAATTGCACAGGCTTATAGGTCTAAAGCCATCAACTGTGTTCACTCTATATTTTTTTGGGATGAGAGAAATAAGCATTGAATTGATTTCCTTGAGAATAGATTTAGTGCCAAAAAATTCTTTAACAACATAACAGACATTTCTCCCAACAATACTCCAAAACTACTGGAAAAAGAACATCTGAAACCCATCCAGGCTAGGAGATTTCTCTCCTTCAAAGGAGAGGTCACCCTTCTTAATTTTAGTCTCTGAAGGAATAGCTTGTAAGAGAGCATTAGTAGCTGAATCCAGAATGTGTGGAATAAAAGCTAGAAGATTCCTCTGCTCTACTATGTCAAGGCTTTGATCTTTAGAGAGTAATGATGCAAAATAGCTCACCATTTCTTCCCTTATTTCTTCATCTTTGGTTATTTTGTCATTTATTGTGGACAAAGAATGATTCTATTTATTGCCTTATGTTTAAGAGTAGTGAGATAAAATAATCTTGTATTCTTATCTCCTTCTTTAAGCCAGAGAGATCTAGATCTCTATCTCCAAAAAGTCTCTTCTTTAGCTACAATATTATGAATTTTAGCAAGGGATATATTCTCTTGGCTTTTTAGATCTTTTGATAACCCATTCCTTTGGATTTCCTCCTGAATATCATTCAGATCTGTTTGGGATTTAATTTTTGCTTTGAAAATATCTCCATAGGTGTGCTTATTCCAGCTTTTAACATTTGTTTTGACATTAGCCAGTTTCTTGACCACTTTGAACATAGATGTTCCTTCCACCTCTATATTTCACCACTCCCTAATTTTATTTTCCAGATCAGGATGGTCTAGCCACATCTTCTCAAATCTAAAAGGAGCATTTCTTTTACCTACAAATGGGGAGACATTGAGGGAAATAGGGAAATGATCCGATCCAATTCTTGTAAGGGAGGAAAGGACACAAGAGAACTTAGTATACCATTCTGAATTTTTTAGAGCCCTATCCAACTTAACTTGTATCAGGTTCTCTCCCACCCTGCAATTAGACCAAGTGTAGTTTATCCCTTCCAGATCAACATCCACCAGCCCTTCATTGATAATGAAATTCATAAAGTCAACTTTGCTTTCCACTTGGGCTAAATTACCACCTTTTGTATCTTCTTGCTTGAGAGGGGTGTTGAAGTCTCCCATAAGGATGAAATTGTTATCTCTTCTTCCTTCCATCTGCTCATTCAAATTATTCCATAACTTAAGTCTTCCTGTCTTAGTATTTGGAGCATAAACATTGATTAAAGTCCAAGAAAAGTTGTCCTTTAAACTCCTAAGATTAGCAACAATGAAATTTTTTTCTTCTTTAAGGAGTTTACAGTAAAAAAAATATTGGTTCTAGAAGATAGCCAGACCTCCCGAGGCTCCTTCCAAACTACTGCCAATGCATTTTCCATGTTTAACCAGCTTCATACTTTCTCTCTTGTCTTTGCTCATTTTAGTTTCTTGAATCAAGAGAATATCAGGTTTAGAGTCTCTAACTAGACTCCTAACTACATCTTGCCTATGAGGACTATTGAGTCCTCGAATATTCCATGAGATAATATTCATTTAAGGATTGGGGTACAAACCTGATGGATAGTTAATTGTTTTCCATTAGCAATGTTCTTTTTTTCTTCCTCCTCCCTTTGAGTTTTCTCTGACCTTCTTTCTTTTTCTTGTTTTGGAGTTCCTATATCTTCTTTCTGTTGTCTAGTTAGAACTCATGGTTTTTGGCCTCCTGCCTTCTTGTTTTGTTTCCTCATAGAAGAGCTCTTAGCTTTCTTTCCAGAGCTTAAGTTCAATTCAAAGGAAATGTGCCTTCCCTCAGGGGATTTTGGGCTTTTCTTATTTGATCCCTTCTTTGAACCCACAGTTGACCACAACTTTTCCTCTGCTTCTTCCTCCTCTTTCTTATGTTTCTCTTTCTAGTTTGAGTCTATTGGGGAATCAACTTTACTTTCCCTGATTAAGTCATTTGACTTCTTATGTTTTTCTTTTGACCATTGTTTTTCCTTTACTGCTATTTCCTTCTCTACTTCATGGTGCCACTCTTTCTCTTCTCCTTTTACTTTGTCTTCTATTCTTTTATCATTTTGTTTTGTTTCAAGTTTGGTGATCTCCCCTCTTTATTTTGTTGTTGAGGTTTCATGGGAGACTTTCTTATCATTTTCTTGGACATCTTCACCATTTTTCTCCTACTGGGGGGACTCATTCTTTCCTTCCAGCAAGTTCAGGGTCACCTGTGTTTCCTCTATTTTTCTTTTCCACTCCATTCTCTATCCTTTTGTTTTCTCCTGATCCTTCTTTTTTCCTTTTGGGTTTTCTGAGGGTAGTGTTTCACCCAATGGCCTGATTTCTTACAAGTAAAACAAGCAAAAGGCATCGATTCATATTCTATCTCTTGATTCCATGTCCCCAGTTTCAATTTCAGAGATATTACCTGAGGGAGGTCAACATTCTATTGAATGTTTACACATATTCTAGCATAAACTTGTCTGGTTTTGGCTTCAGTCATTGGATCAATAGATAAGAGTTCCTAAAAAGAACCTGCAATATCTATTAAGATATCTTCATGCCAATATTCCAATGGCATCCCAGGAAGACGGATCCAAACTAGTGCCACCGTGAAAAATATTTCATTATATTCTAGACTCGTTGTCCACTGTTTCAAAGACCGAGAAGATTTTCCCATCATCCAAGGTCCCCCACATAAAATTTTTGAAAGATCTTCCCCATTTGAAAACACAAAGGAGAAGAAACCTTTCAGCATAGCCGCTACATCAAATTGACCTTTCGGCCTCCATTTTTTGTCCACAAAGGATCTAACTAGATCAATATTCTGTCTTGGGCCCAAAAAATTTCCTACTAGGGTAGAGGCCATGATAGAAACCGTGTGGTCAACTAACTGATCTGGTATGTTGATACCAATATCGCCTTTTAGTGGGTCAGCTAATATATCCTCTTTAGGGAAGATAGACTTACCAAATGGTTTTATGCCAAAGAGGCCCACCCACTTGCCTTTCCCCAGATTCACAGGGAGATCATGTGACTTTTCTTGGGACAAATCTCTCCCTTCATTCAATTTTTTTGGATTTTTTGCCTCTGGTCCCATATCTGACCCATTGTCCCCACTAGAAAAAAGCACCGTTGATTCTCCTTCCTTTTTTGATGATCTGGCTTTATGTTACATAGTGCGGATGTTACAATTGATTTGGTGAAGATTAGTTTCTGGATTGTAACTGTAATACTGGACAGAGTAGGTCTCAGTGTTTTGGGTATATCTTTATGGAAAAAATAGTTCATATGAAGCAAGCTTACTAGTGGATAGTCAATGTATGTTGAAATAATGGGTTGAGTTCAATTTTTGTATGATTATTGGTAACATCAGTTGTGGCATATATTATGAACAAGACCTATCTGGTGGCCAACTTCAAACATGTAGCATGTAAAATGAATTATGATCGTGGATTGCGGATCTAGAAGTATATGTGATGGATTGTATTTGTTGTTTACTTTTTTAGGTACCATGTGTATCTTAGCAAGGGGTTATATATTTATTTGTATATTGGAAAGCCTTAATTGGCCGACCTAATCAATGTTTTGTATCTTAGGAAAGCTTAATTGGCCGACCTAAAGAATTATTGTAAGAGGGTATATGTGAGATCTTTTCTTTTGGAAAGAAGTGGTAGAGATTCAAAGGCAGAGAATTGTGGAAGCTACGAAGGCTTGTTGATAGATGTAAAGTAGAGTTGATTATTATACTTCATTGGAACTAACCAAGCAAAGATAGTTTCTATCAGACAAGTCACTAAATTGTATATTTTCTATATACACTTATTCAGATTGTGAATCCTTGAGGGTGGTTTTAACCTTATTTGGGCAATACGCCTAGGCAATGAGCCTACTACTTTTCTTGAATCCTAACATGGTCTGTCTCCTAACAGGGATTATGTACTGCAATGTTGTAATAAGCTCCTAGCTTGCCTAAATCTTTTAACAAGGATATTATACTCTCAGTACATTATTTGTGGGTGCTAATTCCCACCGGGGTTTTACCTTTAATAGGGTTTCCTCAACAAGAAATATTGTGTTATGGTGTTGGCATTTGCTATGTTATCATTTGTATTGCAGTTTTGGATTATAAAGTTTGAAGTTTAAAAAATTATATTACAACTGATTCACCTCCCCCCCCTCAGTTGTCTTGTGGAGTGTTATACCTAACAAACTTCAATTGGTAAGATAGCTTCAGCACCATAGATTAGGGAATATGGAGTGGTTCCTATGGGAGTGTGGTTGGAAGTACAATATGCCTAGAGGGAGGGGTTAATTTGGAGGTGCTAGTCATGACTAGTATCATTGACAACCTTCTTGAGGATTTTGAGAAGGGTTTTATTGGTTGCCTCAGCTTGGTTGTTACCTTGAGGAAAACATGGACTGAAATAGCATGATGCATATGGAGGCACTCACACAGATCATCGACATGTTGGTTTTCAAATGGTGTTCCATGATCTGTGAAGATAGAGGAAGGGGATGCTGAAGAAGCCAACGATGTGGTAGAGGATGAACTTTGAAATCTGGACACCTATAGTGAGGGTGAGTTGAATTTCTTCAACCCACTTTATAAAATAATCCATTGCTGTGATTATGTATTTGTGTCCTTCATAAGAGAGGGGAGTGATCTTACCAACAAGGTCCAAACCCCAAAAAGAGAAAGGCCAAGGAGGTGCAATGTGATGAAGGTCTTGTGCAGGAGCATGAATCAGATTGGCATGTTGTTAACATGGTAAGCACTTCTTGATGAACTCATGGGCATCGTGTTCCATTGTGGGCCAATAGTATCATACCCATAAAAATTTTTTGGTTAGGACCATGCCACTTATGTGGGCACTAGAGATCCTAGTATGTACCTCTCACAAAGCCTGGGCAGCCTCATTTTATTTTAAACATCTAGAGAGCACATTGTGATAGCCTCGATGATAAAGGGTGTGTTGGAAATAATTGTTTAATTGTGTATTGTCCTTGATGTTACAGAAATGTCATATCAGTCATTAGACAGAGTCTACCGAGTTTAGAATGTCATATCAGTCATTAGACAGAGTCTACCGAGCTAAGAATGTTCAGCAAAGCAGTTTACCGAGTCTACCGAGTTCAGACGGTAAGAGAAGCAATTTACAGAGTCTACCGAGCACTCCAGAATACTATATCAAGAAGTTAGTTACTACCGGGCTCTCTCGGTCAACAAAGAAATTCAGTCTTTACCGAGTTCGCAGTGTTTACCGAGTTCAGTCGGTCATCAAAGAATATATGAAGGAAAGTTAGTCTTTACCGAGTTCGCAGTACTTATCGAGTTCAGTCGGTTACCAAAGGATTTAGCAGAATCTACAGTATTTACCGAGCATCAGTTGAATATCATTTCTGGTCTGTGTCGGCCTCCAAAGGTTATTATTTGTATTGAATATGTATGCAGCCGACCAATGTAATATGTAATTAATTGAAACTTGCAATTGGGCCGACTTGATAACTTGAAGGGTATATAAGGAAGATCAAGTTGCGAATTCAAAAGTGTGGCAGTGAAGTGCAGAGATGTGAAGAAACAGGAATGTGCGAATTCTGATGAAGGATTGGTAAT
>MU227701.1:3113554-3123693 GCA_018584345.1 Thuja plicata
ATCTTACTACCATCCTTGAATCAGCCTCCTTCTTAGACTGTCAATAGGATTTAGGTAAGACCGATGCTACTATCATGAGTCAACCTTTTTGGTAATCTGTTAGGATATACCTCAATTATAAAAGACTATTAAGTCCTTCTCTGTTAAGAGACTTAATGCTTCAATGGTTAAACTAAAACACAATGACCTATTTCTAATGCAACTTAAATTGCAGATATTCAGATCTACTTATGTATAATACATTTCTGATCAATGTATCAATTTAGTTCCTTTGCACTTCACACTTTCTGCTATGTGATGTTGTGCTTCACTGTTCGTCGGTGTCTGTAGAATTCTTTAGCTCTCCCTTAGCTTGATTGATCAGGACTGTATGAAGTTCATCCTTCACCAGTTTCTCTTCAGCATCTTCTTTTAATTCACTCCCCCGTGTATCTGAGTGCTTTTGGAAATGAATTATGATTTTCTCTTATATAGACATGATTTTCCATGATTCTTCATTCTTCATTCTTGGCGTGAAAAACAATCTAGCCAATTTGATTTATGGCTTTAATTCCTGATTTATCTCGTAGTTATCTTCTTGCCAACTGTATAAATCAATTGCTTTAACTATGGTCAAATAAAACAAATAAAACAACCAGTTAAGTCTATCTTTAAGCTTTGCTAGCTAGATATTTTGTCATTTTCTGATCTCTCTATTTTGTCAGTCAATTCTATAGTTCATCGTCGGTGACAACTACCAGTTCCATTGGTGTATCTTCAGTTAGCTTCAGGATCTCTATCCGTTGGGCATCATTGGATCTTTCTCATCAGGCAACACTATTTTTAGCTCATTGGGCATCCTGTGATTCTGCTTCATCGGGCAACACTATCTTTTTCTTGTCAGGCATCACTGTTACTTTATCTCTGTCTTTACCGATGGTGTGCACTCCACCAGTGTAGTCTATCACTTGGTGAATACTTTGAATTTTATGCATTGCTGAAAGTAAAACCTCTATTCCATTGATTCTTTGAAGTCTTTGGCATTATTTGAATGACCATATAGATGATATCAAGTTGACATCAATGACAATACAAACCATTAACTAATTTAATGTCTTGCATCATCTTCAACTTAACATTATAAAACATTCAATCAGTTACATGTCATCATATGCATCCTAAATGCAAATATAATATGCAAGTGTACTAAATGAGGGTGCTAAACCTATAAAAATGGAAGTGCTTCCATTTTAAGATGATACGTTTATCCCCCACTTTAGCTTAGATATGACACTACGTGAATATGCAAGCTAAAGTAAGAAAAAATCATAAATTAAAAAGGATATAGCCAAGTCCTCAATGTGGAGATCCTGCAAGAAACCATTAGTACCTGTAACCTGTAGCACACCATGTTAATGAAAATTCATAGAGTACCTAAGCCTTACTAGGATTATTTTGAGAAGTGCATAGATCCCCTTATGCCCCCTGTTTCGGCTTACTAATTCTGAAAGCTGAAACAGGTTGATAAGGTTAGATCTATACAATCGATATGTAGTTTATTGAAAATTATTTTCCTAAACTAGTTATAAGGATTAAAAACCTTCCTAAAATGATTCAAGAGGTTAGGCATCTGAATCACAATTCCAACACTACTAACGACACTAAAAATGGAGCTACCAAACTCAAGTTATGATGAAAAGAGTGAATGTCTATCTAATATGCATATAAAGGGAAATTTGAATTTAACCTAGGTAAATTCAAACAAAACCCTAATAAAACCCTAATTTTTAGCTATAAATAAGATGAATAAACACACACCTTCTCATTCTTACCATTTGCAGAGTTTTGAAAAAGAAGAAGAATAACAAAGAGAGAACTTAGAGTGAGCCACATGGAGGTCCTGAGAGAGCACCTGGCTAGCGGACAGCCACTGCCTGAGGTAGGTTCTTTGTTTTGATATTTGTGATTGAAGAAATCTTTTTTTATAGGGGAGGTTGACCTTCACCCAAAAAGGTTGACCCTATCCCAGTTATGTTGACCTTGACCCTTGAAGGTCGACCATAACTGGGAAGGTCCAATCCTTTCTAGGGATAAGGTCAATCCTAACCCAAAAAGGTCGACCTTGACCCAAAAAGGTCAACCTTGACCAGGTCAAGTGGGTATTGTAGTTGTTTTATGATGGAGTACTAATATGATACTATTTGTGCTGACATGATCTTCTCCATCTTTGAGAGCACCCCTTTGGAGGGTTGTTACTAACTATCAAAGAGAACTTGTCCAAGCTACAACAGGATAAGATACAACTATTGAGAGATGTGGGATTGTACTGGGTAGTAGTTCTACCATAGATGACATTCCATAAATCCATTATATCAGCCATGATAGAGAGGTGGGATGAGGATACTTGTTCCTTCCATCTTCCATCAGGAGAGATCACGGTCACACTGGAGGATGTATATAGGATCCTATGACTTCCAGTCCGAGGTGAGACTATCAGACCGAGAGTGCAACAGGGTCCTCCCAAGGTTTTCTTAGATGGGGAGTATTATTTGGGATGAGTACCACAAATGAGGACCTAATTAGATTAGATCACTCTATCAGCCATACTAGTAGGCCTGACACCTTTGGTATGGAGAGTGATGCTATGTATACTCTCTTTGGTTGTAGTACCCAACACAAAGGGTACAGTCTTCTTAGCACCATTCACCCATATCATATGTAGGATGGAGAGTGACAAGATTATTTTCTCATGGGGCCCCAACATGTTAGCCCACCTTTACCATGAGTTGAGTTTGTTAGTGAGATTCCAACAGGAGAATCTTACAGTATGCACCTTGCTACAGGTTTGGATGTTTGAGAATTACACATGTACTCGACCATAGGGTGTTCCTATGATGGTAGATGCAAGCACACCGAGAGCTTTTTCCTATCCTCTAGTAGATGTCTAGAAGTACATGGATATCCTCTTTTAAAGGGTATACTTCAACCATATACCAGGTATTGATGTGATTTGGAGACTGTACTATTAGATAACAGAATGGCCAGATACTCGACACCAGCTGAGACACTCCCAGTAGCGCAAGCTACTAGAGGGTCCTACTAGTCATGCACTGATGCCATATTACTATAATAGAGTGATGAGATAGTTTGGTCTGACACAGGGGGTCCCCTAGATAGTACCTCGGTACGTATATCCAATGAGATACTATCAGAGACCCGACACCGTACCCCGACCTACATTAGCAGATATTGTAGATAGAAAGACAGATGAGAGCAAGGATATAGAGGTAGCTCCCAATGTATCCTACTCAGGCATCAATAGAGAATATATTAGGTATTAGAGTCTACATGGGACCCACCCCATCTTCCTCGATGACTACCCTATAGGTGATCTAGGTCTTTTGGAGAGGACCCACTAAGGCGGTGACATACCATCAAAGGATGAGGAGGATCAGAGAGATGAGGAGGAGCCCATCTCTGAAGGAGACCCTATGGAGGAGGAGAGAGTAGAGGAGAGAGAAGATGAGGGAACATATGAGAGAGAAGATGAGAGAGTAGAGGGGATGCCCCCAGGCATTAGTACAGGTGCAGATGATCAGGCGATCTGTGTTGTACCATTGAGATCACAATGACCTCCCCGTGTGCATACAGAGACACCACCACCTAGACCTAGACATAGTTAGTGGGGAGAGGGTAGTCACTCCATGCCCCCACCATCTTGATCCTTTGGTGATACTTAGGAGGGAGATCCAAGTATGATATATGTAATTGATTAGAATATTTTAAGTAAATGTTTTTCTAGAAGAAGTACTAAAAGATAAATATGTTTGAATTCTATAGCTAGCGTAGCGGAGTGGAGGAGCTTTGTATCTGAGGTCCTAAAGGATACATGTATATCCTAATGACTACCAAATAGTGAGAGAGAGTCCCTTATTGGATAGAGGGATCCTGGTAGACATGTAGATATTTTTGCATGTGTCCAGTGAGAGTTGGGGTTATGCAGAGAGAGAGAGAGAGGAGAAATTGATGGCTAATCTACAGAGAGCTTAGGAGTGTAACTATGAGATGAGAATGTCAAGGAGTCACACATGACTACCATTCCAAGATCCTCAGCCTCACACCATAGATCAGAGAGAGCTGGGAGCCACCGACCCTCAGAGCATAGAGATAGAGATTGATAGACATGGCACATGTGCCATATATGTACCAAACTCAAAGAAGTTTATATATGAAAAATTTTGTTTGCCCAGTTAGTTCTATGATTGATTACTTGTACTTTTCATCAATACAAAAAAACTTAATAGAAAGAAAGAATGAATCATGTATGAATGCATTTGAATTACACAACCTATAAAATAGACCTAACTATTCTATAAGGAATAAATAAATACATAAAGAAAGAATGATGTATTTAGGGATAATAAAATTTGAGATGCATAATATTAATAGGTTCCTTAAGAAGGACACCATTCATATCAACAATCTTATAAGAGCCTGAGGTAAAGTCCTCAATTACTACAAAAGGTCCAAGCCAATTAGGGCTAAACTTCCCTTTTTCACCGGGTAAAGCATTCACATTCCTTTGATTTTCATACAGGACTAAATCACTTACCAAGAATGACCGTTCAATCACCTTATGATTATACTATTTCTGAAGTGATTTATGATTAGCCTTTATATGATCCAAAGCATTTATCCATTGTTCATCCAACATTTCTAACTCTTGTAGTCGTTGTTCTCGGAAAGTATCTTTGTCAATTATCCCATGAAATGAAACACGCAAAGAAGGTATTTCTAATTCTAAGGGCATAATAGCATCAATACCATAAACAAGATTATAAGGAGAAGTACCTATGGTAGTACAGACACTAGTCCTATAAGCCCATAAAGAATAAGTAAGTTGGGTATGCCAATCTTTTGCATACTTGTTAACCATTTTCCTTGAGATTTGTTTAATAACTTTATTCGATGCTTTAGCTTGACCATTAGATTGAGGGTAGTAGGGAGTAGAAAATCTATCTTGAATATGATATTTCTCTAAGAATTTCATGACTTCTTTATTCTTCAAAGAAGTGTCGTTATCTGAAACTATCGTTGAAGGAATACCAAATCATGCTATAATATGATTAAGGATAAAATCACAAATAACATTCACAGTAGTAGAATGGAGAGGAATAGCTTCTACCCACTTTGTAAATTAATCTATAGCTGTTGGGATGTACGTATGTCCTTGAGAAGAAGCTGGTGAGATTTTTCCAATAATATCAAAACCCCAAATACTAAAAGGCCATGGAGCAACTTGATTACAAAGTTCACGAGCAGGAGATTGAATTAAATTACCATATTTCTCACACTTAGGACACTTCTTAACAAACATAAAAGAATCTTGTTCCATTTTTTTCCAATATTATCACATTCTAAGAAGTTTATTAACTAAAGATTTCCCACCAAAATGTCCCCCACAAGAACCAGAATGAGCTTCTGCTAAAGCTATTAGAATTTTGGTTCTACCAAGACATCTTAATAGAAAACCATTACAAGAACATTTGTAAAGCGTATCTTCCTGTTGGTCCTCTCAAATTTGGACCAAATTTGGAGTGACCATGTTAAATTTTTTCAGTTAAGCAAAGTGAATACCCTTGAAAATTTTGTGTGAGAAGGCTCAATTAGAATGCTTGTAAGGGTACCTGGATGATTTTCATGAGGTACCAATTGGGAAGAAGGTTTAGTACCTTCCATTTGGCATATGCAGTGGGTTCCAACTCCTAAATTCCAAATCCGACATGTTTAGGGAGTATTCATTTCGAGGTGTCACCTAAATCTGCATTTTTGCTAAGGTGTGATTTTGTTGTCCGGGGCCTAGTTTGCTTCTAAATATCTTGCACCCTGTTGAGTTTCATAGGCCACTGGCTTTGGGAATGTGTTACATATATATCCAAGAGTTTATTTTTTAGATCCTAGATCATGATGAATCCATTTGAGCAATTTTCCAGTCTGATTCCGTTGGCACTTTGTTAAGTTTCCAAAAGTGGTTGAATGCAGATTTATGAATACCTCATTTTGAAGGCCTGCATCTTTGATCAGATGGATAGGTATGACATCATGGTGTGTTCCCGAGTATTGTAGGCATGAAAATGAACCAATATTTCCAGTTTGTAGATCCCTATGAAGTCAGATGACAAGTTTTCTAGAACCATTCTGGTAGTGAATAATTTTGATTTCCTGAGTTTTCAAGTACAGAATTGCTATGTTGTCCACTTTGAGGTTTTGAAAATGTATACCCGGGTGAAAATTTTGGATTATTGATTTTTCACCCATATTTCAAACATAAGAGTGTACTCACCTGAGGATTTACTGATTCTTTCCAATCCATTTATCTGCTTTGCCAGAGCCTTTCCATTTCTAATTTATTAAAATTTCACTGAAAATGCTGATTTCATAATTAAATGGCATACTTTGTGGTTTCCCTATTTGCACCCAGTTCAAGGTCAGACATAATTGAAATTTGATCTGCATTGTAAACCTAGGAGTGAACTCATTTGAAGATTCCCAAACTTTGACCAATCCGGTTTATTACTTCTCCATGCTAATTCCAGATTCAGTTTCTACTTTTTCACTGTGTTAAAAATAAGAAAAGGGTTAGGGTGCTAACTTTGCAAATTTGTATCAATTGAGAAGTTCACTTTTAGAATAATATAGTTGAGGATTCATGTTTTGCATATGACATTGAATCTATGTTCAGAGGTTCAGATATTGAAAGTTCACCTTGATGAGTTTATGAATTCAGTTTGAGAGGCAGTTTATGAAGATTGACAATGCAAAATAGAACTAAGATTGTAAATCAATCATGCAGTAAGAGAGGGCACAGTTGCACTTTCCAATTACTACATTATGATAAGGAACACTCCTCCTAGGGTTCTAATTGGGTTATCATCTACACAAGTAAGCCTTTTTATTTCTAAACTTCATGTCAATTTCCAATGGATGGTATAGTCGCCAAGGCAAAATTTAAAGATGGAAGTGGATAGGGAGCTGCAAACGTGGGATTGACATGGGTTGATGTTCTTCTAGTGATTTCTCTACCGTCTGACTATGATTTCTCTTGCAATTTAAGTTCACTTAGAATATGGTATGTGAGATCTCTACTTACAGTATGCATTCCAATGAAAAGAAAATGATGGAGGATCTCAAGAACCGGAAAAGTTTACACAAAGGGTATGCAAAATGGACACAAACTTTAGTTTCATGGCTGCCAAGCAGCTTATGGTGTTTTTAGGAGAGGGTCACCATGGAGCATAGAGGTTGTTGACTCTTTGTATTATAAGAAGAATGTCAAGCCAGGCAATGCATTAAACTAAAATTTCAGATTGATGGATTGCGCAGTTGTTAAATGGAAAGACTCTAAAGTATGCGCAGTAAGGAGAAGTTAATGGTATTTTAAAGAGGCTTTACAATTTCAATCCCAAAAATTGCGTTGAAAAGCATAAAAGAGGTGCCTGCAATGAAGTGAGGACTTTGTAAACTACTAACATCTATGTTTCCAAAGCTTGCGCAATGCATTAGGCTAGCAATTTGAAGTTGTAACTATATTTAATACACATTGAAAACAAAGGCTTTCAAGCAAGTAACAATGCCAAATGTGTACTGGACAAATTTTGAAGGGAAAGCATTTTAAACAAAATAAACTACAGACTATAATGCCAGCGCTGGGAGAATGTTGTTTGTGTAATATTTAAAGAGGGTTGTGTGATGTGTGCACAGAATTTTAAAAGACTTTACTTCCTTGATGCCCTACGCAATACAAAGCTAAGAGGAGATTAGTGTATAAGAGCTTGTGGGAAGTAACAATGGATATGTGGTGCAGTTTTACACTGAAATATGTTAAGACATTAAATGGATAAACCTCTACGCTATGAAAACATATGAGATATTTGCCTCAGCTAATAAAGGAAGAAGTCCAGTGTAGAAAGAAATAAGCCAGTGTCATTTTGGGGACGATGTGAATTCAGTGCCATGTTTTGGGAGAAGACAGCGCCAAGTTTAACAAATTAATGCCCAGAAGCTTGCGCAAGCATTAGTGGAGGATGTTTATGTTGTTTTTCTTTAAAAATTTGCAAAGATGAATGCCACATAGGAAAAGGGGAAGCTAATGTGCAAAGTGATAAAGGAGATGAAATTTATTAAAAACTTTCAAATTGCAAACACATTGCCATCTGCTGCGATGGCAAATGGAGGAAGTTTTTTAAATTTTGAGTTAAATCTGCAAATATGAAACCATAGGGAGTGGCACCTTGACCTTTGGAGGACATTGGTGGTCCTCATTTGCAATAAAAGAATGTAGTTAGTGAGCAAAATCAGCAGAGAGGTTGTTTAAAACTCAGAAATTTTAAAAAATAGTGAAAATGGATTATCCCATATGGCTTGTGCGGTGGCTATTTTTAATCTTTATATACTAAAATGCATACTTCATTAGTAAGTAAGAGAGCTCAGAGGCTCTTGGCGGGCTCTATGGCTGGAGGTTATGATGCGTGGTGGGCCCCATAATTTTGGGTGCCCAAAATTTGAAAATGCTTTAAAATATGTCAGCGACTTTGTCCCACATTCATCCCACAAATGAAAAATGAGATATTCATAAGGAACAATGCAAACATATCAAGTATGAAGCTGATGAGGAGGCTATCCACGCGTGCGCCCAGTCATCCAACACCTCGGTTTCCATGCCCAAAAACAAAGGAAAACAAATTTTGATGAAAGTGACACATGGCATCCGGTCGCAAAGTTGGGAGAAGGATTGGAGATAACCGCTAGGATTCAAAGACTTAGCGACTAGCCACCAGGTTAACTGCCAGATGCAGTCATGCAGTCAGGAGATGCTAAAGATAACCACTAAGAATTGGTGACTGACCGCTAGCGGTTAGTCGCGTGGTCGCTAGAGGAAAGTTAGCCGCCAGATGCCAGTCGCCAAGTCACCCAAGGTTGACAGTTAAGTTAAAAACATTCAGAGACAAGGAGACTAAAGGTAGTCGCATGGTCACCGAAGGTTGATAGATGAGTTAAAAATATTCAGTGACTTGGAGACAAGGAAGAAAAGGTGAACCCAGGGTTAAAGCACAGTCAAAGAGCAGTTTAAAGCAGCTAGTCCACATATGCCACATGTCAAAATCCGGTGGCTTCTAGGTTTAAAATGCAGAAAATAAATATTTCAAGGAAATTTAAATGATGTGCAAATTTTAAAGGGTAAAGTGCATAGTTTGCAAAAGTATTTTATTTCAAATATTGAAAAATGCATTCTGAAAGATGTTTGAAGGTAGAGGAAATCTGATTTTTGTAAATATGATTTGGAGGGATTATTCATAAAATAAAATCAGATACTTGTAGAGAATAAAGATGAGAATGATTTGCACAAAGGGATGAGACAAAATACAAACCTATTTTATTGCAAAAATCAGATTTATTAGAGCTTTCCGGGAGGTTTTTTGAGCAGATATTTTCTCAGATTTCAAAGATATTTTCTCAATAGATGAAATCAGATTTGAAAGACCTTTTAGTGGAAGAATAAAGGAGATTTGTAGAGGATGAATTCAGACATTGAAAAGACTAGTGGAGCTAGGCATTAATGAAATTAGTCAGATATTGAAAGACTTTGAAAATAGGAAAGAATCAAATTTTAGAGATCACTGATGATAACAAATTCAAGGGATAAAAGGTAAAGTGATTTTCAGATATTTTTAGAGGAATGAGAGAAGATCAGATTTTTAGAAAGGGGATAGGTGTATGACAAGCATGAACTTTAGGGTTTATTTCTCTTCTTTTTATTCTCCTCTTCTCTCTGTTTTGAGGGTTCCTTTCCTCTACTCTGTTCTGGTTAATTTTCCTGCAGATGCCCAGAGCAGGTCCCTGTTGGTCTTGTGGAAATTTTATTGTATGTTATACTTCTATGTCTTTGATATTATAAAGGATTATTGTCTAGATGTGTTGAAATAGAATCCATTAATAGAATACAGTGTAGTTTTCCCTCTTTCATATTATCTTATCTCTTTGCATTTTGTTTGTGCTCTAGTGTGTTTTACTTGTAAGGCATTTGAAATACACCTGCTACAAGGTAGTTTGTCTAATTATTTATGAGTTCCTTTCAAGGAGAGGACTAAGTTTCATAGATG
>MU227701.1:3124155-3138777 GCA_018584345.1 Thuja plicata
AGTAATCATAAAGAGGTAAAACCTGCTTGAGTATATGTGGAGCTCAAAAATGAAGAAGGATCTTATCCAATCCTTAGCAATTAGGCTTTTCTTGCATCTGAATCAATATAGACAGCATGGTGTTCAAGTAATTATTAAGGCATTGTGATTCATACAAGAAAAATCCCTAACACTCCCAAAATTATATAACATTCTACAAGCTTCCTAATACGATTATGCATGTTCCTTGTTGCCGATTCTAAAAAGGTATTATCTTTCAAAAAATGAAAGATATGCTAATACCATTCATCCAAATGCAAGTTAAAAAAATCAACAGTAACCTTATTAGAAATTGTAGGGTGTTTAAGAGTGTGTATAGTAAATCAAAATTCTTCAGCATCATTCTCGAGACAAACCAAAGAAGCTGCACTTTCTATGGCATCCATGTGTCGATTTATTTCCTAGGTAAATTCTAAATCGTATAAGAAGAAAATTGTGAAAGAATATCAAGAGCCAAATCTTTATATTGTATCATTTTATCATTCTTAGTCTGATAACCTCCTTTGATTTGTTCAACAATCAATTGCAAATCCCCGTATATTTCCAAGTTTTTAATATGAAGGGATGAAGCTTCTTGTAAGCCATCTATAAGAGCTTCATACTCCACGATATTTTTAGTACAAGGAAAGGTCAATTTATATGACATAGGTATCAGTTTCTTTGTAGGAGGGACCAAGATAATTCCTACACTAGAACTTGTCTTACATCTAGAACCATCAAAATATAATTCCCAAACATCTTCCTTCTTAATTGCCAAAATGTTCTCATCCAGGAATTCTATTGAGGTAACGCTTGTATCAGAATGAGGACAAGGAGCTTCAGCTAAATAATCAGTTAAAGCCTATCCTTTAATTGAATTTTGAAGAATAAAATTAAGATCAAATTCCATTAGTAACATCACCCTTTTTGTGAGATGGCCAGAGAGATCAGTCTTTGAGAAAAGGTTCTTTAGAGGATCAAAATTAATAATCACATTGACCTCAACATTCAACAGGTAGTGCCTGAGTTTTTGACAAGCATAAACTAAAGCCAAGCATTGTCTTTCCAAATTGGTATATCTTGTTTCATCATCAAGTACTGAAAAATATAATACACTGGTCTTTCCTAACCTTCTCTATCATGTTGAGCCAAAAATGCACTCACGGCATTGGAAGTAGCAGAAGTATATAGATAAAAGGGTTTATTGAATTGAGCAGGTTGAAAAATAGGAGGATTAGCAAGATACTCCTTAAATTGCTCAAAGGATTGTTTACATTCCTGGTTCCAAGAAAAAGTTGTATCTTTTGTAAGCAAGGAAGTGAAAGGAACAGTTCTATCAGCTAAGTTAGAAACAAAGTGATGAATAGCTTGTATTTTTCCTTGTAAACTGCATAATTGAGAAATATTCTTAGGAGGCATGTTAACAATAGCATCAATCTTTTCAGTATCGACCTCTATGCCTCGCTTAGAGATTATAAATCCTAATAATTTACTACAATCAAATCCAAAAGCACATTTCTTAGGGTTCAATCTCATATTATATATCCTAATTCTTTCAAATATTTGCCTTAAAATAAACACATGATCCTCTCTTTGTATAGATTTTTACAAGATATCATCCACATAATCTTCTGAAATCTTATGAATGTAATCATGAAAAAACAAAGTCATAGCGCATTGATAAGTTGCTCCCACATTTCTTAATCCAAAGGGCATCATGACCCAACAAAATTTTCCCCAAGGTATTATAAATGTGGTCTTAAGTTGATCTTCGATAGGAATAAAGATTTGGTTATAACCCAAAAAACCATCTATAAAAGATAAAAAAGCATGACCTGTTGTTGAATCCACAATCATATCAATATTGGGTAATGGGAAATCATCTTTTAAGGATGTCTTATTTAAATCTCAAAAATTAGTGCACATCCTTATCCTATTTTCTCCTTTATAAACAGCCACAATATTGGAAATCCATTTAGAGTAATCAATAGAGTGGATGAACCCAGCAACTAATAATTTTTCAATTTCTGTTTTAACTAATAAAGCAGTGCCCGGATTCATCTTTCATATTTTTTGTTTCACAGGTTTAGCATTAGGTTTGAGAACAATATTGTGAGTAACAATATTAGGATCTATACCCAGCATATCCGAATATGTCCAAGCAAATATATATTTATATTCAAGTAAGAGGGAAACCAACTGATCATGTTCATCTTGATTCAAACATTTCCCAATTTTGATTGTTTTTTTAGAGTCATTCACTTCTACCTAAACTTCAATAGTCTTAGTTATTAATAAATTACTTTGCATGGGAGAATCCATTGGTAAAGGAGAAATATCATGTCCATCATGTTCTCCAAAATAGGCTTCATTATTTAGATAATAAGGCTTTCTTCTTTTATCATGAAATGTGGGTAGATTTTGATAAGCCCCTAAAAAATCGGCTAGGGCTTCATCCTCTAGAAAAATATCCAAACTAGGTTTTTGATCCATGTCAAGGAGAAGCGAATTAACCAACTTCAAATGTCCACCATAGATATGATTGACATTAAGAGGAAAAGATGATGGTTCCTTATAAGGATTGAATCCTAACCCATAAGTATAATCATAAACTTCATTTTCCAAGGGCACTTGTATACCTTGTTCATATTTACCACATCCTTTCCCATTGAATCTTGATTTCCTGAGTAGATGATAACCGAAACCATATCTATTGGCCATATCAGATTGAGTTAAAGGAGTGGCATATGTCACAATGTCATAGAAATCTGGTTTTATTGTCTTAATTGTTTCTATAAGTGAAGCAGCAACAAAGTTACTTTTTAATACCTCAGAAAGTGGAGAAGGAATTAAAAATTATTTTTAAAACCCAATTTTCTCTTTCATAAACTCTAAATCAAAAAATTTATATTCTCCCATAAAAGAAGGATTAAAATCCAATGTTCCCCAATCATCTCCTGTCAAAGAAGAAGATGGAGTTTCAGCTTGTTTAACTTCAGGTGGTTTCTCAGGTTCTTTACTTGGTTGTAAAGGTTCAAAAACCTTAGCATATTCAACATTTAGGCAAGGATTCAGTGCATCATCCACATGTAGTGTGTACATCAGATTGTTATAAATGAACCTAACCTTACGATGAAAAGTAGAAGGAATCGCATGCATAGTATGTAACCAAGGTCTTCCTAACAGGTTATAATTGAGAGGTCCAGGCATAACATGAATAGATGTGTTAAGAAGAATTGGACCAACCTTAATATGTAGCATAATAATACCCAAAGTTTTCTTTTCAATGTTATCAAATCCATGAATAGGGATATTATCCGGTTGAATGGTTGAAAGATCTTCCTTGATTGACTTAAGCATATCCATGCTACAAACATTAAGCCCAGATCCATTGTCAATTAATGTTCTATGAATGATACTCTGATTGATAGAAACAAAAACCATAAGAGCATCATATTGATTATGCACCTCAATAGAAGGTAAATAATCATTGGTAAACACAATAGGAGGTACAGAAGGCATAGTATGCATGCACTCCAAAAATGAATTAATATTATCTTGATTAGGAGGCGGAGCAGGTAGAGTAGATAAAGCTTTTTGTAATGCCTCATGATATGTAGGAGAAGTTTGAAGTAATTCCCATAAAGATATCTTAGCTGGAGTAGCGAGTAATTGCTTAAATAATTCATACTCCTTAAAGGAAGAAGGCAACCTAGGTGCTTGAGGAAGCATGGGTTGAGAAGGAGGTAAAGAAGCTGGGACAGTAGATTGAGGATTATTCCATGTGTGATAAGCATGTGAAATGGAATCCGTATTACCAAATAAATCCAAAGGATCTTTAGGTTTACCCTTAATATTTATTTGAGGACATCATTTTACCATCATCAAAGGTTTAGGGAATAACATTCTAGGTGCCTCAATGTTTCAAATAGTGGAACATGAAGGTAATCATGCACACACCCTGTGGTAAAGGTTAATTGGAGAAGTTGTGGAGGAGGATGAAATAGGAATAGGATCCATGGAGATCTCATTCAAACCATTTTCATTCTCACTTCCATGTACCTCATTAAGGGATCTATTCTCCTATACAATAAAATCCTCATCAAAGTATTCAAAACAAAAGTCATACATGTTGAACAGAAAATAAAATTACAAGCATGTAAATGTTTTTGTGTTTTTAAAGAAATTTTGTAATTTTTATATATTTTTGGAATATAAATGCAAGAGCATAAAATAAAAACCTACTTCTATATGCATGCAAGATCTAATATAAAATGTAAATCTAGTACCAAAGAGAAAGACTTGTCTATCATGGGTTCACCAAAATGTAAGATATAAATTTGGATGATCTCCTAAATAAGGTTTGCACAATAAAGATTTGCATATAAAAGAGACCCTAAACCATATTCAACCATTTACATTTAATTGTTATGATAAGGAATGTAAATATTGGAAAGACTTGCAAAGAATAATGGAGTAAAATACCTACCTCACATCATAGCAGATTTGGAAATACCTTTTTTCTGATGTCTGTGTTGAGTCTCTGGAAAACCTAAGACCGGATTTGGAACAGAAACGCAAAGACAGACAAAACCCAAAAAAAAATTTTGATCTATCACAGTTCCAATTTTGACCCTCAAGTCAATGTCACCATTGACCTAGAATTTCTAATTCCAACCTAGGGTAGAATCATCCTCAAAAGTATCCGACTGAAAATCTATTTCCAAATCCCAATAGTTTTCTAAAAAGGGTATCTAAATCTGCACTCCAACTTATTGTCCTGATCCTATAACTCCTGAAACAACACTTGCAAATATCTAAAAAAGGGGGTTTTGGGGTGGCTATATAGGGTTTTTCCTTAGTGAAACCCCCATTTTGGTGGTCTCCACCTCCATGAATAGTCGAATATAGTAGAATGTATGTGTGTGTGTTTCTCTTGGAGAGAGCTTTTAATATGTAATGTCAAGATCTAATCCTCTAGATTAAAACCCTAAGATGAATTGAAAATGAGAAAGCAATGCATAGATTTGAATATGATAAAGAAAGCATACCAAGCCCCTAAGGCTAAAGTATTCCTACCAAACTCACAACCTATAATTTCTACCCCATGATAGTATCTTTTGAATGCTTGAATGTTGAAAATGGTGGATCCAAGAAGAAGGAAGGAAGAACTCTCTCTTGCTCCAAAGAAGATCCACAATAGCTTGTCCACAAAATGCTTGTATGTATTAATGCATCATCATATCTTGTCCTTCTATATCATCCTCTTTATTTCTTGCATCATCATCATTTCATAATCGTAATTGCATCATATCATCTTACGATTTTCTCTCATGTAGAAATGAAGGCAAAAGAGAGTGTTTATATAAAGATCTCAAAATAGACCTCCTAGGGCAATGCAAGGGACCCAAATTCAAATTTCACCTTGAATTATGGTCCAATTACAA
This sequence comes from Thuja plicata, assembly GCA_018584345.1. NCBI lineage: Eukaryota > Viridiplantae > Streptophyta > Pinopsida > Cupressales > Cupressaceae > Thuja > Thuja plicata. The sequence continues at coordinate 3,129,621 of MU227701.1, forward strand.
TCACAAACCAAGGAGGGGATGTATTAATTTGAATATTGAAGAAAACACTTCTACATCTGGACCCGAGGACCTATTTTTAAGTTTAGAACCCTGATAAGCTCCAGATCTAAAAGAGGGGACCAACAGCTGACAAATGTCAAAATTGGCCTCAACCTTGACCTAGGTCAAGGTCTACCTCAATTTTGACCTAGGTCAGAATCAAATTCAACCCTAACCTGAGGTTTCAGGCAAGTCACCTTGAGAAATTTGCAGGATTCCCAAGTCAACCCGGGACCTAGGAAGGTGAGAAAATACACCAGAATGTTGGATAGAAACACTGAGGCCATAGAGGAGGTATGATGAAGATTAGGAGATCCAATACATAGGTTCTACCTAAAAATAAAACCACAAAGAGGGAAATTAACGAGGGTCCATAGGATCCTAACCCTAGTTTCACCTAGAAATGCAAAATCAAGTGCATATGTATCCTAAATGCAAATCTAATATGCAAGTGTACTAAACAAGGGTGCTAAACCTACCAAAATGGAAGTGCTTTGATTTTAAGATGATACACCTAATACAAGTGGAAAAAATATGGGTGGACTTGCCAAATATTCTTTGATTTTCTCAAAACTCTTCTGACAGTGAGGATCCTATTTAAAATTGTTTTCTTTGCACATGAGCTGAGTAAATGGTTTGCACTTATCTACTGATTGAGAGATGAAACGATGCATAGATTTTAATTTTCCCTATAGGGTGCACATTTTCTGGAGTTTTATTGGTGGAGGCATTTCCATGATAGCTTGTACCTTCTTTAGATCTATTTTTATGCCTCTTCTAGATATGATGAATCCTAGGAGATTTCTAGATGTGACCCTAAAAACACACTTCTTGGGATTGAGAATTAGGTCATAATGTATGAGCTGGTCAAATACACACTCGAGAACATCCAGGTGATCTTCCCTTTTGATTTATTTGGATAGGATATTGTCCACATAATCTTTAAGAATTTTGTGGATCATGTCGTGGAAGATAACAATCATGGCTCATTGATAAGTCACCCCTACGTTTTTCAAGCCAAATGGCATCATATTATAGAAAAAGGTTCCCCGAGGGGTTGTAAATGTTTTATTATGTTGATCTTCTTCTATAATATGGATCTGATTATATCCTTAGCAAGCATCCATGAGAGACAGCATCTCATGTCCAGCGGTGAGATCTACTATCATGTCAATATTGGGTAGGGAGAAATCATCATTTGGGCATGCTTTGTTAAGATCCTAAAAGTCTGTGCATATCCTGATTGATTTATTAGATTTTGATACTGGCACCATGTTGGAAATCCATTCTAAATAGTCAATGGCATAAATGATTTTATCTTGTAGAAGTTTTTCCAATTCTTCCTTGACCAATAATGCTACCTTGGGATGCATTTTGTGAAGTTTCTTCTTTACCAGTTTGACATTTGGATCTATGGCCATATGATGCACCACCAAGTTAGGGTCTAATCCTAGCATGTGAGAATAAGACCATGCAAATTTATTGATTGATTCTCATAGGAGAGCAACAAGAGTTTTTTCTTTAAACTCTAGGTTGCAGGTCCTTGTAAAACCTGTTGAACTCTTTGGTTTTTTGTAAAGGTTTCGGGTCCTTGTAAAACCTATTTTTACTTAATCAGAACAAGAGTTGTTTCTTCTTCTTTAGTCAGGGATGCTACAATGTAGGTAATGCATGATTTTCTTATGTACCCATATTGATAGGCTTTGTTTCTTCAATGAGGATAGATGTCCTTGAGTCTATAATCATGGAGTAGAGGAAGAGGGGGGTCTTCACCCTCTGGTGCATTAGAGAGGTTTTCACCAGTGGATACACCCTTTTTTTTAACTTTTTTTGCGATCAGATAGCGCCCCAAAGGGGGTTTCACTAGGGGATCAATTTTTCTCTTTTTTATTTTTGTTTTCTATTTCAATTTTGTGGCTGAAGGCCTCCTCTTCCCCAAATTATGCCTTTGGATCCAATTTGTATACATATGATGATTCATGCCCCCAATCAAATTATTTTTCTGTAGCTCCCATGAATCTTATGAGTGCTTCCTCGCTTTGGAACTTGTCAATGTGTGTGATGCTTGGTTGGTCTCAGTCTACAAGTTTGGGATGGACAAGGGGAGGGTCAATGAAGTTGATGGTGAGTTGGAAGGGGAAAGAATTTCCCAAGAAGGTTTCTTCATCAAGGAAATCATCATAGGTTCTCACAATTTTCTCTTTAGGGATATCTTCAATTTCAATGATTTTGCCCAGGGGATTACTATAGGCATAGTTTTTTCATTGGTGCCCCCAGTTGTGGAACAACCAATACCAAGGCCTTGATGCCTTTCTTGTTGGGTGGGAACATTAGGATTTTTTATTTCATGCTCTTCATAGCCTAAGCTACCTCCTTGATAGTTTCATTTTTCTGTAACTAGCTTGTGGGTTGTAGGATATTTACCCTTGAAGTAATTTAGGAGACCATTGTTTGGGGGTCACGAATCCTTATAAAGCCATTGATTGATGTCAGGGGCCATCTCCTAGCCATTCAAAATTCCATGGGAAATGAAAGTGGTAGAGCCCAATTGTAGTGGTTCAGTTTTTTTTGGTCCTGTCATGCTTGGATTAGGTGGAAGCCCTTGAGTGTGTGGATCGAATGGTAGGTCTCCCACTGCAAAGGTGTTTGATAGAAAGTATTCTCCACAACCTTTTTTTTTTACCTTAACCATTGAAAGAGTGGATGAAAGGATGGTCTCTGGGTCTAAATGGGTTCAAGAAGAACTGGCGATAGAGGTTCTAATGTCAATCCTGGGACAATGATTGGAATGGGGGAAAGAAGCTTCCAATGCATGGTAGTATGTGAAGGGTTTGGGGTCTGGGTGGATGGTGACTTCAAGGTAATTATGTGGGAATTTGATGCACTAATGGAAGGTGGATGGGATAGCCTATATAGAATGAGTCTAAGGGCATCCAAGGAGGATATTGAAGGGAAGGTCAAGATCAACATGACATATTGTATCTTGTACTGCAGGGCCCATCTGAATGGGAAATGAAATAGTATCATCTGATGTTCTTTCCAGATTGTCATATGCCTTGATGGTTATGACATTGTTCATCATATTCATTTTAGTATATCCCTATTGTTTAATGAACTTCAAAGTACATAAATTAAGGGTCAAACCATTATCTATCATGACCTATTTGATGGAAAAGTTGTTGACCATGACGGTGATATGGAGAGGGAGATTGTGGTATGTTTCAATAGATGGCATGTCTGTTGGCTTAAAAGGGATTCTAAAAGATGCAGATAAGTGGCCCACAAGATTCTATAACTGTGTAGGATCAATGTCGCTGGGGACACAGGATTCTTGTAGGGCTTTGTTAAGGATTTCCTGGTGGACCGACGAAGTGCGGAGGAGATTCAAGATGGAGATTTATGCAGGGGTGTTACATAGGTGTTCCAGTAAATTTTATTGTGCTCTAGAGGGAGGAGCAGCACTAGCACCTATGACAGTTATTCTTCCTCAGATGGTGGTAACCGCATAGTGGTTGTCTACACCCTTAATATGGATGAAGTTAACCGAGGGTTCATCTTGGGAGATAAAACCAATGAGATTGTCATAATTGATTTATGTAGAATTGTGGTATTTCTTTTCAACATTATCTCCTTTTTTCCCTTCCCTTGGTTAGAGGGTTGAGTGGGATTAGCAAGGCCTTTGCTACTGTCATGTTGATTAAACACATTTTGATATATTTGAATATTGGTATTCAGTGAGGGTTGAGTTGGTGGATCGAAAATAATCTCCTACTTGTCTATGAGATCCTGAATATAATGTTTGAACTTCATGTACTTTATGGTTGCATGTCCCTTAACACAGTGATATTCACAATACTCAATATCCCTATACCATGTGAGTTTCAGTGCTGATTCATCAAAATTTTGTCTGTGTGGGTACACAATTAGATTTGCCTTAGCCATCTTTTGAAATGTGACATCTATGGATTCACCCAGAGGGGTGAGTATGCGCTTTGGTATGTTCTGAGTGCAGGGTTTATTTTTTCTGTGGGGGATGGATATGGTGTTTGTTTCATTAGAAGGAATTTGAAAATTGGATTGAAAATTTGTCCCCAGAGGGGGATACATTGGTGCCCTCTATTAGGTAGTAATAGGTTGGTATGCAGGTTGTTGATAAGTAGGTACTGGTTGTTGGTATGTAGGAGTGGGCACTTTAGGTCCAGCCATGACAATCTAGACATGTTTGGTATTTGTGGCACCATCGGTCATGGCGCTCTTATTTTTGTGTCTATAGCTAGATCTATCATTATTGGGCCTGTCATGACTTGTCTCCTTATAAATTTTGATGGTTCTATCATCTATAAGACCCTTTTTGAGGTCCATGCCTTTTCCATGGATCTCTTGATATGTCTACAAACAATTCATATGGACATGATGTGCCAACTTAGGGTGCAGATTGTCAATGAACATTTTGACTAGATGTTTTTTAGGAGGTTAATAAGATAATCTGGTAGTGAGGTCTTGCCATCTTTGGAGATAGTTTGCAAGACTTTCGCCTGATGAACTATAACTAGTTAAATGTTTGAATATGTTAAGTTGATGATCACCGAGCTGCAGAAAGTTAATGCAAGACATTAAATCAGTTAATGTATTATATTGTCATTGATGTCAACTTGATATAATCTGATTGGTCAAATACATAATGTCATAGACTTCAAAGAACCAAACAGATAAAGGTTATGTTATCAATAATGCATAAAAGTTTAGTATACACTAAGTGACAGTAAATACCGACGGACAGTGCACAATGATGGATAGAGAACCCCGAGAAGAGTCACAATGTAAACCAACCAAGTGACACCCAAGCAAGTATTACTGAGAAGAACTAAAATGATACCTAAGAAGAATGGAATTCCATAGTGTTTCTCGATGGACAGACAACACCGATGGACAGATATGCCTAAGGACAACTAGAGTCAATGACCAAGAAAACTAGGAATTAAAAACCGATCAGAACTGGAGTTCAGAAATGACAAAAGACTTAGCTGGTTGGAGCTAAATATAGAGTTAACTTATTGATTACTTTGTTTTCATCGACCAGTTAAAATCTAAAGATAAGAAAGAGATATCTACAGAATAAAACTAAAGCAAGCATGGAAAGCTTTACGGATCAAGAAGTGATCAACGAAGAAAACAAGAAGGACAAGAAATGGTAAAATCATGTCTATATAAGAGAAAAGATATTTATTATCAAAGAGAGGATGTTGAAGAGAATTCTGATGAAGATAGAAGTCTTCATATAGGTCTGATCATACAGGCTGTAAAATAGAGCCAAGAAATCTGTGAACACCGAGCAACAAAGAAGAAACAACATTCACCGAGCAGAAAGAAGGGGAGAAAAAGAATAGAAGATAATATTGATCAGAAGAGGTATTATGGACTTATAATAGATCTAAACATCTACAAAGTATAGTTGTATTTATGAATAGATCATTTACTATTTTAGTTTAACCATTGGATCATAAAATCTCTTAACAGAGTGGGATTTAACCATCCTTTATATATTTAGATACATCCCAAGGAGTATCAAAAGGTTTATCATGTTGATGACATACTGAATGCCAGATGTCAAATGACAAACTGTTAGTTTGAAATCCTCTAACAAGGTTGCACTTAACAGTGTGTTTGTAACCTTTAACATGGTTGGCTCTTCACCGAGCTCACTTTAGAAGAGTGAAAATTTTGGGTTACCGGTCCCAAGTGGTTTTTCCCTTAATAGGGTTTCCAAGTTAAAAATCCATGTGTCAAATGTGTATATGGTTCATTTGTTAGTAATAACTGAGAGGGGGGGGTGAATCAGTGGCCTCAAATTTTTATCCAATTTAATCCACCAATCAATACTTCTCCAATTATTAAGTCCCTACAAGATGTATTCTTTTGAAATATTTGAAAAAAATAACCGTCTATCAGTTTACCTTGTCTGTCCTTATTCTCCTTGTTAACCGATAAGCAGTCAAATATATTTACCGATACTCAGTAAATATGTAGAGTATACCAATCAATCTATAGATGCATATGTAGAATGTAAAACAATAAAGTAATGAACCATACACATATAACACAAGGATTTTAACGTGCAAACCCTGTTAAGGGAAAAGCCACTGGGACCGATACCCCAAATTTTCACTCTTCTGAAGTGAGCCCTGTTAGGAGCCAACCCTGTTAAAGGTTACAAAAACACAATTAAGTGCGACCTTGTTAGAGGATTTTTATACATAGGTTGTCGCTTAGTATATGGCATCTACACTACCATCCTTGAATCAGTCTCATGACTGTCAATAGGCTTTATGCAAATCTTACTACCATCCTTGAATCAGCCTCCTTCTTTAGACTGTCAATAGGCTTTAGGTAAGACCGGTGCTACTATCATGAGTCAACCTTCTAGTAATCTGTTAGGATATACCTCAATTACAAAAGACTGTTAAGTCCTGCTCTGTTAAGAAACTTAATGCTTCAATGGTTAAACTGAAACAAAATGACCTGTTTCTAATGCAACTAAATTGCAGATTTTTAGATCTATTTACTTACAATATCTTTTTGATCAATGTATCAATTAAATTCCTTTATACTTAACTCTTTCTTCTCTGTGATGCTGTGCTTTTCTATTCATCAGTGTCTGCAAAATTCTTTAGCTCTCCTTTAGCTTGATTGATCAGGACTACATGAAGTTTATCCTTCATCAGTTTCTCTTCAGCATCTTCTATCAGTTCACTCCCCCGTGTATCTGATTACTTGCAGGAATGAATTATACTTGTCTCTTAAATAGACATGATATTCCTTAATTCTTGGTTCTTGATTCTTGGCATGAAAAATAATCCATCCAAATAGATTAACGGCTTTAACTCCTGATTTATCTCATAGTTTTCTTCTTGCCAGTTGTGTAAATCATCTTTAAATCACTTACTTAACTATGGTCGAATAAAACAAATCAAACAACTAGTTAAGTCTATCCTTTAGCTCTGCCAGCTAGATATTTTGTCATTTTCTGATCTTTCTATTCTGTCGGTCAACTCTGCAGTTTGTCACTGGTGACAACTGCCAGTTCTATCAGTGTCACTTCAGGTAGCTTCAAGATCTCCGTCTATCAGGTATCATTGGATCTTGCTCATCGGGAAACACTATTTTTAGCTCATCGGGCATCCTTTGATTCTACTTTGTTGGGCAATACTATCTTCTACTCGTCGGGCATTACTATGACTTTATCTCTATCTTTACTGATGGTGTGCACTCCGCCGGTGTAGTCTGTCACTTGGTGATTACTTAACTTTTATGCATTGCTGAAAGCATAACGTTTATTCCATTGATTCGCTGAAGTCTTTGGCATTATTTATATGACCATACAGATGATATCAAGTTGACATCAATGACAATACAAACCATTAACAAATTTAATATCTTGCATCATCTTCAACTTAACATTGTCAAACATTCAATCAGTTACATGTCATCAATCTCTCCCTTTGGCATTGATGGCAACATACTATATTATCATACTTATACTATTTCTAATACAATATGAAATACAATTGTTTAGATTCATCAAATTACCAAATAGTTTGTTTTGATAACCAATAAAATGTCTGACTGTCGGTGAGCTCTTTATTAGCTCAGATTTGATTCTTGCATCTTTCTATTTCTTCTTCTGATGTGTTGTGACCTCTGTTGGTGTCAATTTTCTCTTTGACTGGTCTACTTCTTTGATGTCTTTCTCTTTTGTTTTCAACTTTTATACAAATTCTCTCCCTTTGGATATGATCTCTCCCTATTTGGAGTAATCTGATAATGAATAGTTTCAGATGATAATATGAATACATTCTCTCCCTTTGACATTAATGCCAAACAAATATTTCACAAATATCTGATATTCTATCAAACAATTTCTTCTATCCAAAAAATATTCCTTGAATTTTCCTTATCCATCATCAATATAATAGTTTGCTCAGGTGCTCTATTCTAATATATACCTTTTTGTATATAGATGTAACTTTGAAGTTTAGCTTATTCTTGCATCAATCATGAATTATATTCTGATAATATATGGCTTGATGCAGCGTTCGGTCCTTTTACTGACTGTTAGACATGGGTTTGACCCCTAGTATTTTTCTCAGCTACTCAAATGTATCTTTGGGCAGTGGCTTGGTGAAGATATCAACCAATTGTTCTTTTGATTGCACATATTCAAGTATTACCTTATTTTCTTGAACTTGTTCTCTTAAGTAATGATACTTGATGGCAATGTGTTTAGTCTTCACATGCATGACTGGATTCTTGAAAATATTTATTGCACTGGTGTTATCACAATAGATAACTATTGGTTCTATGATCTTCATATGCATACCTTCCAGCAATTGTTTGATCCATGCAATGTTTGAGCAGTTTGCAACAGCAGCAACATATTATGCTTTTGCAGTGGACTGAGAGATGCATCCTTGCTTCTTGCTAATCCATGTGACAAGTTTGTCACCCATAAAGAATTCTCCTCTAGTTGTGCTCTTCTGGTCATCAAGATTTCCAGCCCAATCAGCGTCGGTAAACACTTTTAATTCAAATTTTCCTTCTCTTCTATACCATAAGCCAAATTCCTCAGTATTCTTCAGATATCTTAGAATTATTTTTACAGCAGTTATATGTGATTCCCTGGGGTTAGCAGAAAATCTAGCAACAATTCCTACTACATGTGCAATATCTGGTCTAGTGTGTACAACATACATGAGTTTTCCTATCATTGATCTGTATAGAGTATGATTTACCTCTGCTGTCTTATCTTCCTTTGTTAATTTGCATCCAATAGCCATCGGTGTTCCAACAGGTTTGGAATCTTCCATCTTGAATATTTTCAGGACTTCTTTGATGTATTTGGACTGTGTAATGAAAATACCTTCACCTTGTTGAATGATCTGCAGACCAAGAAAGAACTTGATCTCTCCAAACATAGACATCTCAAACTCTTTTCTCATCTCTTCAGCAAATGATTTGCATAGCATATCATTGCCTCCAAATATGATGTCATCAACAAATATTTTAGCAATCAAAGTGTTAGCATTAGTATCTTCTTTTAAATAAAGATTACTGTTTTCAC
>MU227701.1:3151162-3175419 GCA_018584345.1 Thuja plicata
TACTATCATGAGTCAACCTTCTGGTAATCTATTAGGATATACCTCAATTACAAAAGACTGTTAAGTCCTACTCTGTTAAGAGACTTAATGCTTCAATGGTTAAACTAAAACAAAATGACCTGTTTCTGATGCAACTGAATTACAGATTTTCAGATCTATTTACTTACAATCTCTTTCTGATCAATGTATCAATTCAATTCCTTTGTACTTAACTCTTTCTGCTCTGTGATGCTGTGTTTTTTTGTTCATTGATGTCTACAGAATTCTTTATCTCTCCCTTAGCTTGATTGATCAGGACTGCATGAAGTTTATCCTTCATCAGTTTCTCTTCAGCATCTTCCATCAGTTCACTCCCCCATGTATCTGATTGCTTGCGGGAATGAATTATACTTGTCTCTTAAATAGACATGATATTCCTTAATTCTTGGTTCTTGATTCTTGGCGTGAAAAACAATCCAGCCAAATAGATTTACGGCTTTAACTCCTGATTTATCTCATAGTTTTATTCTTTCCAGTTGTGTAAATCATCTTTAAATCACTTACTTAACTATGGTTGAATAAAACAAATCAAACAACCAGTTAAGTCTATCTTTTAGCTCTGCCAGCTAGATATTTTGTCATTTTTTGATGTCTCTGTTCTGTCGGTCAACTCTACAGTTTGTTGTCAGTGTTAACTGCCAGTTCTATCAGTGTCGCTTCAAGTAGCTTCGGGATCTCCATCTGTTAGGCATCATTGGATCTTGCTCATCGGGAAACACTTTTTTAGCTTTTTGGGCATCCTTTGATTCTGCTTCATCGGGCAATACTTTCTTCTGCTCATCGGGCATCACTCTGACTTTATCTCTATCTTTACCAATGGTGTGCACTCCACTGGTGTAGTCTATCACTTGGTGATTACTTGACTTTTATGCATTGTTGAAAGCATAACCTTTATTCCATTGACTCTCTGATGTCTTTGGCATTATGTATATTACCATACAGATGATATCAAGTTGACATTAATGACAATACAAACCATTAACTAATTTAATGTCTTGCATCATCTTCAACTTAACATTGTCAAACATTCAATCAGTTACATGTCATCATCATTGCTTTGATGTTTTTCTATACACATTACTAAAACATGATTGATCAGTAAATACTAAATTTATTTACTGTATTTCCATAAAGGCTAGTAAAAGATAAATTTCTATTCGCTAAAGCTTAAGGAAAAGGATAAATAGTATAATCATCGAGAAGTATATACATGTTAGATTTACACAAGGCATACATCTTGTAGGACTGAAGATAACTAGAGGTTTTATATTTGTAGAATAAAGTTTTGGTTGAATATTGGATTAATTTTTTAGGCCACTGATTCACCCCCCCTCTTAGTTATTCTAACAATTGGTATCAGAGCTTGTGTACTTAGAAAGGAAGTTTAAAGACTCGAGCTAAAGATCACAAGATGAGAAAAAGGGATGTGCCTAAGTTGAACACGGACAACTTTACATCATGTCAAAGTAGGATAAGATTCCACCTATTAGGTATTGGAAATGATGCCACATAGTACAAGGATACTAAATTTGTGTTACCTACCGGACCTATGATAGTTGAGCAGTTGAGAGAGAAACATGAACGCAATTCTATGATGATATAACTTGCTTCCTCACTCTCTGATGCTGAATTTGAAGATGTCAAGACATGCACTACTGCAAAGAAAATGTGGGAAAAACTCAAGCTAGTACATGGAGGAGATACAAATGTGCTTAGAGCTAAGGCTGGAAGCCTAAGAGGAAATTTTGATGACCTAAGAATAAAAGAAGGAGAAAACATCACTTGGTACAATAGCAGAATCAAAGAGGTTGTTAATGCTATCTGAGGAGTAGGAGGTGTACTTGAAGAAGAAATAGTGGTAAGTAACATTGTCAAAACCTTACTTCTTGTTTATTCTATGAGAGTATCTACAATTCAAGAAATGAGAGCAGTAGAAAATAATAATGTTACTCTAGATAGTTTGATTGGTAGACTTATTTCATTTGAGATGAATAACTATGACAACAGTGTCTTACCATCTATTGAGTCTACATTCAAATCTTCTCTAAAGATAAGTAAATCAATTCATAAACACACTATGAGAAATTATAGTGAAAGTGATAGCAATGAAAAAGAACTTGATGAAATTGAAGCACTAATGGCTAGAAGATTGTAGAGAGACAAAGGTAGATACAAAGATAAATTACCATTGGTATGTTTTAATTGCAAATAAATTGGGCACTTTGTCGCTAGATGCCCTAACAAAAGAAAAAAAGGCAGAAACAATGACAAATCTTATGAAAATAAGTTTGACAGAGGTGATGACCGAGATTACCGAAGCAACCAACAATATAACAAAAGAGATAACCGATACTAAAAGGACAAAGGAAAGAAGGCTTGTTACCTGGCTGAGAATACTAACACTGAGTCTGATGAAGATATTGAGGTGGTATTTGTTTCTATGAAGGATGATTCAGACGAATAAGAAAGGTATGTTGAGACTGCACTCATATCTAAGGTTAGTAAAAATGATGTCTAGATTAATGATAGTGGCTGTACTCACCACATGACTGGAGATAAGGAAAAGTTTGAAACTTTTGAATATTATAATGGTGGATCAGTAAGAATGTGTAATGAATCACCTTGTCTGGTTGAAGGTAAAGGAACCATCATGCTATATAATCTAATCAGATGTGAAAATGCATATTGGGTGAAATGAATTAACTATAATCTATTGAGTGTTTCACAATTGAATAACACAGGACACCAAGTTGCATTTGAGAATAAAAAGGAAAAGAGCTACAATGAAATAGGAAGTTTGATTGGTACTAGTGAACAAAAAAAAGGTAACCTATTCTATCTTGATAAGATTGAGACCACTTGTTTATTGGCTAGAAATGAAGACATATGGTTGTGGCATAAAAGGTTGTCATGTGAATTTTTAAAACATGGTTAGGATAAGAAATAAAAGGAAAGTAAGAGGCTTATCGAGCATGTGAAAACATGACCATGTCATGTGTAATAATTGTCAAAAAGGTAAAACGACAAAGCCTAGTTTCAAGAGTAAAAATTACACATCTAATGCTATTCTAGATTTAGTCCATACTGACTTGTGTGGACCAATGAGAACAAAGAGCTACTATGGTGATAGATACTTCATTCTATTTGTTGATGATTATTCTAGAATGATGAATGTTATGTTCTTAAAAGATAAATCAGAAGCATTCAAAATGTTTAAATGGTATAAAGCTATAGTTGAAAAACAAAGTGGAAAGGAACTAAAATGTCTAAGGTGAAATAGAGGAGGAGAATTTATTTTTGATGAAATGAGCATAGAATTAAAAGACACATTTCTTCACCAAGAACACCACAGAAAAATGGGATTTCTGAAAGGAGGAATAGATCAATCATTGATTGTGCTAGAACATTGATGATTGAGAAAGGCATCACACAAAATTTTTGGAGGGAAGCAGTAAGTACTACTGTCTATACATTAAACCGAGTTCAATTGAAGGACACCAATAAGACACTTTATGAGCTATGGTATGGACATACACCAAATGTAATTTACTTTAGAATTTTTGGAAGTCAATGTTATATTTTGAAAGATGATAGAAATTGAAAGCTTGACTCCAAAGGTGATGAAGGAATATTTATAAGTTATTCTACCAAAAGCAAGGCTTATAAATGTCTTAACAAGTCCTCTAACAAAATCATTGAAAGTGCAAATGTCAAATTAGATGAATTTGCTGAGAAAAATGATGAGGAAAGCATAAACGAACTAGAAGACTACAACAATTTTTTCTACATAGAATAACTTGACCCTCTTCACAAGCAACAATGTATCACTACCGAGCAATAGAACAATGCACACGAGCAACAAGCTGCAAACACCAAAAATTAGGAAATTGCTCACAATGTGCCGAGCGATGAAGATCAAAATAAAGGTAAAGATGATGATTAGAATGATGAAAAAAGATCTAAACCGGTACTTAAAAATTATGTCAGAAGACACCAACCACAGAACTAGATCATGGGAGAAAAAAGAGCTGAAATGAGAACAAGAAGTAAGTCACTAAACACTAGATGTTTGATTTGTGATTTTGAGCCTAAATCTGTTAATACTGCACTTGAGAATCAAGAATGGGTTAGTGCTAAGAATGAAGAGATAGAATAGATTGAGAAGAATAGAACATGGACATTAGTACCTAGATCGAGTGACAAAAATTTCATTGGTACCAAATGGATATTCAGAAACAAACCGAATGAAAATAGAGAAGTCGTAAGGAACAAAGTAAGACTAGTATGCAAAGGGTATGCACAAGAAGAAGGTATCGACTATGGAGAAACTTTTGCACCCATTTCTAGACTAGAAGGAGTAATAATTCTACTTGCTTATGCTGCATTCAAAGGATTCAAGGTATACCAAATGGATGTCAAATCTACATTCCTCAATGAAATAATAGAAGAAGTATACATTGAACAACCTGAAGGGTTTGTTGATCCTAACAAGAGGAACATGGTTTGTAGACTACAAAAAGCCTTGTATAGATTGAAACAAGCACTGAGAGCATGGTATGAAAGACTTTAGTCTTATCTCATAAGTATTGGATTTATAAGAACAAGTGATAACAGTAATCTATATTTAAAAGAAGATACTGATGATAACATTCTGATTATTGAGATATTTGTTGATGATATCATATTTGGAGGTAATGATATGTTATGAAATCATTTGTTGATGAAATGAGAAAAGAGTTTGAGATGTAAATGTTTGGGGAGACCAAATTTTTTCTTGGTCTACAGATTCTACAACAGGATGCGGGCATCTACATCACACAATCCATATACATCAAAGAAGTGTTGAAGATATTCAAGATGGAGGACTCCAAACCAGTCAGAACACCTATGGAAACCAGATGCAAATTGACAAAGGAAGACAATTCAACCAAGGTAAATCAGACCTTATATAGATATATGATTGAACAACTCATGTATGTTTTACATACTAGACCAGATATAGCACATGCAGTTGGAATAGTTGCAAGATTCTCTGCTAATCCCAATGAATCACACATGACTATTGTCAAAAGAATTTTGAGATATCTAAAGAATACCAAAGACTATGGCTTGTGGTATAATAAAGTAGAAAAATCTGAGCTTCAAGTCTATATAAATGCAGATTGGGCTGGAAACATAGATGATAGAAAGAGCACAACATGAGGAGCATTATTTATGGGTGACAAACTTGTCACATGGATAAGTATGAAGCAAGGATGTATATCACAATCTATTGTAGAAGCAGAATATGTGGTTTTTGCTACAAATTTCTCTAACATTGCATGGATCAAGAAATTATTGGAAGGTATGAATATGAAAATCCTTGAACGAGTAATTATCTATTGTGATAATACAAGTGCTATCAACATTTCAAAGAACCCTGTGATGCATGCTAAGACAAAGCACACAGCTATCAAGTATCATTACTTAAGGGAACAAGTACAAGAGAAAGAAGTGATACTATAATATGTGCAATCCAAAGAATAATTAGCAGACATATTCACAAAGCCATTGCCTAAATATACATTTGAGTACCTAAGGAAAAGGCTAGAGGTTAGACCCTTGTCTACTGGTCACTAAGCTGACTAGGAGGCTGCATCAGCCTACACATTATAAGAACATCAATCATGTTGATGCAAGCTAGAAATGGACTGCAATGATATATCAGTACACAGAAAGGTACTTATCTTCACCGAACACTAGAGTTATTGTATTACTGATGGAGAGGAAATTCAAAGAATATATTAGTGAGAGATATATATTATATGTTTGGTATTTTTTTTAAAGGGAGAGATGTACTTAATGAATATGGAGAGAATATATCCATATGAAATATCTATCATGATCGTCCAAAGGAAATATCCATCAGGAAGAGGAGCAGTTAAAGGGAGACAAAAGATTCAAAACATTTAACCATCCATCCAAGGGAGAGAATTAGACAAAAGTTAACACTGCATATCTATCCAGAAAAAGGGAGAAGAGATTCTACAACAAAGGGAGAGACAAAATCAAAAGTTGCTACATCTATCCAATAAAGGCAATGAAGAAGGAGAGTACTCTGCAAGAATCAAATCTAAGCTATATGAGCTTACTAAGAGCCAGATATTTGTCTTGATTATAGAACAATAAGTTTGGTAGAAATTGTGGAACTACAACTGATATATTTCATATTGTATTAGTAGTATGTTTCCATCAATGGAAAAGGGAGATATTGATGAACTATAACTGATTGAATGTTTGAAGATGTGAAGTTGATGATTACTGAGCTACAAAAAGTTAATGCAAGACATTAAATCAGTTAATGTATTGTATTGTCATTGATGTCAAATTAATATAATCTGATTGGTCACATACATAATTTCATAGATTCAAAGAACCAAAGAGATAAAGGTTATGTTATCAGTAATGCATAAAATTTCAGTATACACCAAGTGACAGTAAACACCAATGGACAGTGCACACCGACGGATAGAGAACCCTAAGAAGAGTCATAGTGTAAACCAAGAAAGTGATACCCAAGAAAGTATTAATAAGCAAAACTAAAGTGATACACGAGTAGAAATAAAGTTCACAGTGTTTCTCGATGGATAGACAACACCGACGAATAGAGATGCCCAAGGACAACTGGAGTCAATGATCAAGAAAACTAGGAGTTGAACACTGATCAAAACTGGAGTTCAGAAACGATAAAAGACTTAGCTGGTAGGAGCTAATTATAGATTTAACTGATTGATTACTTTGTTTTCATTAACCAGTTAAAAGATAAAGATAAGAAGGAGATTTAAAGCATGTTTTATTCTAGAAAACAAGGAGAGATTTATGGAATAAAACTAAAGCAAGCATGGTGAGCTTTACGAATGAAGAAGTGATCAATAAAGAAAACAAGAAGGACAAGAAATGGTGAAATCATGTCTATATAAGAGACAAGCTATTTATTATCAAAGAGAGGATGCTGAAGAAAATTTTGATGAAGATAGAATTCTTCATACAGATTTGATCATATAGGCTATAAGATAGAGCCAAGAAATCTGCAGACACTGAGCAATAGAAAAGCAACAACATTCACCAAGAAGAAAGAAGGGGAGAAAAAGAATAGAAGATCATATTGATCAGAAGAGGTATTATGGACTTACAATAGATTTGAACATCTACAAAGTATATTTGTATTTATGAACAGATCATTTACTATTTTAGTTTAACCATTGGATTAGAAAATCTCTTAACAAAGTGGGATTTAACCATCCTTTATATATTGAGATAGATCCCAAGGAGTATCAAAAGGTTTCTTAGTTTGATAGCATAGTGAATGCCCGATGTCAAATGACAAACTATTAGTTTTATATCCTCTAATAAGGCCATAATTAATAGTGTTTTTGTAACCTTTAACAGGGTTGGCTCTTCACCAAGCTCACTTCAGAAGAGTGAAATTTTTGGGTTACCGGTCCCAAGTAGTTTTTCCCTTAACAGGGTTTCCTCGTTAAAAATACATGTGTCAAATGTGTATATGGTTCATTGCTTTTATGTTTTTCTTTACACATTACTAAAACAGGATTGATTAGTAAACACTAAGTTTATTTATTGTATTTTGGTAAAGGCTAGTAAAAGATAAACTGCTATTCAGTAAAGCTTAAGAAAAAGGATAAATGGTATAATCACTGAGTAGTATATACATGTTAGATTTACACATGACATACATCTTGTAGGACTAAAGATAACTAGAGGTTTTATATTTTTGGAATAAAGTTTTTTTTGAATATTGGATTAATTTTTGAGGCCATTGATTCACCCCCCCCCCCCTCTCAGTTATNTTTTTGGAATAAAGTTTTTTTTGAATATTGGATTAATTTTTGAGGCCATTGATTCCCCCCCCCCCCCCTCTCAGTTATTCTAACATCGCCTCCTTTGTGTTTGGAATTTCACAAGTCTAGGAGAGATAACTCACTCTCAACAAGATGTGAATATTGGGTCACAAATTTCTCTGACAACTTTGCAAATGATGTGATCGAACCATAGGGGATCTTGTAAAACTATTCAAGTGATGATCCTCCCAGACTTTTGGGAAAGAGGTGTAGGAGAAAATTATTATAAAATGCAACCTCCTTACATGCCATGTAAAATTCTTTGACATGGCTAGCAGGATCTCCATTCCCCCTATAATTTTCAAATTTGGGAGTTTCAAAATGTTTGAGGAAAGGAAATGTTGTAATGGATTGGTCGAAAGGATAGGGTCACACTTCTTCAAATTTGAACGTCTTGGTTTTGGTCCTGGTTTGGAGCTCCTTGAGAGCATTCTTCATTTCTTCCCACTCTTGGTTGACTGGTGGAGGAGGTGGTCCTCCCATCATGTTGGATCCAGGTGCGTCATATGGGTCAAAAGGCATTGGGGAATAAGGAGGATTTTGCAGAGGATTCTGAGGGGTGTGATAAGGAGACTAGTGGATAGGTTGAAGATGTGCCAACTATGGTTGAGGGATGTATTGCTATTGGTAGTGTGATTGTATGTGGTGAGGCAGTTGATAGGTAGGAGGGACTTTGTTTGGCCCTACATAAATAGGTGGGATGGTTGGTTTGTGAGAAAGTGCCCCCAATAGGAGGAGCAAGGTAGTTGATACGAATAGGAATACTGGGCTCTTGAGGAGGTGGGATGATTTAGGATGCTACAGATGGAGGCATGTCCAAGTATTTGGTGTAAATTGGCAGTTCTTGTTGGGTAGTTTGCGCAATGGGATGTGCGGAAAAGGGGTTGATAAAGGATGGTTTCACTTGGGAAGTGGAAGGATTTGCATTACTAGATTGTGTTGGTATACCAAGTGCTTTCATATTAGCCTGAGAGTAGCCCCAAGTGGAGGATGATGTGTCTTGTGCAATTGGACCAACTTGAGGAATCTGCTAAGAAGTTGGTGGATTGTTTTATGCTTGCACAAGTGATGGGAAAAGTGGTGTCGAGGTAGGCTGAGTGACTACTGGATGGGAATGGAATGTGGGTGCTTGTGAGAAAGAGGGCTGGTTGGAGGCTCCTATGAGCGGCAAGCCAGTAGTGAATTGTTGTTGGGGTGGAGGTTGGTTGGAAGTGCTCTCAGCTTGTGTGACTGGTGGTTATGAGACTATTGGTTGAGCATGGACTGGTTGAGAAATTGTGGATTAGACGATGGTTTTCCAAGAAGAAATGGGTTGAATGGGTTGTGATGTTTGGACAGGTTGTGACAGTTGCGAGAGCAGGGAACCTAGGATAGAAAGTGGTGTTGGTTGTGCGATTGTGTGCACTATGGATTGTGTAGCCATTGATTAGAGAAGATGGGGTATATTGGATTTGACTTGGGATGATATGAATCACAAATCAAAAATTTATTCCACCACAGGGTGGGAAAATTCACCTAGGATGTTCAAAGATAGTCTAACTCACAGTGGCATAATCCTAGATGGTAGTTGGATTCCTTCTTTCTGAAAATTGGCAAGAATGTGTGATTGTTATGTCCAATGATGGCGATGACCATCTGCGCATGTCCAAGATTGCTCATGAATGCTTCCATGGCACTTTGAGTAAGTGTTTCATCAGGGTCAACCCATATATGTTCTCTCAAAACTTAATCCTGAGGGTCAAAAGAGACCATGGCATTGTTATGGTCTATCATCAGATCAGACAAACTGGTGACATAGTTGGTGCCCATGTCTTTCCTCTTCTTGGATCTAGTTTTTGAAGGCATGAAATGAATGTTTCTAAAGGAATGCAAGATGATAATGCAATTTCCTATGGATGATATGCAAGATTCCTAGGATGCAGGATTAGGGGAGGATGCTAAATGATAAAAGGATATCCTAAGGACCTAGGATGACTTGATGTAACAAATTATTACGAGTTGCTTTCCCTAATGTAAGTTTGATGATTGTGTCAACCTAAGATAGACTTATGGTCTTCGGAAGAAAAGATTCTTTGTCAATGCAAACCAACCTTTTTCTTAAGGTGATGAGGTTATAGGGACAAAGTTATCTATCCTAAACAATGTGTAGATAAGGAATCCTAGGAAGGATTTGGATTAAGATGTAGGTACTATGCAACTCAAAGGATGTGACACCAGGATTTGATTTTTTTGGATTTTTGGATAATTTATTGGATAATGTTGGGTTTGATTGGATGTTTTCTATGTTGGTTGGATGATACAATTCATAAGGATGAGGATCAAAATAAGTTTCCTAAGATGCAAGCTAAAAGGACATAAGAAGAGGAGAAACTAGGTAATGTAGAGAAATTCTCGCTAGTTGTATTGCTCAAAGCTGACAAAGGCATTGCTCATGTGATACTTGTTTCTGAAACATGCGACCTTGTTGTTATAGATGACCTTGTCGTATTCTATGTACACATGAATCTCTCACTTGATAGAATCAAGGATATGTTGATATTGTTTGGCCTTGTGAGTAGTATCCTTTTGTTCTCTGATCACAGGAGGTAATGGGGTCTTGACTTTCTTATGTATTCCTATTTTGACATGCCACAGGAATAAATGTTTGTGATTTTAAAGTCATTTGTTGTTGATAAGTTCTTGGTTGTATTGTTCAATGGAAACAACAAGTTTCAATCATACATCAAGGTAGTGACTAAGCTAAGTATACCTTGAGTCAAACATGGTCATTCAAAAGTTGAAAACAATCCAACAAGGGACAAAGCAACCTTGAGGAACAGGGGGTGTGTGTGCAACCTTTGATCTATGTTAAACAAGCAAATGCCTACCTAAGGAAATTGGCTTAGTGTAAAAATCTTTGTCCGCGCTGAATATTCCTTTGCCTCACACAAAGTGATACTGGCTTTGTCCAGGACTATGCACATTGTGGGTTTTGAAAAGAGTCTCAATGTTTGAATTGCATAAGCTCCCTCATGCCACAATCATGCTTTAAACACCCTTGGGAATACATATGTTGGGTATAAAATCTTCAGGTGGTCTGGGTAAAATCCACTTGGATCTATCCTTGCACAAATATTATGACACTTTCGAAGGTAGATCAGGTAGGATTTTACTTTAACAAGTGTTTATTATGGTCATCTGTTCATGAATAACCCTTATAGTTTCCCAAGCAAAGGTAAGGCGTATAGCCCTACAAGAACCCAAAATGTATAGTCTCACAAGAGAGATTCAAACCTCTCATCTCTAAACAAGTTGAATGTACCCCCCTTGCAGTCTTGTAAACAAGATTAAGACCAAGATGGCCCTACAAGCACCCAGTCAAGTGTAGTGTTGCATAGAAAGATTAAGGCAATGAGGCCCTACAAATGAAGGAGCATTAGAAATAGAAAATATTCATGTCTTCTCTCTCTTTGTATTGAAAGAATATTTTTTATTATAGTGGGGTAGAAGTAGTTGGGTTTTCTTGTTCCCCACTTGGGTCATTCCCAAGAGATTGCTCCCTTGACAGGCCCTCTAAAAGGTTTAACTTGAAAGTAAATGGATTGGTGACAAAAAGGAGTCTAGATTTCTGATTTTCCCACAAAGGGAAAAGAGCATACTCTCCTATCTAGTATCATTTTCTCCACACACACACAAGACAAGCTTAATTCTTTCCTTAAAGATTTAATTATTTAAGATAAAACAAGTGAGTCTAGGTTTTTTATCTTCCAAAAAGGAAGAGAGCATACTCCCCTAACACTTGTTTTGAATCACACAAAAAGATCCCCTAGTTAATCTATATGCCTAAGAAATAAAGAAAATGCTAACAAGCATGATTGTTTGGTTGATTTCAATTAAGGCAACCTGCAAGAAAAATGTGAGTAATCTTTTGAATTGACCTCTTTGACAAGCAGTGTTGCAACACAACCGGTTAGTAGTTTCTAAATATCAGTCTTTGACAAGCTTTATAAGCACAAAAACCACTCAAAAAGTTGTTAGAAAATTAATAAAACCAAAATAGATAGAGCGCAGATGCTGGTTCAGGGTGCAGGCATTGATTTTTTGTTTTTTCTAAAATGACAGAATGCAGTGAAAATACCAACAAACACAGGAAAACAAAAAACAACATATACTAGTGGAGACACCTGTTTTTGAAGCACAAACGCCGAACAATAGTTGATCTAGATCGGCATTTGTGTTGATGCTAAAACATGAAGTAGCATTTGCGTAGACGTTGTTGTATCTGCAAAGCCAAAAAAATAGCAAAATAGCAAAAACAATTACTATTCTTCCTTCTCTAGTCTTCAAATTGATCAAACAAACCTATGATTAATATTTGGCCAAACCCTGAAAATCAAAATTCCTTAGTGGTTATCAAAATTATTCTTTTAAAGAAATTTTATCATTATGACTGCTTGTAAAATAGATCTCTGCAAGAAAATAGAATGCTAAAATGCTAAAAATCAACTAAAAACACTATGAAACTTGATAAAAAAATGGTTAGGGTTGCAAGATTTTTAGCAAAAATAGTCTGTATCAGAGACATTGGTCTAGGTATCAGAGACATTGATGTAATGCAGATGCTAGATGGTGATTCAGAATAAACCGGCGTTTGTGTAGATGCCTCTGTGTAAAACGCAAACACTGATTTGTAAAATCTGACAAAAATGAAAGAAAATGAGAAAGAGAATAGAATGTTTATAGAGACGTGGGTCCCATCGAGCATGCCAGAATGTATACAAGGAAAATATCAGCCTACAATCATCCACTAAAATAGAAAACCATTAGAGGGTTAGCATTCAAAGATTCAAATGAGATAAAAGCAAGCATGAAAATATAAAAATTATCCTCATATCATCAGATAGAGCTTGAAACAAGTGCACCCAAGAGGCTTGTTTGATTTGATCTCTTATGGAGGTGTGAATTTTCTCTTTCAAACACAATATCCAAGATTTCCCTAAGTAGAATGCTTATGATCAAATGCAAAAAAGCACGAATGGAAGAAAGATTCAAGAACTAGTATGGAACAACTAGTCTCAAACTTCTCCAAATGACTAAGCTACCATGGATTGAAATGCAAAGAAAGAATGTAAACTAAGATTGATTTTACCAAATTGATCCTAGCATGTAATATCTAAGTTATTTAAGAATGAAAGAAATGAAAAACCTAGCACAATTCTAGCATAATAACAATAACAAAGATGAGAGATGAAATGCAAGAGGGGAAGGCCTCTTTTTATAGATTTGAAAAGGAAATGGACGATTGAGATTAAGAGGTGGAAGGGAGATGAGTGGCTAGGATTAAGGGTTAGGTTGAAAATTCAAAGGGGATTTTACACATGATTAGAGGTAAATTACCTCTTAATCAAGGTTAGGGGATTATTAGCAAGAGGTGGGATTTGAAAGGGATAAAGTGATTTAAATAAAGTGTTTTTATTTAAATCAAGCTTAGAGGAATTTTAGACTTGTGGAGGGATTTTAATAAATATGAATTTATTAAAAGGAGGATTTTTTAGGGAAATTTATTTAAATAAAATACATTAGGATAGTATTTATAAAATATGTAAATACCATGAGTGAAACTATTGAATTAATTTAATTAAATAGTTAGATGAACAAAAGGGGATTTAACATTAATAATAATATTAATATTTTTGGACGTCTAAGAGTAGATCAAAAAGAAGGAAGAAATTATATAGGAGTATATAGTATATGGTACAAAAGGGAGTTAAAAATTCAAGGGGAGTATGTAATTAGACATAGGTTCTTAAATTTTGAAGTTTGCAATTTTGAACAAGTTTTTTTCCATCAATGCTAAAGGGGGGGAATGCTGATAGATGACATTGATGATGATTTTATAGAGGATGGTTGTCATTGTTGGAAAACCATTACATAGGTAAGAAATTTTTATGTAAGTATATGAAGTTACAACAATCGGTGTACAATGATATCCAATTGGTAAAGAGAATTCAAGTCATAAAGGTAACCGATGAAGACTGTAATAGGTAAAGGATAGATCATTTAAGGAAGACAAGTTTGCAATCGGTACATTGGAAGGTGTAAAGAAAATAGGTATAGTATGATTTGTGACTGTGACTCTTAGGTCACACCGGTAAAAGCATAAGTGAAGACACCACCAACTGGTCAGTTAAGTGAACAGGTAAAAGATAAAGGTTATTGAACGGTTTTGATTCATTGGCTAAATCAGTTATGACGGTGAACGATTCAATAAATATGGACAACATGAAAAATGTAGTACATTTTTTAAAGAGTTGAATAATTCAATTCTTAGGTAGTTGTGTACAGATTTGGGTATGAATCCAAGGTATATTTTGGCCAATAATAGTGAAGGAACATTTCACATTGGAGATAACAACTTAAAGTTTTTTATGGATGACGCGGTAAGGATTTCAAGTTTTTATGAGTTAGTTATGATTGATAAAGCTATTTTGGAGGGAAACATAAACCCTAATTAGGTTTTCAATTGAAGGTGAAAGGCTATAAGATGATATTTGTTTTTATAGTTATGTAAGTAGAGAAAAAGTTAAAGATTTGTTGAAAAGTAAGATCTTGGACAATGATTACAGATCTATTTCCAAAGAAGCTACAGGATTAGAATCAGAAAAAGAACAGAGAAAAAAGGATTTGATTAGCATTCAGGAGTGCATATCAAAGGTCAATTACTCTTGTTGTTTTCCTAATAGTTTCAATAAGTCAAAATCCTTTAACATGGTAGTCTCTAGTAAGACCTATTGTAAATCCCTTAACAAGTTGAACACTATAATAGTGGGATTAAATCCCTTAACAAGGTAGTCTATAATAGGATTGTAGATACTTATAGAATGGTATTAGTCACTCATAATAGGGTGAGTCACCTAGAAAGTGACATATTGTTAGCTCCTAATAGAGCACTCTTTTCTACTATAGTGAGAAGATTGTGGGTTTCATCCCCACCATGGTTTTTCCCTTTGACCAAGTATTTTCATGACAAAAATCTAAGTGTTATGTGTGTGGATGTGTTTTTATTTTATTCATTTCACTTTTACTTTACAATTACAATTATATGTTTCATAGTTTGGAAGTTTATTTTATGGTTAATTGAAGGTATAAGTAGAAGTCTAAATTTTTTATCAGTACTAATTCACACCCTCCTCTTAGTACCTATTATTTCCAATATCTCCTTCCAATTCTAGTATTTCCTTTATGATCTATTTTAAACTAACCCTCTATAACTACAGGTCAGATACTTTCTCTGCAACCCCACAACAAATCACTCTAGGACATCAAAAGATCAAGAACCCTTTTCTACCTCAGTAGAATCAAAAACCTTGCTCTTATACCACTTGGTGCATTTAAGGATGGACGAAACTAAAAGAGATATATACAATCCTTGTAGCCCAAGTTACACAATGGAAACAATAAGCAACAATGAGAGAGAGATAAGAAAGATCATTATTCTTTATTAACATTAGAAATCGTGTACAATAGATCTATAACATGCAATCATACATGATAGGAATACAAGCATGTTTTACAATCAGAAATCCTTAAGAAATCCCTGACCTTTAGCCTAAGAAAGATAATATTATGAAAGTTGCCCCTTTAAGAACAAATCTATAACCTTATAAAGCCATCAAAAACATTAGGTCAACTAAGAAAGATTACATTTTGCAATGAGAAAGAAAATGTATTACAAACAATAAGCAAGGACCCAGAATCATTAGGATTTATTTTGAATGAAAGAAACATGAATCATGATCACTAAAGTAGGTTGGCCACAAATGTAACATCTTTGAGAAATGAGTCATTTAGCTTCACCTATTGGGAAATCCATCGCAAGATCAAAAAACACAAACTAGCCAGAAAATATGAAGAACAATATAGACCCACCAAGAATCTACAAGATCTCATGCGTGATGTAACCAAATGAAGTGTGATCATAGGAAAAGGTTCAACATGATGTTAAGAACACACTGTAATGATCGCAAGTGCAAAAGATCCAAACTGAATGACCACATAAAGAAACTCAAAAACTTATCAAACAGGACAATAGAAAACCAAATTTTTTTGGTTGATGCAAGATTTCCAAGATGCTCCTGCATTATAAAACTTCAATGGAATATGCTTTGTATGTAACATATTTGGTCATGCAGTAGCACAGTGTAGACAGAGAATAAATGCTACATATTTTTCAAGATATTATTTCACATGCTATCAGTGTGTGCACAAATCAAATGAATGCATATCTAAGGTGAACAATTATGTGAATAAAGGGAACATAGCATGCTATAAATGTTACAACTTTAGACACAAGTAAAATTAATGCAGATTGAGGAAAATACAAGAAAACTTCAGGTATGGGAAATCTAATGTGACATGTTTCAAATGTAATAATCTAGGTCACATTGCTAAGTTATGTACATTCAATAATGAAAACTTTAATATGAGAGGCTCGGTGCAAAGTAATAATGTCCAAAACAATGGTAAGGAAAAAAAAGATTGATGTTGAAGATGTTAGAAAGCATATAGGTAAGACATGGGTACAAAAAATATATTCAGATACTAATGGAGGGTTTGGACTTACCCATGGTTTGGAAAATTCATTAGGAAATTGAATTAGGTTATAGACCTAGGGGAGTTTTCATTAGAAATTTTACCTGACCCCTTATTCGAATGGATCAATGAATGAAATTGGTATATTTAGATGCTTAAATGAATTCAGAGCATGATGAAATTATCTCTAATAGTGTGTGAATAGATTTGGAAGGATCATAGATGTATTTATGAGTTATAGTTTAAATGCAATTTTAAGTTAGGTTACAATACATTACTTGTACTTCACTTTTGGTATGTGAAGGTTTAAAAGGGAATTTTTTGAGACTTCATTATTCACTGTGCTACTTAGAAAGAGTGATTGCAAAACATCAAAAGGTAATTTAACATAAATTGAAAGTGGTTTATGGATATCTTCATTCCAAACCTTTGCATCAATGGAAAAGGTATTTATCATTGTGCAACTTGATATTTTGAGCATATAACCATGGATACACCTTTGATTGTGGATATAAAGGATAAACCTAAGCCTAAATTTAAGAAGCATCCATATAAATCCCTCATTGATGACCGAGGTGGTTGTTTTTCTACAGTTCCATATGATTTTATGTTGAGGATATTAGGGTGTATATACATTGCAATCTTGAAAATATATTGCATCATGTAAATTATAAGCTATACAAAGACTTGTCTATGAATTCTCAATTAAAGGATGAATATATGGTTTTGGAAACAAAGAAGATAGCTCAAGTTATGAATTTTACAACTTTTGATGAGCTAGAATGGATTAGGTTTGTACTTAGTAGAATTTATGGTCAATTCTTCTAGTTAGACAAACCCTATAAAATCACTAACGAAGTATGGGAGACAGTGATAGGTTTTAGTGCTAGTAGTGAGGTACCTATGGTGAAGTCAATTAAGAAGGACTTGGTGACTAGGTTGACTAATTCTTAATGGGATAAATGTGCTATTACTATTTAAACCATCATACAACTAGATGTTAGGTTTGTATCTATGGTTTTTGGCTATAAGGTGTATCATTCTAGCAGAGAGAACTCCATTTCAAGCACAATCATTCAGTTTGCATATAGAATGGTCAAAGAGGATGGTAATTATGACATCTATGAGGAATTAAGAGTTTAGCTCTTAGAGAGCTTGGAAAAGATAAATAAAGAAAAAAATAGATATTCAAGTATAGTTCATTGATCATATACATTTTCTTTTATTTAATGAACTACTTTCCTAGAGTTGGAGACATTGAGTGGAAGAAAGACAAGACATTAGCCTTCAGATCAGAGACTATTACTTTGTGCTTGATTGCAGGATTATAAGGAGTATAGTTTGGGGATATTTCAAATCTTTTCAAGATGAAATGCATCTAAGGTACATAATTCCTAAGCATATTTTTGATAAGTATGAGAACAATATTTTTTTTATGATTGATACTGATGACTTATTGATGGAAGAAGTGGAATGAAGAACTTCGTTGATTATTCCAATGGGATATGAAGTGTATCCTATTCTACTTGAGATTTATGTCAAAGATTTTCTTGAAAAACCAATTTATCCTAACAAAGAAAGGTTTGGTACATATAAGGAAAAGATATTAAAAGTTCATATGGAGGTTAACAAACTTGCAAGAGACAGAAGAATCATAAGAGAAGTTGAGTTAATGGGAGAAATATTTGGTTTCACAAAGGAAAAGATGGCAGAAGCAAGGAAGAATTTTGAAGAAGAATAAAGTAAGAAGATAGTAGAGGAAGGTACTATTTATGTTGATGATGATGCACCCTCACCAAGTACCACACCTATTGCATCTTCATCCAAGGAAATAAAAACAAGAAGGTCAACTCAAACATCAGTTATTCCACCTGCAAAGAAGAAGCCTACTGCTACTAAAAAGAAGACAACTACACCTAAGACCCCTACACCAAAGGAAGATTAATCTAAATCAGTGAAAGAAAAGGAGAAATCAAAACCTAAAAGGAAAAGGGTAAAGGATAAGAGTACTAGACTAGACAAAGGAGCTAAAGAAGATGATGAAGATGAAGAGACAAACTCTGATGATGCCATCATAAAATTAATATAAGAGGGAACTATGGACACTAAGGTAACTAATGCACCACCATCTGAGGAGGAGCTTGCAAGAAATAATCCAAAATTTGATATTTTTAGGCCACACATGACTGTAAATGATGTTGTTTATAACATGACTTCTTTTGGTATTTTGATTCAACTTAAGAGGTACTACAATAGTTATGATGAACAAGAAAAGAGAATTCTTGAGGATTCAGTCATTGAATACTTGAACAAGTACAATAGAACATTAGTTGAAATCAAAGGAAATATTCTTGATGAGTTATTTTATATCATTGAGAGTAGAAAATTCAATACACAATTATATAATAAAAATTTTAAGAAATGAACATTGATTCAGTTATGCCCTATGATATCCATTAAAGAGATAGAAAGAATACTTGAACTTTCAAAGGATTTTTTGAGAAAAACAAGAACAAACAAACTTATGATTGGGAAAAATAATGAGGTGATAGAAGATACTGAGAAAGTTCTAAGAAATTGTTTTCGACAAAATTAGTATAATGTTGTTCCTAAGAATGATGTAAAGGACAAACATGATGTCACTAATGTTCATGATAGTGAGCTAATGGACACATATTTCCATGTTACACATGAGGATCCCAATGTTTACTTTTTAGGTGTACCTATTAATTTTACAATTAAGACTATGGTAGATGATGAGGAAAGGAAGGAATACTTTGAAACTGTGGAAGTTGATACTCTTGATAATGAGAAAAAAGAGATGAACCTGGATGATACTGATAAAATTGATGATGATCTGACTAAGATGAAAAAATACAAGATAGAAAAGAATGAGGAAGCAGAGAAAGACAATGATCAAAAAGGGGAAGTAGGTAAGGAATATAAAATTGCAGATAAAGTTAATGATGATGCTAAGAAAGAAGAAGAGAAGATGAATGAGATAAAAATTGAGGCAAGAGACACTATAAAGATAGTGAAATAATTTCTTGATGAAGACAACACAGATATGATTGAGATGAAAATTATTCAAGGATGAATTCATTTGGATACTTTTAATCCAATACTGTTGATAAGACTTTCTTCAGTAGCTTGGGACAAGACAAGGAATAAAATTTTGAAGACTCATTTGAAGAATAATGAATTATTAGCATGTTCATGTAATGTACTTGGAAATATCATGCTGACCTATGCAAAGGATCAAAATGATACAGCCTCAGGTAAGCTTGAAGGACTTATTAATACTATGAGTACTCATTTTAATTCAGTGGAAAATTCAGCTATGATTAAAATTTAGAACAAATTTGTTGAGAAAAGGTATCATCAACTCTTTGGTTTGAAAGTGAAGGATAAGATATCATTGGGATTTGGCATACAGAAGTTGAAAGAATCTCTAACCAAAGGTGAAAACATCTATAGAGAATGCATTACATATCCTAAGAGTGTTGAAGACATACAAAACATAATCAAGGAGAGTGAAAGAAAACTAGATGAGGTGTCTAAATATTATGATCCCTTGCAAACTTCATCTTCTAGTTATGGAGGATAGGTTATCACCTTGATGGATAAGATCAAGACATTGGTTATAGAAAAGGATATGATTAAAGGAAGGATTAGTGAGTTGAGGAACATGATTGAACCTAAGGTAGACATGTTTCTTAGTGGTTTGAAAGAAGCAGAGACAACCTAGAATTCTCCTGATGCACATAATCTTGAATCAGAAAAGAAACTTGATTATGTTGTTTTTAGAAAAAAAAATAGACTATGGACAGTCTAAAGAAGAGTTGGGACTCTGATTTTGGTGCTCTAAGAAATAATTTCTCATATGTTTTCAAAATTTTGTAAGTATATTGATTATAATTTTATGTATGTCACTTATATATAAACCTCTATAGGATTTTCCGTAGATGAAATTTGTTGTAAATACCTGGCCTTTGTCATTGATGTCAAAGAGAGAGAGATAAGGAGTGAAAAATGAGGAAGAGATATTCATCTCAAGGGGAGCATGTGATTTTTATTTTGGTGGAGTAGTTAGAGTTTGGCATTTTTTTATTTTGGACACTTAGTCATTTTTCACTAAGTGTTTCCATCAATGTCAAAGGGGGAGATTGTTGGCAAGAGACATTGATATTGATAGATTGTATCTTGTCATTTATGGAAACCATACATGTTTTAGATGATCACTTGTCATATTTCATGGATAGAAAAGGATTGGATGCATATTTGGATAAGTATGGAAGAACATGGAAAGTGTATAGGTCACAGTAAATGCTTTGGTACAATTATATAGTTTCAAGTTTTGAACAACGAACCTAAGGGGAGATTCCATAAGGTATACTTTACATTATTGCATCTTTGAAGATGTTGGAGATTTTAGATGAGAAATTTATCTGATTATTGGAAATTAGTAAATAGTGAAGAACAGTTAACAGGTAGTTAGACGATCAGTCAACAATCCTATCAGGTCAATGGGGTGAAATTTTTTTGAAGTTTATTTGGTAGAGCTGACATGGGAGATAGATCTATGCAGTTAATCGAGGTTAGGAAAAAATTTTGGTTATAGATTTAGCCGACACTTCACACATTACACTTTATGTTCTTATGGCCGATCATTAATGATATTATTTTTTATAACGGGTATATAAGATCGCATTTTTTAGTTGATTTAGTAGTGTTATGGATAGATATGGTATGGTATTGATAGATGTATATGTTTTATGTACAAATGACATGTAATCAGTGGTTTGATTAATAGTTGAGCAGAGATATTATATTGCACCTACATGGAACTATTTTTGGATATATAGATGTCATCTTTCAGTTCATCATTTTGGATTGTAGTCCAATATATTTTATAAAGTAGTGAGCATTCTTATGGGTAGTATCCCTCTTTTCAATTTGAGTAGTGAGCTCTAGGAAGCATGCCTGAATGCATGTCCATTCCCCTTTTATACTAAACCTTTAACAATGTTATCTGTTCTGTAGACTAAATCTTGTGTGTTTTATCCTCACCATGATTATACCCCTAACAAGGTGTTGTGGGTCCACAAAAAACAACCCATTTTGGTCCTTTGGCCATGGGGACCCCCCTTTTTATGTCTTTTGTTCTTTTGAGTCTGTCCCTTTCTCGGTCCCTCGCAAATGGGTCTCATTATCGGCATGTTGAACAAAGTCAAGATACTTTTTTGACCTTTTATCCCTTTTGGTGTTTCGGAGGACCTCAAGTCCTCCAAAATTATGAAATGACCGAAAGGCTGAAACTTGGTCCTTTCGGTGTTTTCATCCTTTGAAACCACTGAAAGGCCAAAAATGTCTACGTACATACTTTTTGGTGTTTTGGATGCCAAAACATTGAAAAATGTTGACATCCCCCACAGACTATATAAGGGCTTAGGGCCCTAAATGACCTTCACTTTGCATTTTGTTCTTCGGCATCTTCTGAGCTCCCGTGACTTTTCCATTTTGTCAATTTCACTCCTCTTGGCTTATTGCTCTACACTTGCAGCCTCTTTCCCTTATCTTCCACTCCTAGCTCTCGAGGTAGGTTTTATCACCATTTTTCTTATCTTTTGTTGTTAAGTTTAGGTTTTTTTTTGCATTTTGGGTGTTTGTTTGGTCTGGTGCACGTTCCCCCCAAATCCTTAGGGTTTTCTTTGCACCCTTGGCCTTGTGCGGGAGGCCTCTACTAGTCTCATCAATTCTTGGCATTGTTCATGTTTGCTCCTTTGGGTTTTCTATTTTTCCTCTGTCGCGACCTTTGTCACAGGTTTTTGGCCTTCGAAAGGCCAAAAACTGAGTCGGGTCTTTTTTCGCCCAAGTGCTCCTCGAAGATTCGGCCTTATCGACGTTAAAGACCTCCAAGATGTCTATAATGCCGACAAGTCTGAATCTTTAAGGATGTTGTCTGCCTTGAAGATTTTAGACTTTCAGAGTTTGAGATCCCGTTTATACTTTTGGAGTTCAAAGAACCCTTTTGTACTTTTGCACGCCAAAAATTCCAATAGGTCTCACTCCTCATCACTGATTGTTCTTTCACACTTTTGGCCCTTTCAGACTCTAAACTAGTTTTCATCTTCTGAAATCCTAAAAAGGATGAAAGTGTGAAATCTGCATTTCTGGCTACTTAAAGAGCTTTTTAATCCTGTTTTCCAAGATTAATCAGTTCTTTCCTTTTTTTTTAGTTTCTTATTCAAATAAAACACTGATACTTGCATATTCCTTCAAAGAATACCTGAGAAATGGATTGCATCACCAATGAAGTACCTATAAAAAGGAAACACCCCCCTTAAAAGATTGGCAACAAACAAATTGAGATCACCAATACTGACATTGGAAACGTAGATTGGGATCAGTTCCTGACAAGATGTTCCCAACTAGCAAGGAGAATTGAGGATTGCACCTCACTAGTCTTGTCTAGACTAGTCAATGCAGAAGCCCACCCAATGGCTGTCACATCATCTAAGTTGATCATGACCTTGGTAAACCACTACAATCTAGATAAAAGGGTGGTCCAAAACATAGAGGGATAGGTGGTACTAGACATTAGACAGGATATCATAGAAGAGGTCTTCCACCTCCATAAAGGCATAGACAAGTTCTATGACTTCTTTTTCAAGAAAGGCAATAGATGGTTCAACAACAAAGGGGAAGAAGCATATGAAATTGTCAATAAAACTACCTCAAGCAATCTCTCCCAAAAAACAAACTAGATAAGATAGACCTCAAGAGGGGGTACTTGAAAGATGATATCTAGGTAGCAATAACACTACTAAGCTGGGTATATGGACTACCTCATTCCATCTAGATAGAGAATTGGATGATCCTTCTAATAGAGAAGATCAGAGGCCATAAGTCTAGGTTTGAATGTGTACCATCATTAGTGACAGGTTGGATGAACAATTGATTGTAGTAAAGCACAATCCCAAATTCTATATGAGTACTTACGTGGCATACTTATTGTAAGGTATAAAATTTGGCACAAGAAGGATTCCCTAAATAAGATTTATGCAATATAGTAAAGCGAGATCCTAAGGCCAAATTTATGTTTTCTTACACTTAAAAATTATGATAAAATAGCTTGAGGAGCACATATGAAATAAATGGACAAGATGCCTACCTCATAACATAGCAGATCTGGAAAAACTCATTTTTTGAGGTCTGTATTGAGTTTCTGGAAAATTTGACAGTTGATACTGAACTGAAACACAGAGATGAACAAAACCCAGAAATCATTTTCTGTTCCAATGTCGTCTTATGAAAAAGGTCAACCTTGACCCATAAATGTCAACCTAGACCCAATAATGTTGACCCTAACCTGCACAAATCCAGAAGTGACTTTGCTTGCGTCATCTGAAAGAAAACCAAAAAGGGTATCCAAATCTGGTCTCTGATATGTTGTTCTACACCTGTAACTCCCAAAAATAGCACCTGCAAATATCTGAAAAGAGGGATTTTGGGGTGGCTATATAGGGTTTTGCCTTAGTCAAACCCCCATTTCAGTTATCTCCACCTCCACGAATAGCCAAATATAGAATGTAATGTGTGTGTGTGTTGATCTCTTGAAAAGAGCTTGTAAACATGCAATATCAAGATCTAATCTTCTAGATTAACAATCCTAACATAACATGGAAATGAGAAAGCAATGCATAGATTTGAATATGACAAAGAAAGCATACCAAGCCCCCAAGGCTA
>MU227701.1:3185618-3219343 GCA_018584345.1 Thuja plicata
AGCCCCCAAGGCTAAAGTATTCCTATCAACTCATAATCCGTAATTGCTACCCCATGGTAATGTCCTTTGAATGCTTGAATGTTGAAAATAGTAGATCTAAAGAGAGAGCCTTCTTGCTTCAATGAAGGTCCACCATAAATTATCCTTCAAAATGCTTGATAGAAGATGATGATATGTCCACCTAGCTTGTCCTTCTATATCATCCTCTTGCTTTTTTGCATCATTTCATCATGTCATCTCCCGATTTTGTATCATGATCAAATGAAGGCAAAAGAGAGTGTTTATATAGAGATTTCAACATAGGCCTCCTAGGGAAATGAAAGGGATCCAAATTCAAATTTTTCCTTGAATCATGGTCCAATCACATTTTCCAACTAAGGAGAAAACATCCCCGCATCCAAACCTGAGGACCTATTTTAAGTTTCGAACCCCGATAAGCTCCAAATTTGAAAGTGGGGACCAATATCTAGCAAAGGTCTATGTCAACCTTGACCCTGACCTAGGTTAGGGTCAACCTTGACCCTATCCTTGGGTTTTAGGTAGGTCACCAGAAAGTTGCAAAAAGGTTTCCAAATCAGCCAGGGACCTAGAAAGGTAGGGGAATGTGCCAGAGTGTTTAAGAAGGCCTAGAGGCCCAGAGAGAGAGTAGGATGAAGCCTAAGAGGACCAATAAATAGGTACTACCTAGAGAGAAGAGCCATGGAAAGAGAAATCCAAGAGAATCCCTAAGATCCTAACCCTAATTTCATTTACATACGTATAATCAAGCACAGATGCAAGTCTAATATGCCATCCATACTAAATGAGGGTGCTAAGCCTATCAAAATGGAAGTGCTTCCATTTTAATATGATACACTTATTAGCTGCATGGGGAAACTATCTAGGACCCACCAATAGGGGGAACATAAATGATCTAAATACCTAGCCGCACATTGTATACCAATAGTTGATGAAAAGGACAAACATGTCAAAAGACAGCGCTGATTACAGGATAGATAAGGATGTCAGAGGAAGTAGCCACCAAGGTGAGGGCCATTGGGGCCTACTACATACAATATAAGACATTCACATACATCTGGGTGGTAGGGTCTACTTTGAACCCTAAGAAGTTACCCAGATATCTATCTGATTGGATAATCACTTTAGAAATGGCCAAATAGCTCATCAATGCCTATGAGCATATAAAGCACAAGAAGAAACATTGTTGGGCCTTCCCTATTCTTCTAGGCCCATACACTCTATAGGATATGAAGGTTTTCAAATCCTTGGCCTTCGAATGGGATGAATGCCCACTTCAGCTTTACAAAATAGTTCAACCCAGGTTTGACCCAATAGGTACATACATCCACATCATTTCCAGGTTCTATATCTATGAACTGCATCTTGAAGATCACTAGATCAATTGTGTAGATGATCATGAGCTCAGGATCAAGGACTATTGTAGGATGTCCCTTACCCTTGCACAGAATACTTTGAAGATCCCAATTCCCCTGAAGTTCTAGGAAAATGATTCAGACAAGGTATTAGAGGTGATTTACACTTTGGATAACATATATGATAGGCCCATCATGAATGCCAAAGTTGATAAAGATGAGAATGATAACATTGAGTTCTGAGCTAGGCATGTGCTTAGAACAACTAAAACTTGGATCAAAAGGCCTTATAAGATGGATCCAATACCGTGGAGACATTAATGGATCCACCCAAGAAGGAAAATAAAAAACATGGGGAGAAAAATATAGTGCCACAATATAAGAAAGCACCACCACAGAAGCCAAGAACAGTTTATGGCCATGATCTCGTGGTAGAGTATGGGTCAAATCCAAGGCATAAATTTATAAAGATTAGAATTACTAGATAGATAAAACATCCAGTGCAATCATCACAAGTCCCACAAGATGAAGGCCCTTCTACTTTTGGCCAATCTCATCCTACTACCAAAAAGGGTAAGAAAATGTATAAAAGGAAGAGACTTTCTGCATCTACTCAACTAGAAACCTTATAGGAGGAACCATAAGAAGAGGAAGAAGTACCTCCGGTCAAAAGGACAAGATCTCAAAAGAGGAAGGAAAAGGAAACTACCAGGAAACATAAAGAGGACCCTAAGGAAAAATACAATCCTTTGGAGGCCTTAGGATCATATGAATTCCAGATGTCTTACTTTGAAGGTCTAGAGGGATTTTCAGACCAAGGGTAAGACACACCAGATTATGCAACAAGGTATGACACAGGAGCTCCATCACTCTTCCATCCCTAGGTAACCCTCACTCCACCTCCCACTCATTTCACTAATCTAGTGTTGAACATTCCTATCATAGAGGTGAGCTCCAACACAGACCAAGGGCTTGGAAATCAAGATGTCCAAATATCCCAGGACATAACAGGGGATAAGGCCATAGGAGAGACTCTCGCTACCACTTCACCACCTCACATTCCCACTCCACCAACTACTCTCCCGCCTCTAATTCCTACTCCACCACCATCAGTCTCTTTTCCTTGATCCATCCCAACCCCCAAAAGGTCAGTAAGTGTAGAATTCATGTCACCTTTCAAAACCACATTGAAAGCCATGACTAGTCTTAATACAAAAGTGTTGATTAGCTCTTCAGGAGATGAAGACCAAGACAAGGAAATACAAGATAAGTCAGCAGAAGAAGAAAATGTAGAAGAGGAAAGGGAAGAAGGACAAGGATAGGGAGAAGGAATGAATGAGGGAGAGGGTGAACAAGGAAGGGAATAGGAAGAAGGTTCAGAGGAAGAATTAACCCCAGGATCCCAAAACTTGGCTTTAGTCCTCCATGTTGCCCCATATGATCCAGTCACTGCATTTAGTAAACCTACCTGGTTCACTAAAGAGATTCAATTGAGAAAGAGAAATTAAAAATATGAGGAAGAGGGGGGAGATATAAATATGGTGTCTATAGGGAAATCCTTCCACCAAATAGGGGTCACCATACCAACACAGACAATATCCTATGTTACCCAAGTCACTTGGGGTCACTGGAATGCACAAGTTGCAATTCCTTCAGCTAGCACCTCTTAGGCACAAGCGACCCCAAAAGATTACACATTTGAAGTAGACTTGGGTGTGCCCACCAGGGAAGGGAGAAAAACACTGGTATTCTTAGGGCTTAAGAATGCTCTAGGATTCATGAGCAAGGACAAGGAAACCATAAAATCCTTGACAGAATAGAATGAAGCTTTGAAAAAGTTCATTCAAAAAATGGTTGGTCCTATTGACCCAAGTTTCCCGAAGACCTCATTAAAGGTAGTATTAGAAAAGAGGAACAACCCAGACATGCCAGCAGGTTTGACCCCATCCTTTATCCAAGCATGTGCAGATTGGAAAGGTGATTTTGAGCAGTATGGAGAAGAGGCCATCAAACGGGTATTTAAACCTTATAGGGTCATTTTGATTGAAACTAAAAATTTAATAGACTTGATGGAGAATGAAGGTGGATTAGATTCTGAGATAAGCAAATGGAAAGTCACCCTTCAAGACATGGAAATGATTAGGAAACAATGTTTCCAAATATTGGTAAAAATATATGAAGGTGAAGAGCTCGACAACTTTCAGACCTAGATCAAATGGATGGCCAAGATAATTAAGGTCTATAAGAAATTTCAAGCCTATATATTGGAAAAGTAGAAATAGGTCTTGGAGGGGGTAGAAGAAGTAGATGTTTTCTTTACAGGAATATTCTAGTCAGTATCAGTACCAAGGAGTCCTTACAATAGTTGTTTTATTCAAAAGAAGAGATGTTAAGGATGTTGGAACATAAAGAGGAGATCCAGTTCTTTGCTTCCAAATTGACTATATTTAAAGAGAAGCAAGAACAAAAGGTCAATAAGGTAAAAATGAAGGAGATAAACTACAAGGAAGTTTAGGAGATCATACAGAGGCTTTGGGCTGCACATCTAGAAGTCTTCCCAAACTAACTCCTTGGACCCCTTAAGAATTTTTGGGAAGACAGTCTCAACACTTAGTAAATTTTCTCCAAAGGTAGGTTTTGGCCTTTCGGCCTTTTGGCCCCGTCGGCTAGAGGAGTTTTCAGTCTTTCGACATCCTGAGTTTTTGGCCTTTTCCTCCTTTGAAGCATTTTGGCCTTTCATTATTTTTCGCCTTCCAGCCTCCAAAAGATCCAAAACTTTTAGAC
The DNA here is from genome assembly GCA_018584345.1 of Thuja plicata. Classification (NCBI taxonomy): domain Eukaryota; kingdom Viridiplantae; phylum Streptophyta; class Pinopsida; order Cupressales; family Cupressaceae; genus Thuja; species Thuja plicata. The sequence goes on from MU227701.1 coordinate 3,189,776, forward strand.
TTCCAGAATCAATTCGACACTTAACCATTTTTGGGTACTAAAAAACTTTGGAGTAGAGGTCGGGGGCCAAAATTCTGAGTTTTTCCAGCGAGATCACCTTTTTGCATTGTTGCTGAAATCCAGATCAGATTGATGACTAACGTTAGTTAATTTTGGAATAACTAAGGTTCCCCTATCATTTCCCATTGCAAGAAGAACCTCTAGATGAAGATTCCAAGGAAGAAATCCAAGAATCAAGAAGAAGACTTCAAGTTTTCATAAGAAACCCTATCTTATTTCTCTTTCTTTTCTACGTGTTTGGTCCCTCTTGCATTGAAAAAATAATTATAAATGGATTTAAAATCCATGAAAGATTTTTAGTATTAGTTAACAATAGTTTCTTTTCAGCAAAGTTTTAGTTTTAGTTTATTTTCATAAATTTAGACTCTCTGATGCCCTAATTTTGGCATTCAAAGTTTGTAGATCAAAACTCTATATATTGTAATCAAATCAATGTAATAGGGTTGGATTCCTAATGCAATAAAGATCTACATTTGGTGCTTCATTCATGGTGTGTTAATTGTTTCCATCTATGCAAACTGCTAAATGTGTGCATACATTGTTCATTATTTTCAAAGAGCCTTTTGTTTTGTTGTGTTTCAAATTTGCCTTTACCTTAGTGGGAGTTTTTTATTGTCTATCTACCTTATTGTGAAAAATTCATGGAAGGGATCATCTATTGGTCTTAATGATAAATCCATCTTGTGGGTGCACACATTTTGGTGGCTTCATGATTTGATAGATTTTGAATATCTTGCATGAGTGGATTCATCTTCTCTCCAAATGCTTTCATCTATTAGGTATAGAATTGTGACTTTGTATGATTTATACCTCTTGGGTTTAATCCAAATCTCTCCATCATTCAATTCACAAGGAAGGGTTTATAGTAGTTTATGTTTGTAGGATTTCATTTCAGTAATTTCCTTTATTTCTTGTTACCTTGCTCCTTTGAATCATGTCTTAAATCTAAAAGTAATCATCTTGAAACACAAAATTGCACTTTTAGTTAAACGTAAATCTTGTTAAAATAGAAAACCCCAAAAATAGTATTAAAGATTGTTTTGCATTTTGATGTCTTGAACGTACCAGCAAAGGCCTCCTCGTGAACATTCACATTTATCTTGAACTGAGTAACCAAGTAGGTTGTGACCTAATCCTGAAGAACCTTGGGAATAACTTTGTTATTCTTTCAAGACAGGAAATCAAATTTCAAGATCCTAGCAAGTTGGCTTGTGTAAAAAAAATGCTCAACAGAAGTGGTGCTAGAAGTATGGCCTCAAGATTGAAAAGATGGAAAACATTGGATCCTTTTCATCGGAGCAGTTTGAGTGAGTTCTTAGATCATCTCTAAAAATAAGCTAGTTCATTGAACTCACTCGCCATCATAGACCTTGTAGCCAAAAAGGGAAAACAAGAGAGAAATCCTCTCACCATCCCATTGAGTCACAAAATCCGCTTGGATAGCAGTCATACATCGCTGTCCCAATTAATCCCACAACCATAAATCAAAATTAGAACTTAAAAAATCAGAATTTGCAACAACCTAGTCCAATGGATTTCTTCGCCAATGGACAAAGTTCACCAGTGAATTTCGTTGGACAGCTCCATGAATTGCCCAAGAATCCAGAAAGGTTTTGCACACATTTCATATATGGTGAATCAAGAACAAAAGAAGAGCACATCTGTGCCTTCAAATAAATTTGCAACCGCAAGGAGATTTCCCACCAAGACGTTGTTTGTCATCTTTTCCCTTACACTTTGGGAGAATTTGCGTACAACTGGTACCTTAATTTACCAAGGGGATCTATCTCTACATGGAATGAATTTGAAACCAAATTTATTAACCAATTAAAATTATATGTGGATCTAGCTGTAATACACCTCCAATTCATTAGAACAATAAAATATCCTAAGGAGCCCATCGCCATGTTCAACCATCGATTCCATAAAATGCATGAAAAGTTGGAAGCTCCTTACACCATACCAAAGGTAGTTGTCATACAATTTTATCTTAAAGCTTTGGACCCCTTCACCTCAATTTTCCTAAGAATACTTTGTTGGAAAGTTGACTTCCTAAGGATTCATGACTTATTTTGTGTTGTCATCATGGCAACAAAGTCATACTAAGTTTCTGTCTAAGATAACTTAGAAGATAAAATGACTAAGTATGGAAAATAGGATAGACAGAGATATACAGTGATCAACACATTAGCACACATGTGAGAGACTGAATCAGAGTATGTGCATTCAGATATATGTTCTATGACATGTCTACATACTAAGTCTAGACATGCATGGTATAGCATGATAGTACAAAGAAGTTATAGACAGATCAGTACACCAGCAGTCCAGAAGACAGAGCGTGAAAGCCAACTAGTGTTTTGATCAGCGTGAATTATTTTATTATGTAATGGACAAGCACCTTTGATTATATGTTTGTAATAATGTCTTTATTATTGTTTTAAACACGCTTAAGCTGACTTGCTTGGAAGTGTTGTGTATTATATTTTTAGAGCCGACTATAGTCTTGTTTTGAGTCGCATCTATTCGGGTATGAACATATAAGTATGCAATGTAAAATTATGTTACAAGTGTCAAATAATATGCATAAGAAAGATATAAAAGAGCAGTATGATGAAGTCAGTATGAGATAAAGCTCTTTAAGAGAGTAAGAGCATCAGCGCATACATGGAACTGATCAAACAGCAGTGTCATCATAGCAATTCACTTTTGATATAGTGTATATCAACTATCAGAAGGTTGTAGCCTTTGTCTTATTGGGAAGTGAGCCTAGGTAGTGAGCCATATACCTTTAACACGGTTTTGGTAATAGAATCCTAACAGGGTCTAAGACTCTTAACATGGTCATTGTACTTGGATTGTAAAGACTGCTCCTAATAGGGCAAAGGAACTTTAACAGGTTCATTATACTACTGCAATATTTGTGGGTACTAATTCCCACCAGGGTTTCCCTCTGATCAAGGATTCCCCATAAACATATCATGTGTTATGTGTTCTTGTATTGAGCTTCATTGGATGTATGTTTGATTTATGTTTAAGTTGCTAAAATATAATAAATAGACAAACACTGATTCACCCCTCCCCCCCTCTCAGTGTTTCTAACAATTGGTATCAGAGCTCTGGTCCTCTGAAATAAATTTTAACCACTTGAGGAGATCATGGACTCAGCAGAAGAAAAAATTTTGAAAAATAATTTTGAAGCAGCTCTTGAAGATCTTGATAGATATGAAAAAAGAAAATGAAGAACTTAGACTGAAAGTTTATGGCTCACAAATGCTTATCAAGAAATTAAGAAAAGATTTGAAAGATTGTTCTACAAGTGATTTAGGGAAAATGATCAAAAATTTTAATGAAAAGAACATGTCTCTGAAAGATAAAATTGAAAATCTGGATGAACAGCTAACTAACAGTCAAACTACCATTGAAGAAAAGATCAAAGAAAGCAAACAAATAGAAGATGAACTTTTTCAAGCAAACATGAAAGTCTTGGAATTAGAGAACATAAAAAAGAAGATGGAATCTGAATTAATAGAAGCAAAGGATAAGATTGATAAACTCCACACAATTTCTGATTCACTTCAATCTCAGCTCAATGAACAAAAGAAAAAAGGCAACACTAGTGGTCTTGGATACAGTGTAGCACAAATTGAAATCAATTCATTAGAAGAAAGAAAGAAAGCACATGAAGCATCTTCAGAAGCAAAGAAAGTTGAAAATATTGCAGAGATTAAAATAGATCCACCTAAAGGATAAATCAAGCAAGTTAACAGAACTTGTTATGCATGTAATAAACATGGTCATTTGGAAAGAGATTGTAAAGAGGTAAGACCTTTCAATGGTTATTTTTACTCCTGTAATAAGTTTGGTCACAGGTCTATACATTGCAGAACAAATCAAAGAAATCAGTCACAGTAGAATCAAAGAAAAATGAATCAAAACAATCATAGAAATCAGCAGAACATTACATGTCAGATATGTAATTACAATGGACACATAGAAAATCAGTGCAGCATGATGAACAAAAACATCAGACCTCCTAACATTTGTCACACATGTGGAAAGGTTGGACACATCTCAAGGTTCTGTAGATCCAGAACTCAAGAAAAAGAGGATCCTAAAAAATCACTATTTGAAGAAGAAGGAGAAGTCAAGTTTGTTCAAGAAAAAGAAGATTCAAGAAAAATTTGGGTTGAAGTAAAGAAGGACAATGCAGAGAAAAAAGTAGTTGATGCATCCACAATGGACGCATCCGTTATTTCTAGTTGAATAGACCTTCTTGGTCTTAGGGGGAGCTATTCTAGCTTGGAACCCCGCGCGCTTGGTATACTCACCTCTAAGTATGCACCTATGAAATTATGTTTATAATCATAGTTGGATGAACTATGCATGCACGCATCATCTATAATACACTTTTAATGAAGTTTGAGATTCACTATGAAAACTGCGTACAGTTGCAAACATTAAATGCAGTAACTCTTATAAAAATATGTAAGTGTTCAATCATCTTCACATTTGCATTTGTGATCATAGAATTTAGAGAGAACAGGAGCACTAGGCAGAAAGCATGGAAGCATAACAGATTTGGTGATTAAGAAGCACGGTTAAGAAGTTGGAACAAAACCCTAGAAGTCATGTCATTTCAAATTTTCATGAAACCCTATTTAATCAATCATCAAGTAAGTATGGCGACTCTAGTTGTATTTGACATTATAGAGAGGAAGAGATTTATATTTAAGAGGCATCCATTTAAATCCATACTAGATGATGTGGAAGGAGCTTTCTCCAAAACTTTGTTAGGAGTCATTCACGTAGAAGACATCTGCACGTACATTTACTGTAAAAAGGAAAAAGTTGGAGATAATAGTATAGCCACTCTCATGGCTTCGATGATGAAACCAGACTATTCATTCAAGGATGAATATGTGCACCTCACAGACAACCCTATCTTTGAGTATTCAAATGCGCATGAATTATACGAACCAAAATGGGTTAAAATCTTGTTGATCAGGATCCATGATGATCTTTTCTGGATTGGTGAAGTCCCCGTCTGTATTACTGCAGACCTAATCCATGAATTAACTAGACTCCCTAAGACTGGACCATTTCTACCTACTGGCAAGGATGTCAAGAAATAGGTTGAGCAAGCATGCCTATCCAGAAGTGACATGCGTGGTATGATAGTTGATCCTATCAAGAAAGATGACATAAAGCTTCTAACAATGATCCTTGGTTACAAGTTCCAACACACAAGTAGATTAAATAGTGTGTCAGCAGCCACAGTTCTAGCAACTATAAGGATGGTGAAGGATAACACTCAGTTCAATCTATGTGAGATATTGTGTGGTCAATTGATGGACAACATTCAAGTTATCAAGCATGACAAGAACAAGACATTCCGGTTTGGGTCTCTAGTCATCTACTTTTACTTCCACACTGTTTATAAGGTTGCTAATCTCTACCTACATAGAAGCAAACCTACAATGTCTCAAATTTCACTAAAAGCCACATTAGAGAGTAGTGCAAAGGATGCTATGGACATGGACATGAAATATTTCAGGATCAAGATGTAGAAGAGGTTCAGGATACCTAAGAAGATTGTTGAAAAGTATAAGGAAACCATATGCTTCATGGTAGAGACTGACTGCACTTGCATGGAGGCAGTTGAGCCCAGAACTAAATGGATTCATCCACTTAGGTATGAAGTGGAGGAACATGTATTGGAAGGATATGCACAGGTCCTTTTGTCTATGCCCAAAGATCCCAATGAGCCCAGATGGGGAACTTACAGAGAGAAGACTAATGCAGTTGATTTTGTACTATACAATGCTGATAACAAAAGAAAGGCATCTAAGATTACATCTAGCATTCTAAGAGTTCATGGAGTCACTCAAGAAGATCTTGAAAAAGATAGAGAATCCAAGATAGCCAAAGAACTTGAGAAGACTGATGACATCTAGAAGAAGAAGAAAGTAGAGAGCACCTATGCGCCCTCTACCACCATTGACCTAGACTCATCTCCACCTTCTATACCAAGAAAGAAGTCTAGAGGAAGGAAGGAAGCGCCCATAAATCACCCATCCTCAAGGAACACATGGAGCATAGCAAGGAACACTCAAGCTCCTCTTGAGGTAGGATTCAGAGCTAGTCTGAATGTCTTGAAGAATAGGATTGTTAATGAAGGTAGACTAGACACACTTGCTAAGGTCTATCACAAATATCAAGAGATTGATAAAACTAAGATACATTCTATAATCATCTCTCATATGATTAAGTTTAAGAAGTTAATTCTTGAACTTAAGACAATGACACCTGACAAGTTATGGAACATACTAGAAATAATGAAGAGACATGCAATTGAGGAAGACATAAGGATAAGAGAAGAAACATTAGATAATATTATCTCTATATGCTCACATTATGAGAAGGCAATTCTATTAGATTTGGTGAAGCCTCATCTCAGAACCAAGACAAGGACTCTACAGATTATGAACAAAGAGTATGAGCAGATAGGAAAAGAAACTAAAAAAGCATTTGAACAAGTGTTTATGGATAGACACATGTATCCATCAATGATGCCTACAACTAAGGTAACTCCAGCTCCTCCCAAATAGGTTACAAAACCAGTGATGATAGGTCCATAGGTCTCAGCGCCCTCAGTGACAATAACTTTTGATATAGAAAAAGACTCAAAAGATACTATAGTGGTTGATAATATCAAGATATCCATGACAGCATCTGACAAAGACATGGACAAAGTTGATAAAGAATTTGTAAGCACTAAAGAGATGTGCACTAATGATACATCTGTACAACAAGATGAAGTTCCCTCCAATGATCCAATAGACTTGAATCAAGAGAAAGATACTCAAGACAATGAGACACCAGTCAAGGAGATACCAGTAAAGAATGAATGCATGGACACTAGTCAAAATACTATATTCACTCCATCCACTTTACCATCTACTTCATTATTGTCAAGGTTAACTCCTGATTCAGCAAGTCTAGATGCTTGGGGAGAAGAGGACTTAATAAAGATCAGCGTGCTAGCTATGGAAAAGGCCAAAAGAAAAATAGGTTATGAGGAACCCTCTTTTCTTGGAATCAGTTAACATTCTGAATGATTTAGTGCCTACGAACAAGAAAGTAGCCAAGATTCAATCAGTTGAAGATGTTGACAGCATTCTAACAAGCTTCAAAGCACACTTTACAGACCTAGTAGACTCTGCTACTAGAATTGCAGAAGATGAATATAAAAAGGAAAGATTGCATGAATTGGTAAAGAACTTTACTTTAGACTTAAAAATCTCTAATGATTGGGCAATCTATATTGAAAGAGTTGGCAGCCAAAGGTAAGAAAGTTATAGAAAACTGCATGGACAGAGTGAAGTTCACCTCTAAACATATCAAAAAGATAGAAGAGGTAGAGATCATGGTGGAGACTATCAGAAAATTAGTTGAGACATCTACCCAGGACATGAACATCTATAAAAATGTTTGTCAAGGTCAGTTGGATAAGATTGAAAAGGCTAAGTTAGAGATCAGCAAGATAAGAGTCAGACAGAGTCAATTGAGAAATGCACTTGTGCCCTCTCTAGAAGTTCTGAATGAGAACATTAAACAGATTGATGCCACATATGATCAAGGTCCTTGCATGGATTTGATAAAGGTGGAGAATTTGACATATGCCTTATGCACGCATCTTCAAACAGTTGATGTAATGAAGTTTTTCTAGCAGAAAGAGATCGAATCTCTTCAGATTGTGTATCCAGATGTCTACATGGAGTAAGTATCTAGAAGACTTACAAGTTTTGTACACCTTTTTCATTAATGTCAAAGGGGGAGTAATGTATATAGAGAATGTGTATATATGGGGAGAAATATATATATGTTAAGAGATGCAATGATATATAGTTATTTTTGTGTTAAATCATTTTGAGTAACTTGGCCACATTCCTTTGTTTCCAATAATGACAAAGGGGGAGATTGTTGGCAAGTTGACTTCCTAAGGATGCATGACTTATTTTGTTTTGTCATAATGGAAACAAAGTCATACTAATTTTCTTTCTAAGATAACTTAGAAGATAAAATGACTAAGTATGGAAAACAGGACAGACAAAGATATACAACGATCAACACATTAGTGCATTTGCGAGAGACTGAATCAGAGTATGCGCATTTAGATATATGTTCTATGACATTTATACATACTAAGTCCAGACATGCATGGTACAGCATGATAGTATGGAGAATTTACAGACAGATCAGTACACCAGCAGTCCATAAGACAGAGCATGAAAGTCGACTAGTGTTTTGATCAGTGTGAATTATTTTGTTGTGTAATAGCCAAGCGCCTTTGATTATATGTTTTTAATAATGTCTTTAGTATTGTTGTAAACATGCTTAAGCTGAATTTCTCAGAAGCATTATGTATTATGTTTCTAGGGATGACTATAGTCTTGTTTTGAGTCGTGTCTATTCGAGTATGAACATATAAGTATGTAATGTAAAGTTATGTTACAAGTGTCAAATAATATGCATGAGAAAGATATAGAAGAGAAGTATGATGAAGTCAGGATGAGATAAATCTCTTTAAGAGAGTAAAAGCATTAGCACATACATGAAACTGATCAGACAGCAGTGTCATCATAGCAGTTCACTTTTGATATAGTGTATATCAACTATCAGAAGGTTGTAGCCTTCATCTTATTGGGTAGTGAGCCATATACTTTTAATATGGTTTTTGTAATAGAATCCTAACAGGGTCTAAGACTCCTAACAGGGTCATTGTACATGGATTTTAAAGATTGCTCCTAATAGGGAAAAGGAACTTTAACAGGTTCATTATACTAGTGCAATATTTGTGGGTACTAATTCCCACCAGGGTTTTCCTCTGATCAAGGTTTCCCCATAAACATATCATGTGTTATGTGTTCTTGTATTGAGCTCCATTGGATGTATGTTTGATTTATGTTTAAGTTTCTAAAATATAATAAATAGACAAACACTGATTCACCCCCCCCCCCCNACAAACACTGATTCCCCCCCCCCCCCCCTCTCAGTGTTTCTAACAGACTTCCCCCTGTAGATAGAGACACAATGGAAAAGGTGTACAATGAGGCCATTACATTTACACAGAAAAAGGATCCACATGAAGGGAACTTTGCAGCCATGCCCATTACTAACAACACTGTTGTCCCACATCCATTTGTAGAAAATAGTCAAAGTCTGGTAACCCACATACCATCAATGAATCCAATTCCACTGCAACCATTTGCATCCCTACCACCATCCATCACCTACCTAGGCTATGAAGCTCATAAAGAAGAGTTTGTAGAGCAAAGAGTTGTGCCCCAAACTGAACTTGATACTCTCATGGCCTCTGAGCTATATGCCATGAAGAAAACCTTGTCACAACTCACAAGTGAGCTCACCAAGATGAAGTTAAATCAATCCCAAAACCAAGGTGGGTACCAGTGGACATCTACTAGTCTGAATTCCTATCCTAAGAATCCAAATCAGGGTTTCAATACCTACAACAACAACAATACACAAGAGAAACCATTCAGGTAGTAGAGGCCCAATAGGCTATAGAACACCTAAAAAAACAATGATAACATCCCCACAGATAATGAAAACACATATGAAGCTTCGGAAGAAAAAAATTTAGGGCTCCAAACTCATACGAAAGCCATGAAGGATATGGAGGAAATTCCTACAATCATCATACTCAGAATCCCGATGAGCCACCTATTCAGTTCAATGCCATGATGTTTGATTATTATGAGTGTAGAAATGGAGAAGGTTTGGATACATACACAAGAGAAGAATAGTTTGTGTTCCCATTTGAGAAAGAGGATGAACCTGAATACTCTAAAGTACATGCCTTCCAAAAGGATCCCTAGAATTCATATAATCTACAAAGCATGAAAGAAACTCTCACTGACAATATACCTCCTAGTAAACAACCAAATCCCCTAGATACTCGAGCTAGTAACAACCCCATGCCTCCTAAAAGGATGAATGCTCCTACGACTCCTCCCACAAATGCATTTGTTGGTTACAGGAGTGCAGCATGATCAAGTGACAAATATAGTGGAGTCAAAGAGTTGAAGAAGGCCAAGGAAAATATATCTATGTTCAAACTACTGCAAGGTTTCCTGTCTCAAAAAGAAGCCATTTTAAAGTCCTTGGACCACTCAAAGAAAGGTTTGTCAACTAGAAGTACAAGAGCACCCACATCCAATGTCAGCACTTCTGAGGCTTTTCCCACGATGTTCAAAGACAAGATTTAGGCACCACCCTTCCTACTTATTTTGCGGATGTTTGGGAAGAATTTACACATTTGCTTGATTGATTTAGGAGCATCATGTAATGTCATGCCCTTGTCAATTTGTCAAAAACTAGGGATGGTGCCCCAAATAACCAACCAAGTAGTAATACAAGTAGATAAAATTAAAGCCAAAGTAATCGGCATGCTCAAAGACATACATATTCAATTGGTTGTAGATCCAAGGATAAAAGAGTGCATTGATGTGCATATAGTAGACATCCCTGAAACCTATGGAATGTTATTAAGCCATGAATAGACCAAATTTCTGAGGGAAAGGTTGTCTACAAATTTCACTCAACTCTAGTTTCCATGGAGAGGATTGAACAATCAGATCAAGATAGATGCGAAACCAAAACTGAAAAGGATGCTCACATAATATAATGCTCCTAATGAAGTTATGTTCACACAAACCAACTTAGGCACTTATCAGATGGACAACGTCCTCATGTTTCAAAACAAATAAGGAGAAGAGTCAGACCATAGTCCCATCTAGGGCCTCCTAGTGTTACCCATCAGTGATGACATCTTTAGAAGTTTTATTGATAGTATGATAGAAAGCCTGAGGCATCTAGGACAGGATGCCAATCCCAACATCTTATTACTACCAGGATATTGTCAATTACACCAAACAAGCCATTCAGAGTGCACATGCCCCAGATCCTAGGAGGCATTGTCACAAATATTAGCCCAAATTTCCCTACCAAAGAAGGTACTGTAAGGACCTACATTGATGGAAGAAGATAGCTTTGAGGTGGTAGATAAGAGAAACACCTTGCCAGGGGAAGAGAGCCCAATCAATCTAGACACTCCAAACCAAAGTCAGGATAGTGAGTCAGACTCTGACAACAAAATCCATGCCTTAAACATACTTAGTGACTAGAGAACTTCAGATGATGGAGCATGTCCTCCCTACAAGGGGTTACTAGAAGATAGAAATAGTAAAGATGTTGAAATCTCTGAACCTGGATATATCTAGAGGATAGGGAAAGAAGAATTAATTTCCTTAGATAGTGATGAAGGGAAGGAACAAAAGACCAAAACCATGAGTTTCACCAAGAAGGTCCCCCAAAGTCCAGCCCCACTATGAAATAATAGATATGGAAATTATGCTTTGATATCTCTAAGTGTAAACAAGGAGCAGGTGTGGGGATCGAACTCATAAACCTGAGAGGTAAGTCTTTTTATGATGCATATAGATTACAATTTCAATTCACTAACAATGTTGTAGAATACAAAGCATTGATCCATGGACTCCTCCTGGCCCACGAGAAAGGAACAAAGGCCTTAACGGTGGAAGGAGATTCACAATTGGTCATCAAGAAAGTCTGTAGTCAGCATTCTTGCAATGATAAGAGGCTCTTAGCCTACCAAAATAGGGCATGGGAGTTGATTAATGACTTCAAAACTTTCAACATCCAATCCATCCCATGGAGAAAGAATGTTATCACTGACGCCCTAACTATATCCACCATTTTATTACATCCAATGGAGAAGTCAGAGATAAATAATTTTTTGGTTGAACTCATCGTAGCACCATCCATCCCAGATAACATCACTATTTTTCAAGTCTTCTAAGATTATCAACACATCCTTGAGTTCATCACATGTGCTAGTGTATTCAAAAAATAGATCATAGATGAAAGGAAGGAAGAAGAAGAAGAAGAAGAAGCAGTCGACCCTGAGGATCTCGATGACCATGACATCATAAACCTAAGGAACAATGCTATACCAAAGGGGATGGTAGAGCTGGAAAGGGTTTTTGATAGTGATGGGGACTACCATAAAGAGATGCATGGATGTAACTCTCGACGGTAAAGAGTGTGAGACATACAACCTTGGCATGGAGGAAGAACCAAGAGAGGTTCACATCGCAAACTTGGTACCAGTAAGAAAGAAGACTCGTGAGATCAGTTTATGCATGGACTTCCAGAGCCTAAATAAATCCTCCCAAAAGGACAACTACCCACTCCTGTCTCTCGACGAAGTATTAAAGATAGTCAACAGATCCAAAATGATGTCCTTCTTGGATGGTTACTCAGGATACAATCAAGTAATGGTGTAGGAAGATGATAGGTTGAAGACAACATTTACAACAAAATGGGGAACCTTCACCTACTGACAGATGCCCTTCGGTCTGATAAATGTTGGGGCCACTTTCCAAAGAGAAATGGACATAGCTTTCAAAGGGTTAGTTGGGAAGTACATTATCATTTACATGGATGACCTCACAGTCTTTTTGAAATAGAGATATGACCGCATAGATGATCTTAGAAAATGTCTGCAAAGGTGCAGGAGATATGGGATTTCTCTCAATCCAAAGAAATACATGTTTGGGGTAATTGAAGGGATACAGTTGGGGTACATCATTTCATAGGATGGGATAGTCATAGACCCTGAAAGGGTGGAAGCTATCCTAAAGTTGACACTACCTCATAGCCGCAAAGAGTTGAAATCTTTCTTTCGGAAGATTAACTTTGTAAGAAAGTTCGTCAGCGGCTTCGCAGAGATGGTAAATCCATTAAACAACATGCTCAAAAAGGATGCCAAGATCAAATGGACTATCCAAGTAAGGAAATATTTTGAGGAAATAAAAAGTGTCATTTCCACGGCCCCAGTCCTCATCATTCCTAACTGTACCATACCCTTCAAGGACTATTCTTTTGCATTTGAACACTCAAACACAGGTATCCTAACACAGAAGAAGGATAGTGAAGATGAAAGACCTATAGCCTTTATGAGTTGACCCTTTAGGGATGTTGAGATCAGGTACCCCAACTTGGATAAACACTCTTTTTCCCTCGTCAAAGTAGTAAAGAAATTCTGACACTACATCTTGAGGAGCAAGGTCTTTGGGATAGTTCCTGACACAGTTGTCAAGTCTCTTTTGATGCAGAATGAGTTGGGAGAGTGAAGAGGAAAATGGATGGAAATCCTCCAAGAGTTTGACCTAGAGATCTAGCTAATGAAATTAGTAAGAGGCCAAGGCCTAAAAAAGTTGATCTCCGAAGTTGAAGAAGTTCTATTGTGTCAGACCTACACCGATCAAGGTGTGATTACCGATATATGGTACAAAGACATAGTTTACTACCTCTTGCAGAATCGCTACCTAGAGGGGATAAATGATTCATAGAGAAGAGCTCTGAAAATCAAAAGTATCTCCTACATGCTAAATAATGGCCACTTGTACAAATGCAATTATAATGGTTTGTACCTCAAGTGTCTAGATAGGATGGAGGAGAAACACATCCTAGAAGATTTTCATGACAAATATGGGATAGGGCATAGTTCAGCTAAAGAAAATTCTCACCAAATCCTAAGAGCAAGATATTTTTGGCCAACAATATTCAAAGACACTGGCGAGCATGTGAGATCATGCCACACTTGCCAAACATGTGCAACCTAGGAGATAAATCCAGCAATGCCCCTACAACTAGTATATGAAGTACGTTTGTTTTCTCAATGGGGCTTAGATTTTATTGGAGTGATTAACCCCCCTTTGTCTGCAAGACACAATTTTATTTTGATAGCCACCGATTACTATACACGTTGGATGGAGGCTCAAGCACTAAAACATTGCACCACAGAGGTCGTAACCAAGTTCTTAGAGGAGCACATCATAACTATATTTGGAATGCCATTCTATCTGGTGTGTGAAAATGCTCCCTATTTCTCCTCTACCTCACTCACACAATGGGCCTTAAAAAACTAGGTAATCCTCAAATTCTCCTCTAATTATTATCCACAAGGCAACGGAGTAGTAGATTCTACCAACAAGAACTTCACAATAGTGATCAAACATCTCCTAGGTGACAATCCCCAGGATTGGCACACACAACTAAAATATGCCCTGTGGACCAACTGAATGAGGATCAAGAATGCTCTAGGGACATCCCCATACCAATTGGTTTATGACTTGCAGCCATTCTTCCCTATAAACTTGAAAATCCCAATATTGAGATTTATGGACCATTACATGGGAGGTGAAGATCAAGTACAAGTCAGACTCATAAATCTCCTCAACCTGGAGGAGAAATAAATATTGGCCCTAGAGCATGTGTCAAATAACCAGGCCATCATCGAGAGGTGGTTTGATAAGAGAGCCACCATTAAAGCCTTTGAGATCTCTAACCTTGTCCTCATGTGGGACAAGGCAAAAGAAAAATTGTGGACAGGCCCTTATTAGATATTAGAAATCTTGTGGGAGAACACTTTTAGGATCAGCACCTTAGATGGAGAGCTAAACCCATTTCCATTCAATGGGAATTTTATTAAACATTATTTTGTATCCTAAGTAGGACTGCCTTTCATCCCTTGTATCATAATCCTTTTTTCTTTCTTTGTTTTCTTTTCTTCTTTGTCATCCCCACCATCAGTCCTTTCTTCCATCCATGGTCATTCCTCCTTCTTGTCAAGGCTCATTTTTCTTTGGCTCAAGTGTGTCTTGGATTAATTCCAAGTGGTTCCTAAATAGGATCAGAGGTATTTCTTAGTCAAATTCTCCAAGGAAACATACAGCGTAGAGAACACTCCAAAAGACAAAGTGGTGGAATCCATCATTTGCAAACAGGAAGAGGTTGAAAGCTCAGTCATCCTAATCACCAAAACACATTAAGAAATGACACCCAAGAATGTTTGTTTCTCAAGAATTCATCAATTACAACCAGCATTAGTGCATGGATTTGGGTACCCACTGATCCCAGAACCCAAGTCTGAATGAATGTGAAGGCAGTAGTAAAAGAAAAGAAGAGAAAAAGATGAAGAAAGAAAGTAAGAACACACAAAAATAAAAGTGGCCGGAAGACGTCACAAGTGTGGAATCCAGGTAGCACAGCCTAATTTCTACTCAGATCAATCAGAGAAGAAAATATGGACCTAAATGCATGGAATAAACATACATCCAAGTGGGATACATTTCATGTACCCAGAAAAAGGTAAGAACAACTATCCAAAGAACAAGAACTCTCAAGAAAAAGGATAAAACCCAACAAACAAAGAAGACTAGGGTGAATATGATAATCTCTACTAGGGCTATGAATGCCCGGCTAGCAGTACAGTAAAGCAAGGTTATACTTGGGATTTAGGGAAAACATTTTTAGGGCTATGAATGCCTGACTGGCAGCAAAGCTCTTTCCAGGAAGCCCTGGTCTACATGGAAAAGGTTGGGAACAATTGAAAAACATTCAGGTTACCGCAATCAAAGGTCAAGGAATAAACACACATGAACACACACTAGGGAGACCGGCAGAAACTTCAGAGTTGGAAGTCATTGAAAGATCGTTAACTCGTGTATCTCTTGGTTTTTGTTCTACTACAAAATTAAAACCTGAAAGAGTCTTTATGATGAACAAATGCCTTGGTCATTCCTCCTTTTATCAGGGCTATTTGTTGTGCATCCACAAGACACACCCCATTTTGGTCCTCTAGCCATGGGGACCCCCCTTTTTTTGTGTCTTTTGTTCTTTTGAGTCTGCCCCTTTCTCAGTCCCTCGCAAATGGGTCTCATTATTGGCCTGTTGAACAAAGTCAAAACACTTTTTTGGCCTTTTTGCCCTTTTGGTGTTTGGGAGGACCTAGAGTCCTCTAAAATTTTGAAAGGCTGAAGCTCGGCCCTTTCTGTGTTTTCGGCCTCTGAAACCACCAAAAGGCCAAAAATGTCTACCTACGCACTTTTTGGTGTTTCAGACACCAAAAATTTGAAAAAGTGTTGATGTCCCCTATGGGCTATATAAGGGCTTAAGGCCCTAAAAGACCTTCACTTTGCATTTTGTTCTCTAGCGTCTTCTGAGCTCCCCGTGACTTTTCCATTTCATCAATTTCACTCCTCTTGGTTTATTTCTCTACACCTATGGCCTCTTGACCCTGTCTTCCACTCCTAGCTCTTGAGGTAGGTTTTCTCACCATTTTTCTTGTCTTTCACTATTAAGTTTAGGTTTTCTTTTGCATTTTGGGTGTTTGTTTGGTCTGGTGCGCCTTCCCCCCCCAAATCCTTAGGGTTTTCTTTGCACCCTTGGCTTTGTGGGGGAGGCATCTCCTGGTCTTGTCAATTCTTGGTGTTGTTCATGTTTTCCCCTTTGGGTTTTCTATTTTTCCTCTGTCGTGACCTTTGTCTTAGGTTTTTGGCCTCGAAAAGGCTGAAAATCAAGTCGGGTCTTTTTTCACCCAAGTGCTCCTCAGAGATTCAGTATTTTTGGCATTTCAAACCTCTGAGACATCCGCAATGCTGACAAGTCCAAATCTTTGAGGATGTTTTTTGCCTTGTGGATTTTGGACTTTCAGAGTCTGAGATCCTGTTTAGACTTTCAGAGTTTGAAGAACCCTTTTAGACTCTTGCACGCTAAAAAGTCTTATAGGTCTCGCTCCTCATCACTGACTACTCTTTTGTACTTTTGGCCCTTTTAGATTCTGAACCAATTTTTGGCGTCCAAAATCCTGAAAAGGCCGAAAGTGCAAAATTTGCATTTCTAGCTACTTAAAGATATTTTTACTTTTATTTTCCTAGATTAATTAGTTCTTTCCTATTTTTTTAGTTTCTTCTTCAAATAAAACACTGATACTTGCATATTCCTTGCAGGAATGCCTGAAAAATGGACTACACCACTAATGAAGTACCTATACAAGGGGAACACCCCCCCTTAAAAGATTGGCAATAAACACATTGAGATCACCAATACTGACATTGGAAAAGTAGATTGGGATCATTTCCTAACAAGATGTTCCCAACCAGTAGGGAGAATTGAGGACTACACCTCACTAGTCATGTCTGGCCTAGTTAATGCAGCAGCCTACCTAGTGGCTATCACATCAGTCAAGTTGATCATGACCTTGGTAAACCACTACAATCCAGATAAAAGGGTTTTCAAAAACATAGATGGATAGGTGGTACTTGACATCAGACCAGATATCATAGAAGAGGTCTTCCACCTCCATAAAGGCATAGACAAGTTCTATGACTTCTTCATCAAGAAAGGAAATAGATGGTTCAACAACAAAGGGGAAGAGGCATAATACATTGTCAATAAAAACTACCTCAAGAAACCTCTCCCCAAAAACAAATTGGATAAGATAGACCTCAAGAGGGGGTACATGAAAGATGATATCTAGGCATTAATAACACTACTAAGCTGGGTATATGGACTACCTTAGTCCATCCATCTATAGAATTGGATGATCCTCCTAATAGAGAAGATCAAAGGTCATAATTCTAGGTTCGATTGGGGCACCATCATTAGTGACAAGTTCGATGAACAACTGATTGCAATAAAGCACAATCCCAAATTCTATATGAGTACCTACATAGTGTACTTATTAGTATCATGGGAAAGCTACCCAAGACCCACCAAGAGGGGGAACATAAATGATCTAAATGCCTGGCCCCACATTGTATACCCACATCTGATGAAAAGGACAAACATCTCAGAAGACAACCCTGACTATAGGATAGTAAATGATGCCTTCATCTTTGCAATCATCTGATCCATTGAAGGTGATTTTGCAAGAGGATGTCAGAGGAATCAGCCACCAAGGTGAGGGCCATTGGGGCCTACTACATATAATATAAGATATTCACATACATCTGGGTGGAGGGGTCTACTTTGAAACCTAAGAAGTTACCCAGATATCCATCTGATTGGATAATCACTTTAGAAATGGCCAGACAACTTGCTAATGGCTATGAGCATATAAAGCACAAGAAGAAACATTGTTGGGACTTCCCTATTCTTCTAGGCCCATACACTCTCCAAGATATGAAGTTTTGCAAATCCTTTGCCTTCAAATGGGATGAATGCCCACTTCATATTTACAAAAAAGTCCAGCCTAGGTTCAACCCAATAGGTATGTATAGCCACATCATTGGTAGGTTCTATATCCATGAACCGCATCTTGAAGATTACTGGATCAATTGTGTAGATTATGATGAGGTCAAGATAAGGGACTATTGCAAGATGTCCCTTACCCTTGCACAAGATACTTTGAAGACCTCAATTCCCCTAAAGGCTTGGGAAAATTATTTAGATAGGGTATTAGAGGCGATTTACAATTTGGATAAGATATATGATAGGCTCATCATGAATGCCAAAGTTGATAAATATGAGAACGACGACATTGAGTTCTGAGCTAGGCATGTGCTTAGAAAAATAGAAACTTGGATCCAAAGGCCTTATAAGATGGATCCAATCCTAATGTAGACATTAATGGATCAACCCAAGAAGGAAAATAAACAATGTGGGGAGAAAAATACAGTGCCACAATATAAGAAAGTGCCACCATAGAATCCAAGCACGGTTTATGGCCATGAGCGCATGGTAGAGTATAGGTAAAATCTAAGGCACAAATCTTTGAAGACTAGAATTACTGGATAGATAGATCCTCTAGTGAAATCATCACATGCCCCACAAGATGAAGGCCCTTCTACCTCTAGCCAATCTCCTCCTACTACCGAAAAGGGTAAGAAAATGCATAAAAGGAAGAGAGCTTCTGCATCTCCCCAACTAGAAACCTTACATGAGGAACCAGAAGAAGAGGATGAAGTACCTCTAGTCAAAAGGAAAAGATCTCAAAAGAGGAAGGAAAATGAAACTACTAGGAAACATAAAGAGGACTCTAAGGAACAAGACAATCCTTTAGAGGCCTTAGGATCAGATGAATTCTAGATGTCTGACTTTGAAGGTATAGAAGGATTTTCAGACTGAGGGAAAGACAAACTAGATTAAGAAACAAGGTATGACATGGGAGCTCCATCATTCTTCTAGCCCTAGGTTATCCTCACTCCACCTCCCACTCAGTTCACTAATCCAGCGCCGAACGTACCTATCACAGAGGTGAGCTCCAACACATACTAAGTGTATCATCTTAAAATGGAAGCACTTCCATGTTAAGAATGTTTATCCCTCGTTAGGGGATGTTTTTGACCACCATCATATTATCCCCTCCTTTCTGCATCATCTCCTACTTCTTTTCCTATTTAGGACCCTGATGGGGCCTCTCCGGGCACCGTCTATCCCACCCGGCACTTCTTCCAGGGGTTCTGACCCACTGGGTCAAGGTCGACCTCAACCTTGACCTAGGTAATGGTTAAACTCGACCTTGACCTAGGTCAAGGTCAACCTTGACCTTGACCTAGGTTCCCCTTCCAAATCTAGAAGCTTGTCAGCTTCTGGAGGTCATCAAAAATTCATTTTTCCCGCTTCTGGGTCGACTATTTTGGGTTCTGAAGTGGAAAATCCTAAATTATATTTAATATAGGTCCTCTTATAGGGGCATGGGTCTAACTGGAATTTAATTCTCCTATGTTTTCCTCCTTATAATAGTGTGCCCTAGTTTCATATAAAAGGAAGTTTTCTCCTCCCATTTTCTCTAAGCGATATTGAGCAAAAAGAAGTCTTCTAAGTGCAAAAAAGCTCTAATCAAGATTTTGTCAAGAAGCAAAAAATTCAAGCATCCATTAGTCTACATGTTCTTAAGATTTCAAGGTGTTCAATTATTCCTCTCAAGTATTCAAGTCCTCCATTGAAGATCAAGGATTCAAGCTTTCAAGCCTTTGAAGGGATTTGGTTCCAACATGCAAGATTCATCATTCAAACCCTAGATCTAGCCATCACGGTGGTGTGATCTTCCTTCAAGATCCTTTGTGCATCCTCAAAACTCATTCATTCTCTTCAAGGTGGATTCCAAGCATATAATCATGGAGGTTTATGGTTTCTATTGAGTCCAAGATTTCATATTTACATACTTGCTACATTTGAATTACAATTGCATATCTATTTGAATATCATAGCTTCATTCTTAGATTCAATTCTACTACTTGCTAGCATTCTATACTTTATTGATTTCAAGGTTAATTCCTAAATTGGGGTTTGACTAAGGCAAACCCCTCCCCCCAATAAACAAATCTCTTTTTCTTGCAAGTATAGGTTCAGGATTGAAGATTTGAACTCAGATCTAGATACCCTTTTCAGCGAACTATCAGGATCCGCGAACAGATTTTTTGTCAGACCTGTACAGGTCAGGGTCAAGATTATTGGGTCAAGGGTGAGATTAGTGGTTCAAGTTTGAACTTTTTCATAAGATGGTGTTGGATCAGAAAAATATTTTTGGGTTTTGTTTGTCTCTGCATTCTGATTCCAGATCATACTTCAAATTTTCTAGAAACAGAGTACAGACCTCAAAAAATAGCATTCTTTGATCTACAATTCTTTAAGGTTTGTACTTCCTCTCATTCTTTTCAATTACTATTATATATCATATCTACTTAATAATAAAATAGAATTTAAGATCTTCTTGCTTTCTCTCATTTCCAAATGGTTGATTTATTTTTGCATTGATCCTTCTTTAGGGTTAATCAATTTGGATAATTCATTTGTGCATTTGGGGATAAAAGAAGAAAATCTTATCTTCCTTCCCCCTATATGCTTAATCACATTACAATATCACATCCATAAAAATTACAAATTAAATTTAAAGGTTAAGGAAATACAACACACCACCAAATCAAAATCAAAATCAATTTTCTTCCTTTACATTTTGGTGAACCCGCGATAGACAACTCTTTCTTGTTGGTGTTAGATGCTTTGCCTCTCACATTAGCTCTTGAATACATATTAAATTATTTTTATTTTATTCTATTGCATTCTAAAATACAAAAATAATATATACCACAACACTTCTTGCATCTCATTTATTATGAAGATCTTTTGGTGTATAGCTATTTTTCGTATTATGCTACTTTTAGCATCTCTTTATAGTAATTATGATGTCTATGAGAGTATCATCCATTTCATCATGTTTTTAATCTTCATATTTCACTTGCTTATGCTATTTTGAGATTAACCAATACTACTCTTCCTACTTTCAAAACTTTCATTAAAGATTTGTGTAGTGGACTCATTACTCTTTTGGATTATGTGAAGAATTGGGTTGATGATACCTCACCTCCTAATCTTCCTACTCCTATTATTCCTAATCTAGTTCCTAATATTCCTAACCCTAATCCTATCAATCCTAATGCAATTCCAAATATTCCTATTTCTCTACCTTCAATCCCTAGTTCTTCCCACACTTATGATGGGGCTCAAGCTAGGATCCATGATAATGATGTTCGAGAATTCTTTCATTTACCTTCACCTCCCTATCCAATCCATGATGATTATAAAGGGAAAAACAAGGAAACCTCTTCTAATCCTATCATTCCACCATACACAACATTTTCTCATGAGCACCATAATCAATCTCCTCCTATTGAAGCTTTGCAAGATAGGTACACTACCGAATATACTATGGTGGATAAACAAGGCTATAAAGGTATAGGGCTTGGTATCAATGAACAAGGCATTAAAAAACTGATTCAACCATCTCCTAAACAAGATATGCATGGTATAGGTTTTCCACCTCCTCCAACCAGGGTAGTGGATCTTAACCTCCATCCTCCTCTTCATGTTCTTCTTCCAACACCTTCTCTAGATCACCCTGATACTCCTCAAGATGTGGCTAAGAAAGTGTATGTCCAATTAATGAATTCCAAGAAATAAATCTTCAAACCTATTCCGAGAAATGCTCTCTCTAAATATAAATGTCCCTTTCATTATATTAATAAACATTTACTTACTGATTGTGTGCATTTCAAGCTATATGTTAGAGAAAGAGCTTCTTTGGGAATTATATCTCATTCCCGTGTAGTATTACAATTTCTTCATGATTTTGATATAGGGCATTCCCCTTGTTCTTCTACAAGTTATATTGCATTCCTCCTCTTGTCTATTCATTGGGGGGAAAGAGGTATTTTATTCCAGTCTTCTAGGATCCATTTTACTCTTAGCATGTATTTTTCTTTGAGTATAATTGGTTATTCTTTCTATATTTTATCCCTATAAATCATTCATGATATCTTTTATAGGACATTTGTTTTGTAAAGATATCTCTTTGCTATAAAATCTCTTGATATAATTGATATATCCCTTGCCTTCACACCTGGGGGGGAAAGGTATTTTCCTTCTTCCTCTATCTAAGGATTTACTTTCCTTAGCTTAGTGACATTTATTTATCATATAACATTATTTCCTTATAAAGATGTATGTTTTTACTATGGATACCCTCTTATATAAGAGGTGATTGTCCTAGGTCATCACCTCTTCTTTATTTTGCAAACTATGATCTTGATAAACTCTTTCCCTTTCTTTGGTTAGAGTTTGATTCCTTCATCCTGAGGTTCCTCTTCGTCTTGATTACAGGGGGCTTGATGATTGAATCTTTGGTCCCTCTTTTCTTTAGAAGATGACATTTTATCCTAAGCACTCCTCTATGGTGGGGGGTCTTGTTGATAAGATCTCTTCCTTTTTGAGGATCCTTTTTCCATAAGTGACATATCCATTTCACGATTATCTATGTTCTTAGATGTAAGGGTTAAGACTCTTCGCTAACAATATGGTATACATTGTTGTTAAGTTGGATATCTCCTTACCTTGTGAAGTAGGTATCATCTTTCTCTTCCTTATCCTACCTAGTGGGTAGTCATGATAAGGAGGGGGGAATATATAGGGTATTCCTTGTACTATAGTTTACATTAATTTAAATTATGCAGCATGCTAAATCCTCAGAAGGTAACACACATAAGTTTCTAAATCTTGAAGGGACACACATTTTTACTTTTTTTTTTTTTCTAAATCCTCGGAAGGTAACGCACATAAGTTGCTAAATACTGAAGGGACACGCATTTCTACTTTTATTTTTGCTAAATCCTTGGAAGGTAATGCACATAAGTTGCTAAATCCTGAAGAGATATGCACCTTTTTAAATTTTCAATATGCTAAATCCTTGGAAGGTAACGCACATAAGTTGCTAAATCCTAAAAAGATGCATTTTATATTCATAGTGATACAAGAAGGTGGATCTATGGATATTTTCAAAAGCTGTCAGAAGACGCATTACAATTACAAGAATAGTTTATGGGTGAACCTATTGGGCTCTCCCTCCTTGGTGATTCATAGTAAGGTGGGCATCTTACTAGACAAGGTAATCACTTTCCCTTCTCTTTCTTTTGCTTTCATCCTAGTAGGATTAAATCATGAAGCTATGTTATCTATAGTGTTGCTTTTGTCATGCTTATGTAGTCATGTATGTTTCATATGATTTATTTCTCTTTACTTCCATATATTTATGCTTGTATGTTGAGTTGGAATCCTTGGTCTAAGGACTTATGTCCTTTACTTAGTGATGTTCTACCTTGTTGTGATCCGCTAGAGTCTTTCTTCTAACTTTACTGAAAGCATGTTCGATTTCCATACTTCCACTAAAGTGGGGGCTTAATGTATCATCTTAAAATGGAAGAAATTCCATGTTAATAATGTTTAGACCTCCTTAGGGGATGTTTTTTACCACCATCATATTGTCCCCTCCTTTCTGCATCATCTCCTTCTTCTGTGCCTATTTAGGACCCTGATGGGGCCTCTCTAGGCACCTTCTATCCCACTTGGCACTTCTTCTAGGGGTTCTGACCCCCTGAGTCAAGGTTGACCTCAACCTTGACCTAGGTTAGGGTAAAACTCAACCTTGAACTAGGTCAAGGTTGACCTCAACCTTGACCTGGGTCCCCCTTCCAAATCTGGAAGCTTGTCAGCTTCTGGAGATCATCAAAAATTCATTTTTCCTGCTTTCGGGTCGACTGTTTTGGGTTTTGAAGTGGAAAATCCTAAATTATATTTATCTTCCTTCCCCCTATATGCTTAATCACATTAAAATATCACATCCATACAAATTATAAATTAAATGTAAAGGTTAAGGAAATACAACACACCACCAAATCAAAATCAAAATCAATTTTCTTCCTTTACACTAAGGGCCTGGAAATCAAGATGCCCCAATATCCCAAGTCATAATAGGGGAAAAATCCATAGGAGAGACTCTCACTACCACTACACTACCTCAAATTCCCACTCCACCAACTACTCTTCCACCTCCAATTCCTACTCCACCACCATTTCTCCCAACTCCAACACTAACTCCGCCTCCAACTACTACTCTTCCATTTCCCATTCCAACTCTTCCTACACCTAATACACCACCATCAATCTCTTTTCCTTTCTCCATCCCAACCCCAAAAGGGTTAGTAATTGCACAAGTTGTGTCACCTTTTAGAACCACACTGAAAGCCATGACTAGTCCTAATACAGAAATGTTGATCAGCTCCTCAGGAGATGAAGACCAAGACAAGGAAAGACAAGATAAGGCAACAGAAGAAGAAAAGGTAGAAGAGGAAAGGGAAGAAGGACAAGGAGAAGGAGAAGGAATGAATGAGGGAGATGGTGAATAGGGAAGAGAATAGGAAGAAGGTTCAAAGGAAGAAGTAACCCCAGGATCCCAAAACTTGGCTTCAGTCCTACATGTTGCCCCATATGAGCCAGTCATCACATTTAGTAAACCTACCTAGTTAACTAAAGACATTTAGTTGAGGAAGAGAAATTACATAGATGAGGAAGAGGGGGAAGATACAAATATGGCGTCTATAGGGAAAGCCTTCTGCCAAACAGGGGTCATCATGCCAGCACAGACAATATCCTATGTTACCCAAGACACTCAGGGTTTCTAGAAGGCACAAGTTGCAATTCCTTCTGCTAGCACCGCTCAGGCACAAGTGACCCAAAAAGACTACACCTTCAAAGAAGTAGATGTGGGTGAGCCCACTAGGGAAGGGAGAAAAACATTGGCAGCCTTAGGGCTTAAGCATGCTCTAGGATTCATGAGCAAGGACGAGGAAACAATAAAATGCTTGAAAGAACAAAATGAAGGTTTGAAGAAGTTCATTCACAAAATGGTTGGTCCTACTGACCCAAGTTTCCCAGAGGCCTCACTACAGGTAGTATTAGAAAAGAGGAACACCCCAGACTTGCCAGCAGGTTTGACACCGTCATTTTTCCAAGCAAGTATAGATTGGAAAGGTGATTTCAAGAAATATAGAGAAGAGGCCATCAAACAGGTATTTAAACTTTACAGGGTCATTTTAATTGAAGCTAAAAATTTAATAGACTTGATGGAGAATGAAGGCAGCTTAGATTTTGAGATTAAAAAAATGGCAAGTCGCCCTCAAAGACATAGAAATAATCAGGAAACAATGTTTCCAAATATTGGTAAAAATATATGAAGGCAAAGAGCTCAACAATTTTGAGACCTAGATAAAATGGATGGCCAAGATAATTAAGGTCTATAATAAATGAAAAGCCTCCATATTGGAAAAGTAGAAAGAGGTCTTGGAGTGCGTAGAAAAAATAGATGTTTTATTCACAGGAATTAGCCTCGACTTGTACCAAGATGAAGATAAACATATCGTACAACCATCAAAAGAAGTGGTCCAATAGTTTAGGGATATTCTGGTAGGTATTAGTACCAAGGAGCCCTTACAATAGTTGTTCTATTGGAAAGAAGAGATGTTAAGGATGTCTAAACATGAAGAGGAGATCCACTTCTTTTCTTCCAAATTTACTACATTTAAAGAGAAGCAAGAATGAAAGGTCAATAAGGCAAAAAGGAAGGAGATAAACCATGAGGAAGTTCAGGAGATCATACAGAGGCTTCAAGCTGCACATCTAGAAGTCTTCCCAAAATAACTCCTCGGACCCCTTAAGCATTTTGGGGAGGACAGTCTCAACACTTAGCAAATTTTTTCCAAAGGCAGGTTTCAGCCTTTTGGCCCCGTCGGCTAGTGCATTTTTTGGCCTTTTGGCCTCCCGAGCTTTTGGCCTTTTTGGACTTCAAAGCATTTTGGTCTTTCGGTATTTTTAGCCTTTCAGCCTTCAAAAGAGCCAAAACTTTCAAATGTCTAGAATCAGTTTAACGCTTAGCCATTTTTGGGTACTAAAAAACTTTCGAGTAGAGGTCGGGGGCAAAAATTCTGAGTGTTTCCAGCGAGATCACCTTTTTGCATCGCAATTCAACTCCATATCAGATTGATGACTAACTTGAGTTTGTTTTGGAAGGACTAAGGGTACCCTATAAGTTCCCACTGTAAGAAGAACCTCCAGATGAATATTCCAAGGAGGAACTCCAAGAATCAAGAAGAAGACTCCAAGTTCTTATAAGAAACCCTATCTTCTTTCTCTTTCTTTTCTTGACGAGTTTGGTCTCTCTTGCATGGACAAATTGATTGTAAATGGATTTAAAATCCATGCAAGATTTTTAGTATCAATTAACAATAGTTTCTTTTCAGCAAAGTTTTAGTTTTAGTTTATTCTCATAAATTTAAACTCTCTGATGCCCTAATTTCGGCATTCAGAATTTGTAGATCAAAACTCTATATATTGTAATCAAATCAATGTAATAGGGTCAGATTCTTAATGCAATAAAGATCTACATTTGGTTCTTCATTCATGGTGCGTTAATTGCTTCCATCTATGAGAATTGTTGAATGTGTGCATACATTGTTCATTATTTTCAAAGAGCCTTTTGTTTTGTTGTGTTTCAAATTTACTTTTACCTTAGTGGGAGTTTGTTGTTGTCTATGTACCTTATTGTGATGAATGTGTGGAAGGGATCGTCTATTGGGCTTAATGATAAATCCTTCTGATGGGTGCACACATCTTGGTGGCTTCACGATTTGATAGATTTTGAATATCTTGCATGAGTGAATTCATCTTCTCTCCAAACGCTTGCATCCATTGTGTATAGAATTGTGACTTTTTCTGATTTATACCTCTTGGGTTTGTTCTAAATCTCTCCATCATTCAATTTGCAAGGAATGGTTTACAGCAGTTTATGTCCATAGGATTTCATTCCAGTAATTTGATTTATTTCTTGTTATCTCGCTCCTTTGAATTCTATCTTAAATCTGAAATTAATCATCTTGAAATACAAAATTGCACTTTTAGTTAAACGTAAATCTTGTTAAAACAGAAAACCCCAAAAATAGTACTAAAGATTATTTTGCAGTTTGATGTCTTGAATGTACCAGCAAAGGCCTCCTCATCAACATTAACATTTATCTTCAACTGAGTAACCAAGTAGGTTGTGACCCAATCCTGGAGAACCTTGGGAATAACTTCATTATTCTTTCAAGAGAGGAAACCAAATTTCGATATCCTATAAAGTTGGCTTGTGTAAAAACAACACTCAACACATGGTTTCCATGATAAAAATTATGGTGTTATGATGTTGTGGATGTATGTCATATATTTCAATTTATGGTTCCTTATTGCATTTGGTTTATGGTTAAGAAATATGATCACCAAAGTTTTAAAAAAAAAAGGTAGAACACTGATTCACCCCCTCCTCTTAGTGTTCCTTAATACCATATATATATTGTACAATATAAAATAGGAATCAATGCACTAGAATAAATCACTTCACTATTTAAAATTGCATATTAGGAAGGAGGATGCTTTGGTAGGCTTAAATAAAGATTCAAGCACTAACCAGGACAATGTGTCCTTCCTTAAGGAAGATGAAAATGTAGAGATTATGTAATTGGAAATGAAAATGCAATAAAGAAAAATGTGCCTTGAAGAAATGGAGGAAATGTTATTTTTTGTTGTTTTTGCAACTATCAGAGTCCTCGAATTAGATGTACTTCTAGATTTGGGTCCTAAAACCTATATGTTGTTTGTCCTGAAAATATGAGCCTAATTCTAAAGGTGCAAAACATTTGGAACTTTTTATACTTGGATGCTGGATGTTTGAAACATTTGTACCTAATGATTCAGTTCTAGATTTGGTGAAGACCTATTTCAGGACTTTCGGAGCTTAGATCTGCAATTATAGCTTCCTAGCATGTACCTACAAATAAAAAAAAATGGGAAATAGGTTGGCTAAAGGGGTTTTCCTTGGTAAAACCCATATTTAGGAATCAACCTTTAAAAATGAAATGTAAAGCATAAAAAAAAAGTCTCAATACCATGTTAATGTGCTTACCTTCATTTATGAATGTTTGTATCACTCAAATACATGAAATATGCTTTTTGTTTATTGCCTGAATGTATATGTTGACCTTGTAGGATAGATGTAGGATGAAGAAAATATTCACATGTGCATGGATCTATGAATACAACCCCTAGATCTTGTTTTTCTTAATATGATTAATCACCCTTTCAAGGAGAGAGAGAAGAATGATGGAGAAAGAGATCTTATTTTCTCATTTGGGAGATCCACTAAGACACAACCATGTGATATAAATATTTCTCTAACTTGAATATTTCCT
Organism: Thuja plicata; assembly: GCA_018584345.1. NCBI lineage: Eukaryota > Viridiplantae > Streptophyta > Pinopsida > Cupressales > Cupressaceae > Thuja > Thuja plicata. Next base: position 3,218,341 of record MU227701.1, read on the forward strand.
TGATGAGATGGAAGAAGAAGAAGAATGCCTTAGCTTGAGATCTTGAAAATCACTGAGATTTATTGAATGTTCTTAAATCACAATAATTTATCCAAAGTATATTATTGTTTGCATATAGCTGATGTATGGAAAATTAGGAGAGATATAGGGTTTATGTACTTTTCCCCTCATTTTGGGATCTAATACTAAGCCAGGACACCCACCGGAGAAGAAATAAATTCAAAACCCCAATATTGGGCTCTAGGCCTAATCTGGGAAAAAATACTTGAGTGTAGAATGTTTGGAATGTTGTGCACCTAGCTACAAAATGTTTCAAATGTTGTGCAATCTAGTACTTTTTTGCAAAAAAATTCAGCAAAATTAGGATGATGAACAAAGGCCCCAGTTTGAATTATAGGTTATCAGGATCAAGAAAAACACTGAAAAAACCTTAAAATCACAAAAGAGGGGCTATGGGTCCTAATTAGAGCCACCAATAATGGGTGCTATCTTTTTAGGATGGTACATTTATTCCCCACTTTAGTGGGATTATGAGACAATATCATTCTCATGGTAAAGTATATTAGTAAAAATGAATGGTCTTACCAAAGTCAAGGAGACAAAGAAGCATCAAGTCCCCAAGTGACTTAAATATTCATCAAATCCAAAACCAAAATAAGAGAGAAAGTTCTCAAGAGAGAAAGAAAGAGAGAGAAAGATGGCATAACCACTAACCCAATAAGGGATATCCTCATTGTGGATCATGCAAATAAAAACTATTGAAAAATATGGAATTGAATGGTCTAGCAAGCTACATAGTTGGTAGTCAACCCATAGAAGAGGATCAGTATTAGGATCCAAAAAGAAGTCATTCAAAGGACCAAGTGAGAAGAAGGATCAGTCTAAGGATCTACTGAGGATAGAAATTTGTGTGTGTGTGTGTGTGTGTGTGTGTGTGTGTGTGTGTGTGTGTGTGTGTGTGTGTGTGTGTGTGTGTGTGTGTGTGTGTGTGTGTGTGTGTGTA
>MU227701.1:3227540-3249061 GCA_018584345.1 Thuja plicata
AATGAGAGGAGAAGGCTCCCTTTTATATGAAATTAGGGAAAAATCTTCTAAGGAGGCCTACATAGGATAATTAAATCATCATTTAAGCCTTTACCCCTAGGAGAGGACCTATATTAAATATAATTTAAGAATCCACACTTCAGAGCCCAAAATAGTTGATCCAGAAGCAGGAAGAAACTTTTTGCAAAGACCGACAACCCGGGAACTGCAGGGTTCTAGGTTTTGGACCCTGGGACAAGGTCGAGGTTGGCCTTGTCCTAGGATAGGGCTGAGGTCAACCCTATCCTAGGGTAGGGCTGAGGTTGACCCTATCCTAGGAGGTCGACCCTATCCCTGTATCCTAGAAACAGAGTCCTGCAACCCATAATGCAGAAATCAGTCTCAAAAGTGGTATAAGGAGGAGAAGATCAGGGGGGATGATGTAGAAATAGGGGGATGATGTAATGGAGGTCAAATACATCCCCTAAGGAGGGATAAATTCTCTTAACATGGAATTTCTTCCATTTTAAGATGATACAATGACATCTAAGGGACTTTGATTTGTTTTTGTGGTAACTGATTCACCCCTCCCCTCTTAGTTACTCAACTCATTTCCAACAATTGGTATCAGAGCATTTGGTGCTTTTAGGGAAGGTTTCTAGGCCTAAGCTAAAGATCAAAGATGTCTTATCAAAGGGAGATCCCCAATCTTAACAAAGACAACTCCCTTGCATGGAAAGAGTTGATGAGGCTACATTTATCTACTATTGGAGATACTGGTTTGCAATTCTTAGATCACAAGTATGTGGAACCACCTAGCCCTATGTCTATGGATTAGATGGTGGACATGAAGAATCATAACATAATGATGATTGATATTATGTCTTCGCTCAGCTATTCAAAATTTGATGAAGTCAAGGACTTCCCTACTGCCTATGATATGTGGAAGAAACTGCATGATATCCATGGGGGAGATGACAATGTAAAGAGAGCCAAAGTAGAGAGTCTAAGAGGTCAGTTTGATCAGATGAAAATGAAAGAAGGAGAAAACATTACAAAATACAGTGAAAGGATCAAGAAAAGTGGCAGTTCCATCAAAGTTTCTAGTGGAACAATTGAAGATAAAATAGTGGTTAGTAAGGTATTGAGAAATTTTCTTCCTATATATGCAATTAGAGTTTCATCTATTCAAGAGATGAGTTGCGGTAATGATATAACTCTAGATGCATTGGTTGGAAGGATAACAGCTTTTGAGTTGGACAATTTTGACAATTATTCTCCTAATCCTAGCAATTTTGAGTCTGCATTCAAAGCTAAATTAAACCTTGGTAAGATGGATATAAACTCAAAAGGAAAATATATTGACAGTGATAGTGATGATGATTCTGATGATGAAGATCTATAAATCATTGAAGCACTACTTGCAAAGAGATCTTCCAAAGGAAAAGGATGGTACAAAGGAAGAATACCATTGATTTTCTTTTCATGTGATGAGGTTGGTCACATTGCTGGTAAGTGTCCAAACAAAGAAGACATAGGTGAGATAAAGTTCAAAAAGTACAAAGGTAAGAAAGATTTCAAAAGTTACAAAAGCTACAAGAACAAAGGTAAGAAATCTTGTTATATTGCAAAATATTCTGATAGTGATGAAGATGAAGATGAAATGGTTTACATTGCTATTAAGGATGAGTTGGACAATGAATAAAATGAAAATACTACACTTTTCTCTCATGTTAATGACACTTGGATAATTGATAGTGGTTATTCTCACCACTTGACTGGTGATAAAACTAAATTTGAACATCTTGAGCACTATGATAGTGGGAGTGTTAGTTTTGGGAATGATGAACCTTGCTATGTGAAAGGTAAAGGTTATATTGCTCTAACTGAAGGAATGAAATGTGATAATGCTTATTGGGTTGAAGGAATAAGGCATAATCTACTGATTGTGGCATAACTAAATAACATTGGTTTCAAGGTAGAATTCATGAATGGTAAGGCCAAGTTCCTGGATGGTAAGGGAAACCTAGTTGGAACTGGCAAGCAAACAAAAGGTAATCTATTCTATCTTGATCTCACTGAAGGTTCATGTTTTATTGCACAAGTAGAAGAAAGATGGTTATGGAATAAAAGGTTGTGTCATGTGAAATTTGATAACCTGGTCAACATAAACAAAAACAAAAGAGTAAGAGGTATTCCTATTATGAAGAAACCCGAATTGGCAATATGCAAACAATGTCAAATTGGGAAGATGGGAAAAACTAGTTTCAAGAGAAAGAATTACAATACTGAAGAAGTCTTAGAGTTAGTTCATACTGATCTATGTAGACCAATTGGAACAACAAGTTACACTAGAGAAAATTATTTCATTATATTTGTTGATGATCATTTCAGAATGATGACTGTTATGTTTCTCAAAGAAAAATCATAAGATTTTTAGAATTTTAAGTGGTACCTTGCCATATTTGAGAACGAAATAGGAAAGAAACTAAAGTTCCTAAGATATGATAGAGGAGGTGAATTCATTTCTAATGAGTTAAATGAATTCTCTAATGAAAGAGGAATCAAGAGACAAGTATCTGCCCCTAGTACACCACAACAAAATGGAATAGCAAAAAGAAGAAATAGATCTATTATGGACTATGCAGGAACCTTGATGACTGAAAAGAATGTTGCAACCAAATACTGGAAGGAAGCTATCAGCACTACAGCTCACACCTTGAACAGAGTTCAACTAAAGAAAGGTACTGATCACACACCTTTTAAATTATGTTATGGTTATAAACCCAATGTTCGTTATTTCAAAGTATTTGGAAGTAAATGTTATATCTTGGGAAGAAATAAATGGAAAATTTGATGTAAAAGGTGATGAAGGAATATTCCTAGGCTACTCCTGTAAAAGCAAAGCATATAAATGTTTGAATATTGCTACTCATAAAGTCATAGAAAGTGTTCATGTAAAGATTAATGAGTTTACAGAGAGAAGTGAAGAACAGAGCAGTAAAGAGCCTGAGGACTACAAGAACTTTGTGTATTATGAACCTAACACTATACCTAAGACACAAGAAATGGTGATTGGACTACAACCATTGGTACAACCTCTAAATTCATCAGCACAAACTTTGTTACAAACTGTGCAACCCGAGTTGCTAACAGTTGCAACTGAGTCTCAGACAGTGGGAACCAAGCCTTAGACAGAGGGAATCGAGTCTCAAATGGTAGAAATTGAGTCTCAGTCAGAAGAGAAGAAAAGAATGTTTGAGTATGGTGAACCAAGTGGAACAAGCCCAGAATAAAAGAAGGAACCTATACTTGTAAAGTATGTTAGAAGGCATTATGCACCTGAAAAAATAATTGGTGATTAGACAGAAGGTATAATGACAAGGAACAGACTTAAAGGTACATGTTTTCTTAGTGAAATTAAACCTAGAACCATTAGAGATGCTTTGAATGATGAAAGATGGATAGAAGCCATGAATGAAGAAATTGAGCAGATAGAAAAGAACAAAACCTGGACTCTTGTGCCTAGACCAAAATACAAGAATGTAATTGGTACTAAGTGGGTTTTTAGAAACAAGTTGAATGAAAAAGGTGAAGTTTCTAGAAAAAAGGCAAGATTAGTGTGTAAAGGATATGCTCAGGAAGAGGGTATTGATTATGGATAAAATTCTTCTCCTATTGCAAGACTTGAAGGAGTCAAAACTCTTTTGGCATATGTATCACATAAAGGATTCAAGGTATACCAAATGGATGTAAAATATGCATTCTTGAATGGATTTCTGGAAGAGAAAGTCTATATTGAGCAACCTGAAGGTTTTGTTGATCCTAACAAAAGGAATATGGTTTTCAAATTGCACAAATCCTTGTAAAGACTGAAGCAAGCTCCTAGAACCTGGTATGAGAGACTACATGGTTACCTAGTAAGTATTGGATTTTAGAGAGCTAATGACAATAGTAGCTTGTACATCAAAGAAGGACCTCAGAACAAGATACTATTAGAAAAAATATTTGTTGATGATATACTATTCACTGGTTATGATGATTTATGCAAAGCATTCTCCAAAGCTATGAGTAAGGAATTTGGGATGTCTATGTTTGGAGAAATCAAATTCTTTGTTGGTTTACAAGTTCATCAGATGAAGGATGGTATCTACATTACTCACTCTAAATACACCAAAGAGATACTGAAGAAATCTAGAATGGAAGATTCCAGACCAGTTGGGGCACCTATGTCTACTAGACATAAGTTGTCTAAGGATGATGATTCAAAGGAGGTAAATCAGACTACCTACAAATCTATGATTGGTAGACTTCAATATGTTGTTCACACTAGGCCTGATATCACATTAGCAGTTGGTATTGTTGCAAGGTTTTTTAGATAATCCTAGAGAGAAACATTTGATGACTATCAAAATGATTCTAAGATATCTTAAGGGCACTTAAGAATATGGATTATCGTATAAGAAAGGAGGAAACTTTGATTTAAAGACTTTTATTGATGCTGATTGGGCAGGTAGTGTTGATGATAGAAAGAGCACAAGTGGTGGAGCATTATTTCTTGGAAAGAAGTTAGTATCTTCAACTAGCAAGAAAAAGAATTGCATTTCTCAGTCTACAGCAGAGGCAGAGTATGTTGTTGTAGCAGTAAATTGTTCAAGTATCATATGGTTCAAATAGCTGTTGTCAGGTATGAAGGAGGAAATCAAAGAACCAATTATTATCTACTGTGACAACACAAGTGCTATTAACATTTCAAAGAACTCTGTGATGCATACTAAGACTAAGCATATTGCAATAAAGTATCATTTCTTGAGAGAATTGGTTCAAGACAAGGAAGTAAGGTTGGAATATGTGAATACTAAAGAACAAATTGCAGACATATTCACCAAAACTTTACCTAAGGATGCATTCTTGTATATTAGAGGAAAGCTAGGGGTGATTCCCCTAACTGAGGCTCACTAAAAGCATAGATTAGTGATGCATCAACTGAGCTATAGTAAAAGATCTAACAAGTTGATGCAGAGTGTCAGAGCTTATTGCATATGAATCAGTACTTCGGGTACATTACAACTTCATTGGATATAGTCTTTGGCATTGGATGTCAAAGAGGGAGAGATTATTGATATCATGCCAAAGAAATTATTGAGGGAAATAAATCAGTATATCATAGGGAGAAATTTTATCAGAAATAGAGATTGATGTAAGAGGGAGAATTCTGTATTTCAGTAACTGTGAAGACAGAGGGAATTTTCTGGATAAGAATCAGAATGAAGCTAAGGACATTAATAAAATTTTATTCTTGTTTCTATTTCTCTAAAATTATTTGTATAATGGCATGTTGTATTTCCATCAATGCCAAAGAGGGAGATTGTTGAAAACAATTATTCAATTGTGTATTGTCATTTATGTTACACAAATGTAGTGATGTTACACAAATGTCTAAACCTAACTAAGCACAGTTAGTATATGCCAAGCTCTCTTGGGCATTGAAGAAGACTCCAGTATTAGCCAAGTGATTCTTATTACTAACTAAGTTCACTCAGGAAATACAGTAAGGTTGGGCATTGAAGGATTAAAGTGTTAACTAAGTTATGCATTTAGTGTCAGCCGACTAACAATAGTTTACACTTTATGTTTAATTGGTTAATTAAAGCTAATATATTTGAGTTTTATTATTTATTTGGAAGGTTATTCAAGCTGACTTGATGAGGGTTATCATAAATATACAAGGTCAATTTTGGATTGAATGTGTGAGTTTTGATATGAAGAGGAAGGAAAATAAGAGGGAATTCTGATTAAGGACACAATATCTAGACTGAGTTGCAAAAGAATATTTGATCAGTAAGGATCCAGTCAAATACAAAATAGAGATCTAAATCACCAAAGATAGTTTCTTCTTTAAACAGGTCAAACACATTGTTACTCTCTAACAATTGTAGCAGTGATCCAAATCTCTTTACAGAGTAGACTTAACAGTCTTTCATAAATCCTCTCACAAGGTGGAATTTCTGCATTGAAATGTTTGAAGACCTCTAACAAGGCCACTCCTTATAGGGTGATTAAATCCTCTAACAGAGTCACACCTTACAGTGTGTTTTTGTAACCTTTAATAGGGTTGGCTCCTAACATGGCTCACTTCAGAAGAGTGACAAACAGTAACTAGTTGCAATTGGTGGTTTTCCCAAATTGGGTTTCCATGATAAATCTTGGTGTCATTTGTGTACATGTTATTTGCTTTATATTTTTTCACTTAATCACTAAAGGATAATTACATTTAATGTCTTAAGATTTCTTTTTTAACCGAGTAACAGTTGAATATCTTTATTAGCCGAGTAACAGTGATAAGTTTTCTTAAGACATCTAAGGGACTTGGATTTATTTTTGTGGTAACTGATTCACCCCTTCCCTCTCAGTTACTCAACTCATTTCCAAAAATGTTAGGTCTTCCAATAGGTTTCAAACTCAAATTCACCATGGTGACATGAGGTCATGCCAACAAGGTTATGAGGCCCAACACAAGGAAACCACCCACTCTATATGAAACCACTAATCTCTAGACATTCAGAGAATGAGGGGACACAAAAAACTATTTCCCAACACATGATATTAAATCTGAAAAAAAATCAAGACCACTTCCTTCACAACTTGCTCCTAGGCCTAGTAGCCTTTCCTGGGAGGTTTTTGGACAATATCTTGAAGAAAACATACCAAAATCAAAGTATAAGACCTAATTCAAATACCTATTTTGGAGATATTGAACATATCTCAATTGAATATAAGTTTTTTTGGACTAAGAGGGAAAATAATTGACTAGTAATGGTTTCAATGGGGTAATTAAGCCTTTTTCCAAAGGAGGTATTAGGGTTTTGCACTTTAAAAATCAGCTAAGGGAATAGAAAAGTGTGTTTACACTCTAAACTAAAAAATCCACCAAATTTGGATTCCCATACTTCACAAGGTTCAAAAATTTTATAAAATCACTACCACAACCACTCATTCTTAGCCTGCCACATAGAGATGTCAAACCTTTGGCTCAAGATTTCTCCCAAAAAACTCCATTTCTAGTTCTAAGACAAATTTCTAATGAAATGAGACTTGAAAAAATTCCATTCCACCAAAAATTAGAATTTTCCCATGGTGGACATGGGATTTATGAATGAGTTTCTGTCAAAACCCTAGTTTGGGAGGTTACAGGCCCATTTTTAGGAAAAAAAAAAACATGGTTTTCTCCCTCAAATATTGATGAAAATTTCTCAACCTATATTTATTAGAAAGTATACACTGCCCTCTTATTTTCATGTAGGTTTCACGGTGTGGAAATGCAACATAGAAAAACAATAGAATAATAGGAAAATGGAATGTTTTCTTATTGAAAATTCTTCAAAAAAAATTCAAGTTCCTTTCCTCAACCCAAAGAGACTTTTAAAACTTTTTTACATCCTTCCTCAATGGCTCCCAACTCAAATTCAAAAATGTAACCATTGGGGCACTCAAGCAAAATAAACTTGGAAAAGTTGCTTAACAAATTTTGCAAGTGTTCGACTACTTGCATCAAAATTTAACAAGAAGACTCAAAACACATACAAAAAAAAACCAAAAATGACTTATTAAATCTATTTACCCATATTGGGCATATTTTGAACACTTTGACCCAATTAGACCATTTAGGACCATATAGGTCTACATGAGTTCATTGCCTCTCATTTCCTTAAAAATGATGAAAAATTATTTGATTTGTTTTAAAATGGTCCTTAGGACATTATTAGATCATAAAAGACTAAAAAAAAAGAACTAAACAAAAAACACAAAGAAAATCCTTGAGTAGGCATCAAGTTGATAAGGTGCTCCTGCACCATACACCTAGGGTGGAAAGGATCTCATGTTCCAACTGAGATCAATTGTTGCAAATATGTTCCATGCTACTTGATGTCTTCTTTAGTCATTTAAGTGGAATCCTCAAGAGGTAAATCCTACCACTTAATCAGATATTCATTATAAACCTTTTTCATTGTCCTTTTGACCTCTTTGGTGTCCAAGATAGCCTCAAGCTTCAAGGGTTTAGAATGTGGTAAGTCATGTATCTAATATTCATCAGCTTCAACACCTGTACCTACATCCAAAGATCCCTTAAAGGGGTATAAGTCAGCAACATTAAATATTGGAGAGATAGACACTCCAAGGGGGAGTGCAATTAGATATGAATTTTTACCAAACTTGTGGATTATCTTACAAGGTCCTATCTTTTTCATGTGGAGCTTGGCGTATCCTCCCTTGGGAAGTCTCTCTTTCTTTAGATGTGAAAGTACTATATCTCCAACCTTATATTGAACATTCCATCTCTTCAAATCTACCCTCTCCTTGTATCTATCCAAACTTTTTTTGAGGTTTTCCTTTAGTTGATCATGGATATCCTTCATTGTTGTTTCAAATTACTAACCTTCAACACTCCTCTTCTCCATTCCCTTCATATCTCTTACTTCAAGCACCCCCTTGGAATCATTCCATACACTACTTCAAATGGAGTTTTTCATGTACTCCTATTAATGGAGATATTGTATTCATACTCAGCTTGGGGATGGACTAGGTCCCATTTTTGGCTATGTTCTTTTCTCAAACACCTTAGAAAATTCCCAAGTTACCTATTTAATACCTATATTTTCCCATCCATTTGAGGATGGTAGGTAGAACTATAAGCAAAATTAGTGCCCAATCTCTTCCACAAGGTCCTACAAAAGTGACCTATGAATTTGGAACCTCTATCTGACACAATGGTCAAAGAAAGACCATGAATCCTCACAAATTCTTTGAAAAAAAAAGACTTGTAATGCTAGAGGCATAATTTTTTCACTTTCAAGAGATAAAGTGTGTCATTTTACTAAATCTATCTACTACAACAAAAACCCTATCAAATCCCCTTTGTGTTCTAGGTAGTCCCAATAAAAAAATCCATAGTTATACTTTCCCAAGGCCTACTTGGCATGGGTAGGGGTTGATAGAGCCCTGTATTTGAGGAATTTCCTTTTGATCTCTAACATATGGTACATCCTTCTACATACTTCATCATATCCACCTACATTTTAGGCCAAAAGTAGAACCTGCTAACCTAATCCAAAGTTTTTTCAATGGCAGGTGCCCTCCAAGTCTCCCACTATGTTTTTCTCTTATAAAATTCTACCTCATAGAGCATTTAGGTATGCACAATTGAGCCCCTTTAAACAATAAACTAACTTGAAAAACATAATCAACATACTCACTATGGAAAGCATCAGGAAATTGAGAACAAGTATCAAAAGAATCCTTTAAGTCCTCATCCTCCTTATACATATCTTGAAGGGATTATATACCCACACTTTGTGATTGTACCTCCTTTACCAACATGGCTCTTCTACTAAGGGCATAATGAACTATATTTTCTTTTCATTTCTTTTTCTTTATAGAGAAGTTGTATGCTTGCAAGTATTAAACCCACTTCATGTTCTTGTGATTCAATTTATCCTATCCATTCAAGAAGCTAAGTGCATGGTTATCAATAAACACAATAAACTCCTTTGGTAACAATTAATGCCTCCATTTCTTGAGGGATTGGATCATAGCATAAATTTCTAGATCATATGAGTAATATTTCCTCTTAGCCTTATTTAGTTGCTCACTAAAAAATGCAACCGACCTCCCTTCTTGGCTTAATATTTCACCTAGTGCTTGACCACTAGCATCACATTCTATAGTAAATACTTTATTAAAATCAGGAAGAGTAAGGATAGGTTTTTGAGATACCCTTATTTTCAGATATTCAAACCCTTCATTTTCTTCATTGGTCCATGGGAACTTACCACTTTTATCTCCTTTGATTGTGTCTATGATGGGTTCACAAATGTGGGATAAGTTTCTTATGAACTTTTGGTAGAAGCTTGCAAGGCCATGGAAACTCCTCACATCCCCCACTGATTTAAGGGTTGTCCAATTAATAATAGCCTCAACCTTTGATGGATCCATTTTCAAACTTCCCTTTGAGATGACAACCCTGAGATAGACTACTCTTTCATGAATTCACACTTTTCCAAGTTAATCATCAATTTCTATTCATGGAAATAATATCCTAGAATTAAGTGGAAAGAACCATGGTAATAACATCACAAAGGATTTTACCATTGTATCCCCCAATATGAATCTCATCCCAAGATTGTTCATTGAATAGTACTTTTTTGCCTTTGTTTAAGCATGATACCCTATATGGTGTGGGATGAGGGGTTATTTTTAAGATTTAGTTTCTCAACAATTTCTAAGGACACTAAATTATTAGTGGAGCCTGAATCTACAATTACCTTGCATACCTTTCCATGTGATTTTCATGAGTTCCTAAATAAAGAATCCCTTTTTAAGTGGCTCCTTAGTGCTTGGTACCTTAAGAAGTTTCCTTCTCATCATCGAAATATCTCCAAATTCAAGATCAGTAAGCCTAGAATCTGATTTCACACTTTTAAAATCTTCCTCTTGTACCAATTTTTCCTCCTTTCCCCATCATGGGAGCTTGATGGTTGTTTCTCTGAGCATTTTAAGGTTGGTTGTCCAAACTAGTTACAATTGTAGCAGCTATCAGAAAAGGTTTTGTAACCTCTTCCTTATCCATTAAAACTTCCTCTACCATTGGTTATTCTACCTTGAAATCCTCCTCTATTTACTGTCTCTCCACCTTTCTCATTATGACCACAAGATTTACCTATTTTCCTTTGATTTTTCCCTCTTGCACGAAAAATTCCCCTACCTCTGAAATTTCTTCCTCTTCCTCTACCTTATTGCTCATTATTTATCCTCAAATTATCTTATGCCCTTAGGGACACTTGGAAACACTCATCCACTAATTTTGGGGTAATAAGGGTAATTTCATCTTGAATGTTCAACTTCAATCCATTTAGGTATCTAGATACTTGTTATCTCTATGGATATTTTGTTGTCATTAGTTAAGGCAAAGTCATATGAGTTAGAAGATTCAATCCGGAGAAAAGTAAATATGACTAGTCAGTAATGTACACTAAGAAAGGATGTGAAGTTGGTAAATCCTAGACACTACACTGATAGCCTATAGTTACCAAAAACTGAGTGCATATGATGTACACTGAGTTGATAGCTACTGAGTACTAAAGATCAAGTTAATCGAGCAAAGAGAAGTTACTCTATCGAGTTACTTAATTGATTATAACGCTATAAGAATGCATTTAATGAATTGATATATTATTAATTGTGATTATAAAATGCACGAAGATTAGTTTGTTACATGGTTAATGATTGAGATAATTCAAAGAGAAGATCTGAGAAGCAAATTAAGCGATTAATTAAAGTTTTTAATTTCCAAGAAAATACCAAGTAATGAGGTAAAAGTGACACAATAATTATGGCTTGATTTTTTTTTCTTGAAGGATGATCTTATATGTTATGGGAAGCATCTATTTGATTCATTATACTTTAAAAATATGATGCTTTGTATATCCTTTATGTCCTATATTAGGTGAAAATTAGATTTCGTTAATGGTTTATGATGATTAGATATAAATACATTATGTGATTAAGTGGTGCAGGAGCACCTAGGTTATCTCCATGTTTTAAGTTTTTTTGTGGCTTGTACTGACCCTATCTAGTTTGGGAGTGGTTTTTAAGGCCTTATAAGTTCTTGTGAGTGTGTGTCTAGGTGGACTAGATTAGGCTTAATTCAATCTAGTTATTTTTGGTTGTATTAGTCTTGTTTAAGTATTTAGGTCTCTTTGAAGCCTAAAGTTGGGATTTTGGGTCAAAAAGAATAAAAGGCTTGGTAAATCATGTATTAAATCCTAAAATATATTATATGGTGTTTTTACATCATTCTATACAGTTTGGAGGTCATAGAATCAAGTTAGAAGTCAAATTGCATAAATTGACAAAAAGTTGTCATGACAACTTTTACAAAGTTGCATGACAACATTGTCCTAAAAAGAAAAATTTGATTAGTTAGGGCATGGTCAATATTCTAACCACATAAACTCATGAGGAAAAGGTATAAAACCATCAAGAGGCCCATTTCCTAAGGTTGGTTGACTTGGAGAAGCAATAAAGATTTCAAGAATTTGCTATGTATTCTAGTTTTGTGTGAACAATCAGTTATTTTTGTTGAACAAAGATCTTTAATGGGTTGAATCCATCAAATTCAAGTTGGATTCATGTAATTAGAATAGTTAGTGTTTTTTTTGTTTTGATTTGAATTTTCTGTGAGCTCATTAGTGCAGCTTCGTAAATTATTTTGTGAGCAAACTAGTCACTAGTCCATTTAGGACAGTTTGCAGAAAAATGGATCCCCCATAAAACTCTACCGTGAAAACATCACAGACTTGATGGGTATGAAAGGGGAGCCCATTTATAGTTTAAATATGGAGGAAGGATCTCTAAAGATTTTTTTAGCTAATTTTGAAGACAAACCCTAGGCAAGTCCAGTGTATCTAGCTAGGAGCTTGTGAAGTGCATTTTGTGTTTGATTGCAGGGGTTTCAAATGGAGTGAATCAAAAGGTGGTTTAGTGCTCTTTGGGGTTGTAAAAATACCTCAAAAGAGATTTAGGCCTTTCCCAATCTATTTTAGCACATTTTGAAGTAGAATTCACTTGACTGGTTCAGAGAAACCCAATTATCCCTAATAGCCCTTAAATGTAGGAATCCACTATACAAAGACCTTGGTGGGAGGAGACCTAAAAAATATTTCATGTATTGATAAAGGGTTTCATAATATCAACTTAGTTTTTGGGGTTGTTTGGGAGAAATATGAAAGAAATGGCAAAAAGTAGTCAAATTGGGCTAGTATAGTAATTAGGCTTAATTGACAAGATTTCACAAGAGTTTGGAAATTGATAGGGAAAGCATTGAATAACTATCCTAAAGGAGTCATATGGAGTTCTTTAAGATTTATAGAAATAGTTGAACCCCCTGTAAACTCTTGCTAAGGATAATAGAAAAAGACACTTGGATGAATCCAATGAGGAGTTAAGGAGTGAAGAAAGATTTATTGATAGTCACCCCTAGTGAAGCACAAAGATTGCCACCTCTCAAAGAGGTATTGGAGTGGTCCTAAACTAGTTGAGTGAGGACTTAGGAGATCCTAGAATAAAATATTAGGGTCATGAGGAAACTAGGAACAAAAGGGGTCCTAGTGAGTTTGTGCGAGCACACTAAGGGAGTCTCTATCAGACTGGTATCAGAGCCTACAAGATTAGACTTGTGGTGAATGTTTTAGCTAGAATAATCAGTGGGAGAGTCTAGAATGGTGACTAATAAAAAAAATTGAAAATAAAGTGCATGAGCAAGAAGAAGAGAATAGATTTCTCAGAGATAGATTGGCCCAATTAGAGAAAAAAATGGATCAAGTGGAAGAGAAGACCGAGGAAGTCAAAGATAGAGTGGAAGGAAAGCATAAAGAAATATATATATATATATGATGAGGTCCCTGAGCTAGAACCTATCCTCAATGAATAACCCTTATTGAAAGCATTGAAAGCCTTAAGTGGAAAGGAATTGGACGGTATCCCAATCTTTAGTGGGAAAATGAAACCATAAGTAGTCCTAGAATGGATTGAAGGACTTGAGAACCATTTTGAATGTGATGGGATAATAGAAGCCCAAAAAGTGAAAGTGGCTAAAGAAAGGCTTAGGATTTCTACACTCACTTGGTGGAAATTCATCAAAGATTAGAGAGAGAAAGAAGGAAATAAACCCATTGCCACTTGGAAAGCTATGGTAGCTAAAATTAGGGAGGCATATGTGCCAAAAGACTATGAAATTCAGTTACATAAAAAATACAGAGCCTAAGACAAAAAGAGTTGGATGTTAACTCTTACACCGAAGAATTTCAAAAATTATGCATGAGATCAAGAGTTGTAGAAGATGAAAGTGTGAAGGTAGGAAGGTACCTAAATGGCTTAAGGTGCACAATGCAAGATGAAATTAGTATAATAACCCCTACCATAGTTCATAGATGCCACCAATTAGCTTTAAAGGTGGAAGAAAAGTTAAGGAAGAAACAAGATTCATGCAATACTAAAGGCAGAGGAAGAGGAAGAGATGGCAGAGGCCATAGAGGAGGTTATGGTGGTAGGAGTATAGAGCCTAAGTCCCAAGGTGAAACTAAAGTGACTCAACAACATGAGGGAATTTCAAGTAGAGGAGGCTTCAATAGAGGAAGAGGCTCCAATAGAAATTGGAGAGGAAGGAACAATGGAAAAGGGGTTCCTATTTTTCAATAATGAAGTGTTATCACTACAATCAAATGGGACATCCTACTTATAGGTGTCCAAAGAAAGGTTCTACCTCCTAAGGGAATGAAAAAAGATTCAATTTTGTTCAAGAAGAATCTAGTAGTAGTACCAAACATGTAGAGGTACCCTTGGGATCAGAAGAGGGAGAGAACTTAATGATAAGGAGGACATTGATCGAAGAACCAGTGAGAGAAGAACCAAGCCATAGAAGAGCACTATTCAAAGTGAAGCCCAAGATTATGGGTAAGGTATGTAAATTCATCATTTACTTAGGGTAAACTGACAATATAGTGTCAAAGGAGGGAGATAGTAAACTAAAAATGAAGAGGATCCCACATAACAATCCATACAAGGTTACTTCGTTGAACAAAGGACAACATATCCTAGTAAATGAACAAGCATGGGTGGACTTCACTATAGGGAGGTACAATGATAGGGTATTATGTGATGTTTTTCCAATGGATTCCTACCACCTCCTATTGGGAAGGCCATGGAAATTTGATAGATAAGCTATGCACAATGGAGCCAAGAATTCCTACTCTTTCAAGAAAGATGGAGTAACTTTTGAAATCCAATCTCTGCTAGAGGAAGGAGAACTGAAATCCATAGGGCCTAATGTTATTTTGGTAAGTGAGAAAGATTTCTTAGAAGCTCTAGAAGCAAGAGAGGGAGTAGGATATGCACTGGTTTTGAAACCAAAGGAAGAAAATATAGAGAAGATAGTAAAGAAGATAGAAATTCCCAAGGAAGTGCAAGAATTGTTAAAAGAGTACAAAGACATTGTAAGTGATGGGAAGCTAGCTACCCTACCCCCTAAGAAAGATATTAGCCATCAAATAGACTTTATCCCAGGAGCCACCCTTCCTAACAAAGCTGCATATAAGATGACCCCTCAACAAAATGAGGAGATTGCCAAGCAAATACAAGAACTCTTAGACCAAGGAATCATTAGAAAAAGAATAAGCCCATGTGTTGTTCCTACTATCCTAGCACCCAAAAAGGGAGGTACTTGGAGGTTGTGCACTAATTCTAGGGTCATAAATAGAATCACCATTAGGATTAGATTCCCTATCCCAAGGATAGAAGACCTAATGGATTGTTTAGGGGATGCCAAGTACTTTAAATAGATTGACCTAAAAAGTGGATACCACCAAATTAGGGTCCAAGAGGGAGATGAATTGAAGACTGCCTTCAAAACCATAGAAGGTTTTTATGAGTGACTTGTAATGTCATTTGGGATATCCAATGCCCCATCCACATTCATGAGGCTTATGAATGAGGTGTTGAAGGATTACATTGGTAAGTTTGTGGTTGTCTATCTTGATGATATTTTAATCTTTATCAAGTCTAGAGAAGAACATATTAAGCATATGTAAATTGTATTTAAAAATTTGCATGAAGAAAAGCTAATGATAAATCTGGATAAGTGTGAGTTCTTGAAGTAGGAACTAGTGTATCTTGCTTTTGTTTTCTCTCATGAGAATATCAAGATGGATCCAAGCAAGGTAGAAGCCATCATCAACTAGTCTACCCCTAAGACTACAATAGAGGTGAAAATATTTCATGGTCTAGCACAATACTATAGGAAATTCATTAAATAGTTTAGTGCTATCTATGCTCCCATGTTGATACTATCAAAGGTCTGAGGACCAATATTCATTGGAATCAACAAGAATATAATGGATTTGAGACACTAAAAAATAGGATAGCCACACAACCCATCCTAGTTCTCCCAAGTTTTGAAAAAAATTTCACAGTTGAGTGTGATGCTAGCAATGTTTCTATAGGGGTTGTTTTGAGCCAAGAAGGGAGGCGAGTAGAATTTCATAGTGAGAATATCAGTGAAGAAAAGAGGAATTACTCTTCCTATGACCTATATATGTATGCTATAGTCCAAGCATTGAGAAAATGGAGGCACTATTTTCTTCCTAAGGAGTTTGTGGTTTATTCTGATAACCAATCCCTTAGCTTCATAAATTCCCAAGATAAGCTCAGTCATAAGCACATTAAATGGGTGGAATACTTGCAGGTCTATATGTTAAATATCAAGCATAAGAAGGGGAAACAGAATAAGGTAGCTGGTGCACTAAGTAGGAGGCTTTTGACAGTGCAAGAAGTGCAATTGTAGATCATAGGCATTGAAAGTTTCAAGGACTTGTATTCAAAGGATGAAGACTTTCCAAAGATCTATAAGGTATGTAAGGAACATAAAAATCATTTCCATGGTGACTTTTATGATTATACTATGTAGAGTGACTTATTGTTTAAGGGTAGTCAGTTGTGTGTTCTTAGGGGATCAATGAGGGAAATTTGATTCAAGAAAAACATAATAGGGCACTTAGTGGTCACTTTGGGGTCAACAAGACTCAAGAATTAGTTTAGAGATTTTATTTTTGGCCAAGGATGAATCAGGATGTTAGAAAGTATGTGTAATATTGTGTAGTGTGTCAAAAATCCGAGGGTGCATCATCCAATGCAGGCCTTTATCCTTCCCATTTCAAGTAGACCATAGGAGTGTTTAAGCATGGATTTTGTAGTAGGTTTTCCAAGAACAAAAAAAAGGATTTGATATCATATATGTCATAGTGGAAAGATTCAATAAGATGACACATTTTTTCCCTTGTAATACTGTCCATGATGCTTGTCAGATTGCACATTTACTCTTCAAGGAAGTGATGAGAATCCATGGGTTGCCTCTGAGAATAGTTTCAAAAAGAGACTCTAAGTTTATGAGTCATTTTTGGAAGACACTATGGAAAAATTTGGGAACCAATCTATCCTTTGGGTCTGCCTATCACCCTCAGATAGATGGTCAAACTGAGGTAGTGAATAGGAGCCTAGGTAACCTTTTGAGGTGTCAAACCAAAGAATATGGTCAGACTTGGGATTACATTTTGGGGCAAGCAAAGTATGCTTATAATGACACAATCAATAGGACAACAGGAAGAACTAGACCCTTTGAAGTAGTCTATGGGTTGCATCCTAGAGGAATTTTTCAACTTGAAGAGTTGAAAGATGGAGCGAAAGGGAGTGGGTATGCAGAATATTTTTCCCATTCAATAAAATAAGTGCATGATATAGTAAGAAAGAAATTGATAGAGAACACTGAAAATATTAAGCAAAAGGTGGATGAAAGAAAGATCTCCAATTTCAAGTAGGGGATCTTGTCATGGTCCATTTGAACAAAGAATGGTTGCAGAAGGGAGTGCCCAATAAGTTGCATATAAGAAGATTAGGAACTTGCACCATTCTGGCTAAGTATGGAAACAATGCTTATAAAGTGGAACTCCTTGAAGATATTGGATTGTCTCTTGTCTTCAAAGTTGTAGATTTGGTCCTTTACAAGGGTCCTACCCATGATCCTGATCAGAGTCTCACTGAAGTCATACAAGAAGTGGAGGACTTGAAATTACCCTCTACACCACCAAAGAAAGTAGAGAAGGTTCTTGATTTAAGAGTCTATAAGAAGACTGGACAGAGGACTTACTGGGAACACCTGATAAAGTGGCATGTGTTAGAATAACTGAGAGGGGGGGTGAATCAGTGGCCTCAAAAATTAATCCAAAACTTTATACCACAATTTAAAATCTCTAGTTATCTTAAGTCCTTCAAGATGTATGCCCTTAAATATATTTATCAAATAACTACTACTCGAAGTTCACTATTAACCCTTATTCTTTAGCTTTACTGAATAGCAATCTTAGTATGTTCTAGATTTTACCAAAATACAGTAAATAACTTAATGCTTACTGATTAATCCAATATAGTAATGTGTAAAGAAAAACACTAAAGTAATGACTCATAAACACATTGACACATGGATTTTTAACATGGAAACCCTGTTACGGGAAAAACCACTTGGGACCAGTGACCCAAAATTTTCACTCTTCTGAAGTGAGCTCAATGAAGAGCCAACCATGTTAAAGGTTACAAACACACTGTTAAGTGCGACCTTGTTAGAGGATTTATCACTAAAATTTAATCATTTGATATCTAGCGTTTCACTATGCTATCTTCATGAATTAACCTTTTGATACTCCTTGGGATGTATCTCAATATAAAAAGGATTGTTTAGTCCTACTCGATTAAGAGACTTTCTGAATCAATGGTTAAACTGAAATAGTATATGATTTGTTCATATAAACAACTTAATATTGTTGATGTTCAGATCTATTGTAACTCATAATACCTTTCTGATCAATGTCTCTTTTCAATACCTTTGCTCCACTTATTTCTACTCGGTGATGTTGTGCTTCTTTTTTGCTTGATGTCTACAGAAATATTTAGCTTGTTTGATCAGGACTATATGAAGACTCCTTTCTTCATCAATTTCTCTTCAGCATCTATTTTCTATTCACTCTCCTAATTCATAATGAATAGCTTGTCTCTTTATAGACATGATTTCACCATTTTTAGGTCTCAGTCTTTCTTGTTCTTGACGTGATCCAAAAATCTCGCCATTCTTGCTTTAAATATTTACTTCAATTTTATCCTGTAGATTTCTCTTTGACAACTAGAATAAAAAAACTTTAAAAATCTCTCTTATCTCTAGCTTTTAACTTTTCTATGAAAACAATGTTGTCAACTAGTTAACTCCATATTTATCTCTTTTCCAGCTAAGTCTTTTGTCATTTCTAAACTTCAGTTCTTGTCAATCAACACTTCAATTCTCCTCAGGCATCTCCATTGGGTTTGTCTATCTATCGAGAAACACTGTGAATTTCTTCTTGGGTTACCTTGATTTTGCTCATCGTTAATGCTTGCTCGAGTTTCATGCTCGGGTATCACTATGACTTTTCTCTCGGGGTTCTCTGTCCGTC
Organism: Thuja plicata; assembly: GCA_018584345.1. NCBI lineage: Eukaryota > Viridiplantae > Streptophyta > Pinopsida > Cupressales > Cupressaceae > Thuja > Thuja plicata. Next base: position 3,246,608 of record MU227701.1, read on the forward strand.
GGGGTGCACTGTCCGTCGGTGTATTTTGTCACTTTGTGTATACTAAAATTTTATGCATTATTGATAGCATAACCTTTATCTCTTTATTTCTCTGAATTCTTTGACACTATATATAACCAATCAGATTATATCAAGTTGACATCAATGACAATACAATACATTAATTGATTTAATGTCTTGCATTAACTTTCTACAACTTGGTGATCATCAAATTAGCATAGTCAAGCATTCAACTAGTTATAGTTCATCAGCATGGACAAGGAGATGTAGAGGATACATGGATCAAGGAGACAGAGTTCAGGTAGTTGGGGATAGACTCCAACTTGATCAGTCTAACAGTCACTTGAAAACTTTTTGTTTGGGAGAATGGTGTAGGAGCACCTAGGTCATCTCCATGTTTTAAGTTTTGTTGTGGCTTGTACTAACCCTAGCTAGGTCAAGAGTGGTTTTTAAGGTCTTATAAGGTCTTTTGAGTGTGTGTCTAGGTGGACTATATTAGGCTTGATCCAATCTAGTTGTTTTGTGTTGCATTAGTCTTGTTTAAGTGTTTAGGTCTCTTTGAAGCCTAAAGTTGGGATTTTGGGTCAAAAATATTAAAAGGCTTGGTAAAGAATGTATTAAAGCCTAAAATTTATTCTATGGTGTTTTTACATCATTCTATATAGTTTGGAGGTCATAGAATCAAGTTAGAAGTCAAATTGCATAAATTGACAGAAAGTTTTCATGACAACTTTTGCAACTTTGCAAAGTTGCATGACAACATTGTCCTAAAAAGACAATTTAGATTAGTTAGGCCATGGGCAGTGTTCTAACCACCTGCACTCATGAGGAAAAGGTATAAAACCATCAAGAGGCCCATTTCCTGAGGTTGGTTGACTTGGAGAAGCAATAAAGATTTCAAGAATTTTCTCTATATTCTGGTTTTGTGTGCACAATCAGTTATTTTTGTTGAACAAAGATATTTAATGGATTTAATCCATCAACTTAAATTTGGATTCATGTAATTAGACTATTTTTTTTTTTTTTTTGGTTTGAAGTTTCTCTGAGTTCATTAGTGTAGGTTTGTAAATTATTTTTTGACCAAACTAGTCACTGGTCCATTCAGGACAGTTTGCAGAAAAATGGCTCCCCCATAAAACCCTACTGTGAAAACATCATGGCCTTGAGGGATATGAAAGTGGATCCCATGTACAATGTAAATATGGAGGAAGGATATCTGAAGAGTTTTTTATCTAATTTTGAAGACAATCCCTAGGTGAGTCCAGTGTATCTGACTAGGAGCTTGTGAAGTGCATTTTGTGTTTGATTGCAAGGGTTTCAAATGGAGGAGTGAATCAAAAGGTGGTTTAGTGTTCTTTGGGGTTTAAAGAGACCTCAAAATATATTTATTCCTTTCCCAATCCATTTAGGCACATTTTGAAGTAGAAGTCACTTGACTAGTTCAGAGAAACCCAATTAGCCCTAATAGCCCTTAAATGTAGGAATCCACTGTATGGAGACCTTGGTGGGAGGAGACCTACAAAATATTTCATTTCTTGATAAAGGGTGTCAGAATATCAACTTGGTTTTTGGGGTTGTTTGGGAAAAAATTTTAAGAAAGGGCAAAAAATAGTCAAATAGGGCTAGTAGAGTAATTAGGCCTAATTGACAAGATTTCACAAGAGTTTGGAAATGAATAGGGAAATAATTGAATACTTATCCTAAAGGAGTCAAATGGAGTTCTTGAAGATGTCTAGAAAGATCTTAACCCCCTGTAAATACTTGCTAAGGAGAATAGACAAAAGACACTTGGATGAATCCAAGGACGAGTTAAGGAGTGAAGAAAGATTTGTTGATAGTAACCCCTAGTGAAGAACAAATATTTCCACCTCTCAAAGAGTTATTGGAGTGGTCCTAAACTAGTTGAGTGAGGAATTAGGAGATCCTAGAATCAAAGCTTAGGGTCTTGAGGAAACTAGGAACAAAAGGGGTCCTAGTGAGTTTGTGCAAGAACACTAAGGGAGTCTCTATCATTAAGTAGTTACATAAAGTACATGTAACGCCCCATTTTTGTATATTTCTTGCATTTCTTTGCATATATATATATATATATATATATAAATATATACAAATGATTTATTTTTGTCTATTTCTTGCATTTATTTGCATGTGTGTGTGTGTGTGTGTGTGTATATATATATATATATATATAAACATGAACATAAAATATCTATAAGATGCAATTAATTTTTTTTTGTTTAACTAGAATAATATTCATCATTGTACTTCATATCTCTAAAATAAAAAAAATAATTTTCTACAACTTGAATGCAAGATTTATTCAACTTAAGTCCTCACAGGTTCCCTAACGTCGCTACTAAAGCAACATTATCTAAACTATTTACATGCATAAGATATCCATTTAATTATGAGCTTAAAAGATCTACATTAATTTTAATACACCAAGGTAAATTT
>MU227701.1:3259895-3274088 GCA_018584345.1 Thuja plicata
TGACATACAAGATTCATCAAAAGTAACCTTAACAAAAGAAAATATAAATAATCACTTATATATATCCATATATAACATCCTAACTATATTCATAAAGGTCTTGAAGCTCCTCAATACATACACAGAGATAAGTACATACAAAAATTATACCTTTAGATAGTATGTCTGATATTAGAATCCCCAGGTACTGGTTTATGAAATCATTATAAACAAACTATAGGAATAGATCAAACAAGTATCATGAACAACTTAAGCTGTAAGAAAACATCGAAAGATCTTACTTCGTTCAAAAACACAAAACTTATATTAGGGTTACAGGGGTATTACAGTACAAGTTTATTGTCTTCCCTTAATTAGAACAAAATGAATGCTCATTTAATGGTTTTGAAGAAATAAAAGATGGAATTATTGTCTTAATCATAGTATTTAAAGTCCTCTTGTTGACATATTCTCATGTGGAAGTGAAAAGTGAATTAAGTATGTCATTGCTATTTTTTACTATATAAAAATCTTGTTAATTGAGAAAAGGAAAATGGGACTATATGGATAATGTATGATACTTTTATGTACTCCCTTTTAAATGTGATAAAACCAATACCAATGCTTTTGTTGGGTGTTGTGTAAAACTAGTAATTTATTCATGTGCCATGAGGTGGTGTAATCAAGCACCCATCCATGGAATTTATGTTTGTATATTGATATGGGAGAACCATACTACTTATGTGTTGCTTTCTTATATGTTTCCCTACTAAGTGCCAACATGCGGGTTGTTTATTACTCAAAGAGATAGTAATTGTTACTGATTCCTTGGGTATAATAAAAGGTGTATGAGTAATGGTAGCACAAAGAAACCTTAGCTTCTCCTATTTGAGGGATGAAGTAATCAATACTTTTATTGATGGGTTAGTATACCATAAGTATTTCCATTTCCTTGGGTAGAACAGATGACATATGAGTAATAGCGGCGTGAAGTGACCTTAGCTTCTACTACTCAAGGGAGGAGGTAAATCAATACTTCCCCTTATGATGGACCCATATATGTGGTTTATAAGTATTTATCCAAATCCCCACAATTTTTTAAGCATAATACCATTACTTAGTGGAAAAAAATATGATTTATGGATTGATACTTTTCTACGTGGTCCTGCGTGTGGAGGGAAAATTTTACCCATGCTTTGATGGATACCGTATTTGCACATGTTTTGACATGATACAATGGGTATGATTCTAGACTCATTGATATTATTACATAGTGTGGGTGATTATGTCATTTTTTTGATGGTAGAGAGCTGAGCTCAAGGACATAATGCCACATACATAGTTACGTGAAGGTGCAATATATGTATGTTATGTTTTCCTACTTGATGTATAGTGATTTTTAGATGCTTTCATGCTTGTAGATGGGCCCTCATGGATGCTCGGTTGTTTAGACATGGTAGGCATATGGGAGGACCCTAGCCATGTATACCTATGGCTATAATGATGATCTATGTGAGATATCGCTATGCAGGGTGTGTCTTGCATGTGTCTTCTCCACAAGGAACATTGTCTTGTGACATACAACCGGTATGTGCCTTCTCCACTTGGTGCATGGTCATGTCAGGTGAGTTGATGTACTCATCCTAAACCACCTGATGCGAGGTGTTTCCAAGGTGAACACCCCATGCCATGTGGATAGTGTGTTGTTAGCACACCACATGATAGTCTATTGAGATAGCTATACATTGTTCCCTCCTTTTTCATGAGGTTTCTAGGTATAGTCACATAGTGATGTAATCTGCAATTTATGATAATCTTTTAACTTTCTTCTTGTAAACAAAAAAAATTGTTTACCTTTGTCTATAATGGTTTAGCAACAACTTGTGAAATTTATCTTATGTTTATTTTATTGTTGTGATTCTTAAAATTTTCTTCTCATAGTTGGAATATATAATCATCTTCTCGTATTGATAAAATTTAGTGGCTAAACTAGTTTCTCTTTGGTATTTTCAAAAGTTGGTCTTGTGTTGTAATTTGATTCCTTGCCAACAATGTATGAGTCAAACATGGTGAGTTTATAGGAGGAAGAAAACACAAGGAACCATTGAGGATGGCAGAATGTGAGGTTGTTCTACAGATAGTGTCCACTACCCATCTATGAGTGGTTTCTAATCCTTGGAGGCTAATCACCTTACACAAACAAGGAATAGGGCACGCGGTCTTGTATGGAGGGACTCATTGTGTCTATGTCCTAAAACACCATCAAGCCACTGATTGAGGCATGATTATGGATTGTGATTATGATTTATGGATTCCAGATATATATGAGACTAGTATTGAACCCAGGAGTGAGAGCTTGTCTAGAGAGACAATCACTCCTGAGCCTTGTGATGTGTAATCTCACTGATGTGGACTCACATGTTTGTGTAGAATGCATATCTAGTATGTTCATTATTGTATTTTAGAGATAGAAATATAACATTATGTCTTGTTATATGCCAATGTAATTATGTTTTATGAGTTATGATTGCTATTTGTCTTATGGAACTTGAAAAGGAAATTAAAATTATATCATATATGGTTGCATCGTAACTGTGATATTAGTATGAAAATTTGTGATTTGATTTTTCTACTTTTCTTACAAATTGATGGAATGGTGGTACATTTGAGTGACATTATTATACTTTTTATTCATGAATTAGGAGCAAATAATGTACCTTTTTGTTAATATTATGTAGATGTCAATGGCTCATTGTAGTTACTCTTGGATAGTGCATAGTGTAATTTATTTGTTCATAGTTGAATGGAAGATCTTAAGTATGTTATCAAAATTCCCTAAGGAAATTAAATTTTTAAGGTAGTGAAGGCTAATCTTTTATTTACAAGATATTTATCTTTATTTTTTGTTTATATTGAAACTCATAGCTTGGATTACCAAGAATGTTCCATTGGTACTAATGCAGAATTAAGATGAAATTACACTAGTTGATCAAATATGAGTTGATGAGGTTACATGTAAGCATTATGCCTAACTATCTTTGTGAGTGTTTTCTTTGTTGTATGGATCCAAGGAATAATTATATCAATGATTTTGTTATTTTAGGTATAATGTGTGTTGTGTTTCTATTTGATTCCTTGCAACTTCTAGGAGTAAGTCAAGTTTTAGGGGGGAGGATGTAGTGCCACTCCAACCCCATCACAGGAAGAAGTTTTCCAATCAAGCTTTTGTGAGAAGGTGATATGGGAATTATAGAACCTTCAGGATGTGGGAGGAAACTTGTACACAATGATTCAATTTTTTCCACATGGTATGTTTCTTGTTATGAGAAAAACATCTAGTTGGGGTAATTTGTCTGTGTAAACTTATTCTTTTCTATGAATCTACAAACTGAAATCTAGTATTATTGTTAAATTTATCCCAAAGTTAGGTGTGTTTGTTATCAAGTATTATGCATGTTTGGTTGACATCTCATATATGTAAATAGGGTAGGTCATTTTATAGGCTAGTCATGACTAGTCTTATGAATGAGCACACACTTTTATTTGTTGACATTTTCCTCCCTTCTTACTAAGAATTCATGGCTCGATTCCTCCACCTTTTATTTTGTACAAATGACCAAATAAACTTATCGTATAATGGGGTGTGTTCCTTCTATATCCAATTAATGGATACATGTTTGGTTCTTGCATTTATATCTTATATAATATTGTTTCCATTCGAATTAAATATGGTGGTGCCATCTCTAGGCCAAATCTAGATAGGAACGACATAGGAAATATTTTAATAAAATAGAATAGTTGGTTGACTACATCATGTTAGTAGTTGAGGCTATGTTGATTCTTAAATGACATTTAATAGGTATTTATAGTGCCTGATGATGTGAGATTATATTATGGTATGTCCCTCTAAATAAGGGAGACAAAAAATTAGTTACTAAATAAAGAACAAGCAGTTATCATTACAAGTGTGGTTATTGTTGCACTAAAAGATTGACATTTCAATGTCTGATACAACCACTAGACTTATAGAATCCATAGGAGGCGGTTAGTCCCTTGTCATGAATCCAAAGGGGAGCACTGACCATTTTTCCAACAATATCCCCCTCAGCGTTACCCGGGGGGCTTCGAACCTGTGACCAAGATCTAATACCACTTGTTACAAGTGTGGTTGTCGTTGCACCAAAAGATTGACTTTTCAATGCCCGATACAACCACTAGAATTATAGAATCCACAGGAGGTAGTTAGTCCCTTGTCACAAATCTTGAGGGGACCGCTGACCATTTTTCCAATAGTTATAACCTTTGTATATAGTAGCATGTAACTGGAATCAAGGGGAAAAAGGAAACTTTTGGGAAAAGGAATAGACAATAATGAGTCTCTAAGTTGGTGAAATCTCAAAAAGGCAATATGTCATTAGGACTTAAAGAAGGGAAAATAGTTTGGGGAGAGGAAACACACACAGTTTTTTTCCAAGTCTTAAATCATTGGAGGATTAAATCTGAGGAAGGAGGAGAGCAGGTTGGTGATATAATGGATTTCCATTGAGAAGAGCAGGAGGAGTGTCTTTGCAAGGGACTTTGGAGTTGTAATTCATAAAACTTTGGATTGAGCCACAAGTATTTGCGATATGCATTCTTCTCTCTTGAGATATTCTCTCTTTGTTTCAGGTAGGGTTTTTACTTGGCTTATGTAGTTGTTATTCCTATTGTATATTCATATGTCAATGATTTATTTAGTTCTAATATGTTGATGTGATCCATATGATCGCGTGATTCTATTAATATGAAATAAAATGGTGAATTTTCCTCGTTGAACCAATATAATTCTTGAATCCTTGTACATAACTCTTGTTGACAAATCAATTATGTTGGTTTGCCTCTAAACCTCCTACCTTTACATTAATTAATCCCTGGCAATTTTCATTAATCCATAGATGTTGCCACTTCCTCATCCTTTCTACACAAATCAATAGTGACTAAACTATATCCTAGGATGTCATTTCATGTTGTGACAATTAGGGAACCGCCTATTGGTTGGCTAGAAGCTTCATAAAATTCTAACCTGTGCATGTGATTCCTTTTACCACACTTTTTTTTTATGGATAAGGGGCCGAAGCTGAGAAGATATTTATTAATTATAATAAAAGTACATTAATCCTGGTTCAAGATCATACTGGGAGGAAAGAACTAGAAAGAAAACCTTTGGTCATAGATAATAATTGTTTATAGTTTGAAGACCATGACTTTTATTTTTGAGTGATGGGAAGATTAAATTGTTAATCTTTGAATGTTTCTTCCTTCTATTATTTAACCTTTGAAAATGCATACTCTTCCAATTTGACCAATTAGAAGGACTTGTCAATGCAATCTCATAGTGTCATTTAAAATTGTTTATATATGATCCATGCATTTCATTTTTAATCTCATAGGACATCAAATCATCTTAGTAACTTTATTAGAATTTTTCATATGACTATGTAGTCTCTAAAAGTGGATCTTTCAATATTAGCCTCATCCTTAGATATTCTTCTTTCCATTTTGTTTCCAAAATGCATATTAGATAATTTAGTGAACAATCTAACTATGCCTCTTCTGAGATTGAGTGGGGTGGTATGTTTATTAATTCTAGTCTTAACTTATTTGTAATGTGTTAACAACAAGACTTGAACATTTGTCACATTAAATGAACAAACTTACTTAGGCTTTATTGATTTAAGTTGATTTTTGAACTCCATTAAAGTGGCAAGAATTTAGAAGTTCATTTGTCTATGTTTTATTTGTTGAGAATTATCTTTGTAAATGATGAGACAATATTCTCAATTTAGGAATCTACTTTATCTTTCATCTAAATTTGGATAATGTTTTGGGTTATTTAATTTTGTCTATTATTATGAGATGTTGGCTTAAACTTTTTTCAAGGTATTTTTCTTTTAGCTTACTAAAAAAGTCTTAGAAAATGAATATTATATACAAACAACTTTGGGTATTATTAAGATTTGTTTTTATGTGGTTAATAGTGAAAGTGGCTAGATTTTAAAATAAATTCATTGGAGTTAGGTATTGAGATTATGGGGTGAAATTTGTCATAAGAACTGGAGTTTATCATCGTTCTTAATAATAGAATTTATTTATTGCATGATATGTGTAAATTAATGATTAATTTCAATTATATATATAGAAGTGGAATAAATACTTCATCCATTGAATGGTAAGATAGAAAGGTTAGTGACTATTTATATGAATAAAATTGTTAATATTTTTATTAATATTTTGGAATGACTACATGAGAATATATACACATATATCTGTATATACCAATTTATATGTAGATCTAAAATGTAATTATCATTCTCCAATTTGTGTGTGTGTGTGCGTGTGCGCGTGTGTGAAAGACATATTCTTGAAAATGGTAAAATCATTATCATTTAGGTTATAAACTTGTATGTTAATTAAGATGTGAATTTAGCTATAAATGCATTGAAATGAGATTGCTTGTATAATCCTTTTAGTTATTTAATTTTCATATAAATCCTTTAGCTCCCTTGTTGGATAAATGATGGAGGGATTTTATTTTGACTAGTCTCCATATTTAAATGAAATATTGTAAGAATTCCTTATACTTAGATTATTGTCCAATATAGATATTTCATATATCATACCCATTGCTAGCACAAATACCAATAATGTTGCATATGATCTTATTCTTTAATACTACTATGCTTCAGTAAAAAGATTCTTATCATGTTTAATTAAATATATATACCATAAGGAAGTAATATGCCTCGAAGGCTCCTAGCTATACTATTCATTATTAAAACATGTTCTTATACTTCTTAATTTGGTTGTTCATTATTATTGTTGTATTCACAAGAATATATATATATATATATATATATATATATATATATGAGAGAGAGAGAGAGAGAGAGAACGAACTACTTAGTGATTTTTCCTTTGAAAGTACGATATGAATAGAAACAATCCAAGCCTAGAATATGGATGGTTCCTTCATGATGAACTTGTAGCAATATGATTTGTGTGGAACTTAAGGGATATGTTGTTATTTATTAATTGGAATGTTAGTGGTTATATATCCAATGAATGGATACATGTTTGGTTCTTGCGTTTATATCTTATATAGCATTGTTTCTATTTGAATTAACTATGGTGGTGCCATCTCTAGGCCAAATCTAGATAGGAACGACATAGGAAATATTTTAATAAAATAGATAGTCTTCCAATATTATGGTGTCATTTAAAAAATGTTTATATATGATCCATGCATTTCATTATTAATCACATAGGCCATCATATCATCTCGGTAACTTTATTAGAATTTTTCATATAGTTATGTAGTCTCTAAAAGTGGATCTTTCAATATTAGCCTCATCCTTAGATATTCTTCTAGCCATTTTATTTCCAAAACGCATATTAGATAATTTAGTGAACAGTCTAACTATGCCTCTTCTTAGATTGAGTGGGTGGTCTATTTATTAATTTCAGCCTTAACTTATTTGTTAATGCGTTAATATAAAGACTTTAACATTTATCACATTCAAATGAACAAACTTGTTTAGGCTCCATTGATTTAAGTTGATTTTTGGACTTCATTAAAGTGGCAAGAATTTAGAAGTTCATTTGCCTATGTTTTATATATTGAGTTTTATCCTTGTAAATGATTATAGGTGATGATCCAATATTGTCAATTTAGGAATCTGCTTTAGCTTTCATCTAAATTTGGATAATGTTTTTGGTTATTTAATTTTGTCTATTATTATGAGATGTTGGCTTAATTTTTATTTTAGCTTATTAAAAGAGTCTTAGTAAACGAATATTCTATACAAACAACTTCTGGTATTATTAAGCTTTGTTGTTATGCGGTGAATAGTGAAAGTGGCTAGATTGTAAAAGAAATTCATTGGTGTTAGAAATTGAGATTATGGTGTAAAAATATGTTATAAGAACTAGAGTTAATTATCCTTCTTAATAATGGAATTTCTTTATTAGACGATATGTTTAAATTGATGATTAATTTTAATTATCTATTTAGAAGTGGAATAAATACTTCATTCATTAAATGGTAAGATAGAAAGGTTAGTGACTATTTATATGACTAAAATCGTTAATTATTTTATTAATCTTTTGGAATGACTACATGAGAATATGTACACATATTGCTAATATATTGTACATATATGTGAAGGTGTTAATGTTTTTTCATTGATGTCAACATATTCCTAATGTTGGTGACAGTGTTCCTGTGTGTTCCTGAGATGTTTAGTGAGAAGATTACTTTGGTACAGATAATATATTGAATATCAGATGTTGCAAAGGTAAAAATGGTTTCATTGATGTTTTTAGTTGATCTATGTCAACTTATAGAGGTTCACATAATGATTTGAGTGAGCTATCAAGGATTTACCACTCTTTGGTATTTTGGTTGTTCAGGAAGAGACAATGTTTTATTTATTGGATCGATGTGGATCGATTATGCATATTCTTGGTTGCTAACCTGGTGGTGAATTTAGGACATAGATGTGTATCCTCAGATTGAGTGGTTTATGATTTGGATGTTAGCAATATATCTTTCTTTTATGACAGTGGTTGTTGTTTAGTGTTTATGATGAATAGTGCAGAGATGAGTATGAATTATGAAGACAGAGTTGTTCCTGTTGATGTCATGATATTTCATGTTGCTTGTTGATGTTTCTTGATCATTTGATATTCATTTTGCTAGATCATGTTGGATTATTTGATTGGAATTAAAGAATTTCATGCATCGTATTGATGTTCTTAATTATTCTTAACCGACATGGTGGTGTAGCGTGTTGTGAAGGATCGTGGCATGATTTATGGGTCAAGAGCGTGTTTGAGGATGTTGTTATGGATCATTGATATGTCTTAGCTGACATTTAATAGATCACATTGAGAATTAAGTTGTATTGAATTAATATTTTGTAAGTAGGTCCCTGGCCAACCTAGTTGGTATAAATTGATGTAATATATATAAAGATATAATCATTTGTGATTGTGAAGACGTATGTGAGGGTGTGTGATATGAAGGAAGAGGTATGAGTGGAATTTGTAGTTGAGGTAGAGAATTGATGTACTTCATTAGAATTGTTTTGGTATATCAGAGATGTTGTTTGTTTTTTCGTGAGTTATGGACTATTGTCCACTATGAATTATAATTAGAGATTATTGTAAGGCAGTGAGCCTTCCATTAGGTTGAAGCCCTTGTTGAACTTGAACAGTGGCTCTAGGCAATGTGCTTGAATGCATGTGCATTCCCTTTTGTAATACTCTTAATAGGGTATAGTAATTTTGATAGAGTATATTCATCTTATGGGTTTGATCCCCACCGTGGTTTTTCCCCTAACCAGGTTTCCACGTCAAAAATATTGGTGTTATGTATTGATTATTGTGTTATGATCTTTCATAAATATTTACCACTCAGATCTAAGATTAAGTTTATATTTTAGTTAAACGTTTGGAGTTTTGTGATACAACTAATTCACCCCCCATCTTATTTTTATGTGCTACCTTAATTATAACAATTGGTATTAGAGCTAGTGTCCTTTTTTTGAAGCTTGACCACTTGAGGAGATCCAAGATGGAAACATTTAAGAAAGAGAGTCTGATATTTGATGTTACAAACTATACTATATGGAAGGACTGAATGATTACACATTTGAGATGTATTAGTGAAGAAGATTGGGAAGTTACAAATAATTCCTACACTCCTCCTACAGATCTTTCTACTACGACTCTTGATGAGAAGAATGAATCTAAGTACAATGTGAGAGAAAAAGAAGCCTTATTAAGTGCCCTATCAGATGCATAATATAGAAATTTTATGGGATTAGAGACTGTACATCAATTATGGATAAAATTAGAGATGTTACATGAAGGAGGTGCATTCTTGAAGCAAGCTAAATTGAAAATTTTGAAAGGAAAGTATGAAGCATTGAAGATGAGAACATTACTACCTAGGTGAATAAGATCACTGAACTTGTTTGTGCAATCAGATGCGCTAGTGGAACCTTAGATGAGAATGAAATTGTTTCTAATGTTTTGAGATCCTTTCCTCCTGCTTACAATCGCAAAGTTTCTTCTATTGAAGAAATCAGAACCATGGTACCTGTGACAAGAGATTCTTTGATTGGTTATCTGCTTTTGAAATAAGAGAATTTGGAGATAGTCTTCCTAAAGTTGAAACTGCATTTAAAGCTACTATTTCCAAGGATAAGCAAAGATATGAATTTGGAGAAATTTCATCTAAGTATGTATCTAGATATGCTAAGGAATGTGCAAAAATTGAAGAAGAAGAAGAAAGGAATCTTGATGAGCTTGAATCCCTAATTGCAAAGATACTACCTAAGGGATTTAGTAAGTATCACAAAAAGTTACCTTTGAAATGTTTTGCATGTAATAAGATTGGTCATATTGGTTCAATATATCTTGATAAAGAACCTAAGTACAAGCCTAATAAATTTAAGTATAAATATCAAAAGAAGTGTCATTATGTTGTTGAGGAAGGTGTAATTGATGATGAATCCAAAAGGAGTGAAGATGAGATTTTGTTTATTGCTATAAAAGATGAAAATCCTAATTTGAATGAAAAGAAAGCCTTGACTTCACATGTGGATAAAAAGGATGAATGGTTTATTGATAGTGGTTATTCACAACACATAACTAGAGAAAAAAAAAACAAATTTGTGAAATTGGAAACGTATGGTGGTGGTTTTGTTAGATTTGGTGATGACACTCCTTGTATCATCAGAGGGAGAGGTTCTATTACACTTGATAGTAAGAATAACACTGGTGATGTTCTATATGTTGAAGTTTTGAAGTATAATATTTTTAGTGTTGGATAGATACTTTATAAAGGTTACAACTTACAATTCAAGGATGGAATGTGCGATATTATTGGAATCTCTGGAATTGAGATTGCCTCAAGGAGAAAGATAAAAGGTAATGTATTTCATCTAAACAATTCTGAGAATAGATGCCTAATTTTTAAGATTGATGATAGTTGGTTGTGACACAAGATATTTTGTCATGTGAACTTTGATAGCATTGTGAAGATAAGTACTACAAGAGCTATTAGAGATCTTCCTAAACTGATGAATCCTGCTAGTGCGATGTGTAAGGAGTGTCATTTGAGTAAGTTGACTAAATCTACTTTCAAGAGAAAGAATTATTCTTCAAGTGGATTGCTATATTTGGTGCATATCAACTTATGTGGTCCTGCAAGAACAAGAAGCTATTATGGGGATAGGTATTTCATAATATTCATTAATAATTATTCTAGAATGATGTGAGTTACATTTTTGAAAGAGAAGTCCGAAGCCTTTGACAAGTTCAAGATTTTCAAATATATGGTTGAGATTGAAACATGATTGAAGTTAAAATGTTTGAGATTAGACAAATGTGGTGAGTTTACTTCTACTAAGTTTAAGCTTTTTGTGAAGAGCATGGAATAAAGAGATAGATGTCTACTCCACAAACCACACAACAAAATGACATTGTAGAGAGAATAAATAGAACTATTCTAGACACAGCTAGAACTATGATGATTGAAGGAGAAGTTTCACAGATCTAATGGAGAGAAGTTGCTAGCACTGCAGTATATATATTGAACCGAGTTCAAATCAAACAAGGAACTGGTAAGAAACCTTATGGGCTTTAGTATGGTCATGTTCCTACAATGAAATATTTTAGAATTTTTGGAAGCAAATGCTATATGTAAAGATAAAAATATGTATTGATGGGAGATTGATTATATTTTAGATTTATAAATGTGTAAATGTAGAGGGTAGGATTGTTCTTTTAATCCCAAATTTCCCAAAGGGAAGATCCAAATTGATTAATCCTAAAGAAAGGATTAATGCATAAATGAATCAACCTATTAAGGATATGGATTAAAGAGAGAAACCCTAATTCCTACTTTATAGAAGAGGATACGTGATAGTTTTAGAAAGATTAAGAATTTTAATTGAATTAAATAGGAGAAATACACTAACCTTGAAATATTGCAGATCTAAAGAATGTTGTTTTTTGAAGCCTATGTTGAGTTTCCAGAAAATCTGAGACCAGATCTGGAATAGAAATATAGAGACGGACAAAACCTAGAAATCTTTTTCCGTTCTGAGATAGTTATGATTTGTACCCTCAAGTCAATGTCACCATTTGCCAGAATATCTGATTGTGCCCTAGGTAACAATCGACCTAAAAAGTCTCAGAAATAAATTCTACTTTTGAATCCCAGAATTTTCCTGAAAAGGGTATCCAAATCTCTGTCCCGATCTACTATTCCAAACTTGTACCTACAAGAAAAATGGTTTGTTTGTTGGGGGGAGGGGTTTTCCTTCGTCAAACCCCGATTTAGGAACTAACCTTGAAATCAATAATTTAAATAAAGAATGCTAGCAAGTAGTAGAAGTAAATATAATAATGAAGCTATGATATTCAAATAGATATGCAATTGTATTTTGAATGTAAACAAGTATGTAAATATGAAAGCTTGGACTCAATTAGAAACCATAAACCTCCATGATTGTATTCTTGGAATCCACCTTGAAGAGAGAATGAGTGAGTCTTGAGGATGCACAAACGATCTTGAATGAAGATCACTCCACCATGATGGATAGATCTAGGGTTTTGAATGATGAATCTTGAATGCTTGAACCAAATCCCTTCAAAGGCTTGAAAGCTTGAATCCTTGATCTTCAATGGAGAACTTGAATGCGTGAGAGGAAGACTTGAACACTTTGAAAGCTTAAAAACATGTATAACAATAGATGCTTGAAATTTTTGCTTGATGACACTTCCTTTGTTTTTCACCTAGTTGATAGTTATTGCTTCATATGACTTATGATCGATTGTTTGAGAAAATGAGAGGAGAAAGCTTCCATTTTATATGAAACTAGGGTACAATCTTCTAGAGAGGTCAACATAGGAGAATTAAATTCCAACTAAACTCATGACCCTAGAAGAGGACCTATATTCAATATAATTTAAGATTTTGCCACTTCGGAACCCAAAACAGCCGACCCGGAAGTAGGAAATGAATTTTTGATGACCTCCAGCAGCCGACAGACTTCAAGATTTGAAAGGGGGACCTAGGTAAAGGTCGAGGTCATCCTTGACCTAGGTAAATTTCAAGGTCAACCTTGACCCAGGGGGTCAGGACCCCTGGAAAACATGCCAGTTGGGATGGAAGGTGCCCGGAGAGGCCCAATTAGGGTCCTAAACAGACACAGAAGCAGGAGAGGATGTAGAAATGAAAGGACAATGGTGGTAGAAAACATCCCCTAAGGAGGGATAAAAATTATTAACATGGAAGTGCTTCCATTTCAAGATGATACATTAAGCCCCCACTTTAGCGGGAGTACGAAAATTGAACATACTCATGGTAAAGTTAGAAGAAAGACTCTGGTGGATCGCAATGAGGTAGAACATCACTAAGTCAAGGACATGAGCCCCCAAACCAAGGATTCTAACTCAACATACATGCATAAAGATATGGAAGTAAAGAGAAATCAATCATAGAAAACATATATGATTACATAATTAAGAAAAGAGCAACACCACAGATAAGATAGCTTCATGATCTAATCCTACTAACATGAAAGCGAAAGAGAGAAAAGAGAAAGTGATTACCTTTCCTAGTAAGATGCCCACCTTACCGAGAATCACCAAGGAGGGAAAGCCCAATAGGTTCACCCATAAACTATGCTTTGTAATTGTAATGCGTCTTCTGGTGGCATTTAAAATATCCATAGATCCACATTCTTGTATCACTATGGAAAATATAAAATGCATGTCTTTTCAGGGTTTAGAAACTTATGTGTGTTACCTTCCAAGGATTTATCATATTGTAAAATTTAAAATTGCGTATCTCTTCAAGATTTAGAAACTTATGTACATTACCTTCCGAGGATTTAGCAAAAAATAAAAATAAAAAATGTGTGTCTCTTCAGGATTTAGCAACTTATGTGTGTTACCTTCCGAGGATTTAGCATGTTTGTAAAATGTAAACTTAATGTAAAATATAGTATGAGGGAGACCCTATATATGCCCCTTCCTTATCATGACTACCCACTAGGAAGGATAAGGAAGAGAAAGAGGATACCTACTTCACAAGGTAAGGAGATATCTAGTTTAACAACAATATACACAATATCCTTAGCAAAGAGTATTGACCCTTAC
>MU227701.1:3274138-3286029 GCA_018584345.1 Thuja plicata
AAGAGGATACCTACTTCACAAGGTAAGGAGATATCTAGTTTAACAACAATATACACAATATCCTTAGCAAAGAGTATTGACCCTTACCTCTAAGAACATAGATAATCATGAAATGGATATGTCACATGTGGAAAAAGGATCCTCAAAGAGGAAAAGATCTTATTATCAAGACCCCCACCATAGAGGAGTGCTTAGGATAAAATTTCATCTTCTAAAGAAAAAGGGGGACCAAAGATTCAATCATCTAGCCCCTTTGCAATGAAGAGGAAGAGGAATATCGGATTGAAGGAGTCAAACTCTAACCAAAGTAAGGGAAAGAGTTTATCAAGAGCATAGTTTTAAAAATAAAGAAGAGGTGATGACCTAGGACAATCACCTCCTGCATAAGAGGGTATCCATAGTCAAAAACATAGATCTTTATAAGGAAATAATGTTATATGATAAACAAATGCCACTAAGCTAAGGAAAGTAGATCCTTAGATAGAGGAAGAAGGAAAATACCTTGCCCCCCAGGGATGAAAGCAAGGGATATATCAAATTATATCAAGATATTTCATAGCAAAGAGATATCTTTACAAAACAAATGTCCTATAAAATATATCATGAAAAAATTATAAGGATAGAATATAAAAAGAATAACCAATTAAACTCAAAACAAAATACATGCTAAGGGAAAAAATGGATCCTAGAAGACTGGAATAAAATACCTCTTGCCCCCCAGTAAAGAACAAGAGGAGAAACATAAAATAACTTATAGAAGAATGAGGGGAATGCCCTATATCTAAATTATGAAGAAATTGTAATACTGCACGGGAATGAAATATAATTCCCAAAGCAACTCTTTCTCGAACATATAAATTGAAATGCACACAATCAACAAGTAAATGTTTATTACTATAATGAAAAGGACATATGTATTTAGAGAGATCATTTTTTAGAATAGGTTTGAAGATTTCTTTCTTAGAATTCATTAATTGGACATACACTTTCTTAGCCACATCTTGAGGAGTATCAGGGTGATCTAAAGAAGGTGTTGGAAGAAGAACGTGAAGAGGAGGACGATGGTTAAGATCCACTACCTTGATTAGAGGAGGTGGGAAACCTATACCATGCATATCTTGTTTAGGAGATTAATGAATTTGGTTTTTAATGCCTTTTTAATTGATACCAAGCCCTAAACCTTTATAGCCTTGTTTATCCACCATAGTATATCCGGTAGTATACCTATCTTGGAAAGCTTCGATAGGAGGAGATTGATTATGGTGCTCATGATAAAATGTTGTGTATGGTGGAATGATAGGATTAGAAGAGGTTTCCTTGGTTTTCCCTTTAACATCATCATGGATTGGATATGGAGGGGAAGGTAAATGAAATAATTCACGAACATCATTATCATGAACCCTTTCTTGAGCCCCATCATAAATGTGGGAAGAACTAGGGATAGAAGATGGAGAAATAGAAATAGGAATATTTGGAATTGGATTAGGATTAGAAAGATTAGGAACTAGATTAGGCATGATAGGAGTAGGAAGATTAGGAGATGGGGTATCATCTACCCAATTCTTCACATAATTCAAAAGAGTACTAAGTCCACTACACAAATCCTTGATGAATGTTTTGAAAGTAGGAAGACTAGTATTAGTTAATCTCAAAATAGCATAAGCTAGTGAAACATGAAGATTAACAAACATAATGAAATGGATGATACTTTCATAAACATCATAATTACTATAGAGAGATGCTAAAAGAAGCATAATGAAAAAAATAGCCATAGCCCAAAGCATTTTAAAGATCTTCATAGTGAATGAAATGCAAGAAATGTTTTTATATTTTTATGATTATTAGATTTTTTTTGTATTTTAAAATGTAAGAGCATAAAACAAAAATAATTTAATATGCAAGATCTAGCCTCTAAGAAAAAGAGGCAAAGCATCTAACACCAAAAAAGAAAGAGTTGTCTATCGCGGGTTCACCAAAATGTAATGATAAAAATATATATTGATAGGAGATTGATTATATTTTTGATTGGTAAATGTGTAAATGTGGAGGGTAGGATTGTTCTTTTAATCCCAAATTTCCCAAAGGGAAGATCCAAATTTATTAATCCTAAAGAAAGGATTAATGCATAAATGAATCAACCTATTAAGGATATGGATTAAAGAGAGAAACCCTAATTCCCGCTTTATAAAAGAGGATATGTGATAGTTTTAGAAAGATTAATAACTTTAATTGAATTAAATTGGAGAAATGCACTAACCTTGAAATATTGCAAATCTGAATAATTCTATTTTCTGAAGCCTGTGTTGAGTTTCTGGAAAATCTGAGACCAGATCTACAATATAAATGCACAGATGGACAAAACCCAGAAATCTTTTTCCATTCTGAGCCAGTTCTGATTTGTACCCTAAAGTCAATGTCACCATTTGCCAAAATTTATGATTGTACCCTAGGTCACAAACAACCTAAAAAGTCTCAGACTTAAATCCTACTTTCGGATACCAAAAGTTTGCTGAAAAGGGTATTCGAATCTCCGTCCCGATCTACTATTCCAAACCTGTACCTGCAAGAAAAATGGTTTGTTTGTTGGGGGAGGGGTTTGCCTTAGTCAAACCCTGATTTAGGAATTAACCTTAAAATCAATAATTGAAATAAAGAATGCTAGAAAGTAGTAGAATTAAATCTAATAATGAAGCTATAATATTCAAATATATATGCAATTGTATTTTGAATGTAAACAGGTATGTAAATATGAAAGCTTGGACTCAATTAGAAACCATAAACCTCCATGATTGTATGCTTGGAATCCACCTTGAAGAGAGAATGGGTGATTTTTGAGGATGCACAAAGGATCTTTAAGGAAGATCACTCCACCATGATGGATAGATCTAGGTTTTTGAATGATGAATCTTGAATGCTTGAACCAAATCCCTTCAAAGGCTTGAAAGCTTGAATCCTTGATCTTTAATGGAGAACTTGAATGCTTGAGAGGAAGACTTGAATACTTTGAAATATTGAAAATATGTAGAACAATGGATGCTTGAACTTTTTTATTGATGACACTTCCTTTGTTTTTCACCTAGTTGATAGTTATTGCTTCATATGACTTATGATTGATTGTTAGAGAAAATGAGAGGAGAAAGCTTCCTTTTAAATGAAACTAGGGCACAATCTTCTAGAGAGGCTGACATAGGAGAATTAAATTCTAATTAAACTCATGTCCCTATAAGAGGACATATATTAAATATAATTTAAGATTTTTCCGCTTCAAAACCCAAAATAGCTGACCTGGAAGCGGGAAATGAATTTTTGATGACCTCCGACAGCCAATAGACTTCCATATTTGAAAGGGGGACCTAGGTCAAGGTCGAGGTCATCCTTGACCTAGGTCAAGGTTGATCTCTTCCTTGACCTAGGTCAAGGTTAAGGTCATCCTTGACCTAGGTCAAGGTTGAGATCGACCTTGACCAAGGGGGTCAGGACCCCTGGGAAACATGCGAGTTGGGATGGAAGGTGCCTGGAGAGGCCCAATTAGGGTCCTAAAAAGACACAGAAGTAGGAGAGGGTGCAGAAATGAAATGACATGTGATGGTGGTAAAATAAATCCCCTAAGGAGGGATAAACTTTCTTAACATGGAAGTGCTTCCATTTTAAGATGATATATTAAGCCCCCACTTTAGCGGGAGTATGGAAATCAAACATACTCGCAGTAAAGTTACAAGAAAGACTCTAGTGGATTTCAACAAGGTAGAACATCACTAAGTCAAGGACATGACCCCTTAAACCAAGGATTATAACTCAAAATGCATACATAAAGATATGGAAGTAAAGAGAAATCAATCATAGAAAACATATATGATTACATAAGACAAGAGCAACACCACAAATAAGATAGCTTCATGATCTAATCCTAGTAACATGAAAGTGAAAGAGAGAAAAGAGAAAGTGATTACCTCACCTAGTAAGATTCCCAACTTACCATGAATCACCAAGGAGGGAGATCCCAATAGGTTCACCCATAAATTGTGCTTTGTAATTGTAATGCGTCTTCTAACGATGTTTAAAATATATCCATACATCCACATTCTTGTATCACTATGGAAAATATAAAATGCATGTCTTTTCAGGGTTTAGAAACTTATGTGTGTTACCTTCCAAGGATTTAGCATATTGTAAAATTTAAAAATGTGTATCTCTTCAGGATTTAGTAACTTATGTGCATTACCTTCCCAGGATTTAGCAATAAATAAAAATAAAATTGCATGTCTCTTAAGGATTTAGCAACTTATGTGCGTTACCTTTCGAGGATTTAGCATGTTTGTAAAATGTAAACTTAATGTAAAATATAGTATGAGGGAGACCCTATATATGCCCCCCTCCTTATCATGACTACCCACTAGGAATGATAAGGAAGAGAAAGAGGATACCTACTTCACAAGGTAAGGATATATCTAGTTTAACAACAATATACACAATATCCTTAGCAAAGAGTATTGACCCTTACCTCTAAGAACATAGATAATTATGAAATGGATATGTCACATATGGAAAAAGGATCCTCAAAGAGGAAAATATCTTATCATCAAGACCCCCACCATAGAGAAGTGCTTAGGATAAAATGTCATCTTCTAAAGAAAAAGGGGGACCAAAGATTCAATCATCTATCCCCTTTGCAATGAAGAGGAAGAGGAATTTCAGAATGAAGGAGTCAAACTCTAACCAAAGCAAGGGAAAGAGTTTATCAAGAGCATAGTTTAAAAAATAAAGAAGAGGTGATGACCTAGGACAATCACCTCCTATATAAGAGGGTATCCATAGTCAAAAACATACATCTTTATAAGGAAATAATGGTATATGATAAACAAATGCCACTAAGATAAGGAAAGTAGATCCTTAGATAGAGGAAGAAGGAAAATACCTTTCCCCCGAGGGATGAAAGCAAGGGATATATAAAATTATATCAAGATATTTCATAGAAAATAGATATCTTTACAAAACAAATGTCCTAGAAAATATATCATGAAAAATTTATAGGGATAGAATATAGAAAGAATAACCAATTAAACTCAAAACAAAATGCATGCTAAGGGGAAAAAAATGGATCCTAGAAGACTGGAATACAATACCTCTTTCCCCTAGTTAAGAACAAGAGGAGAAACATGATCTAACTTATAGAAGAATGAGGGGAATGCCCTATATCAAAATTATGAATAAATTGTAATATTGCACGGGAATGAGATATAATTCCCAAAGCATCTCTATCTCGAACATATAACTTGAAATGCACACAATTAGCAAGTAAATGTTTATTACTATAATGAAAATGACATCTGTATTTAGAGAGATCATTTTTTAGAATAGGTTTGAAGATTTCTTTCTTAGAATTCATTAATTGGACATACACTTTCTTAGCCATATCTTGAGGAGCATCAGGGTGATCTAAAGGTGTTGGAAGAAGAACATGAAGAGGAGGACGGTGGTTAAGATCCACTACCTTGATTGGAGGAGGTGGGAAACCTATTCCATGCATATCTTGTTTAGTAGATGAATGAATTGGGTTTTTAATGCCTTGTTCATTGATACCAAGCCCTAAACCTTTATAGCCTTGTTTATCCACCATAGTATATCTGGTAGTATACCTATCTTGCAAAGTTTCGATAGGAGGAGATTGATTATGGTGCTCATGAGAAAATGTTGTGTATGGTGGATTGATAGGATTAGAAGAGATTTCCTTGTTTTTACCTTTAACATCATCATGGATTGGACAGGGAGGGGAAGGTAAATGAAAGAATTATTGAACATCATTATCATGAACCCTATCTTGAGCCTCATCATAAATGTGGGAAGAACTAGGGATAGAAGATGGAGAAATAGAAATAGGAATATTTGGAATTGGATTAGGATTCATAGGACTAGGATTGGGAAGATTAGGAACTAGATTAGGCATGATAGGAGTTGGAAGATTAGGAGGTGGGGTATCATCTACCCAATTCTTCACATAATCCAAAAGAGTAATAAGTCCACTACACAAATCCTTGATGAATGTTTTGAAAGTAGGAAGACTAGTATTAGTTAATCTCAAAATAGCATAAGCTAGTGAAACATGAAGATTAACAAACATAATGAAATGGATGATACTTTCATAAACATCATAATTACTATAGAGAGAAGCTAAAAGAAGAATAATGAAAAAAATAGCCATACCCCAAAGAATTTTAAAGATCTTCATAGTGAATGAAATGCAAGAAGTGTTTTTATATTTTTATGATTATGTAGATTTTTTTTTTGTATTTTAAAATGTAAGAGCATAAAATAAAACTAATTTAATATGCAAGATCTAGCCTCTAAGAAAAAGAGGCAAAGCATCTAACACCAAAAAAGAAAGAGTTGTCCTTCGCGGGTTCACCAAAATGTAATGATAAAAATATGTGTTGATGGGAGATTGATTATATTTTAGATTTTTAAATGTGTAAAAGTGGAGGGTAGGATTGTTCTTTTAATCCCAAATTTCCCAAAGGGAAGATCCAAATTGATTAATCCTAAAGAAAGGATTAATGAAAAAATGAATCAACCTATTAAGGATATGGATTAAAGAGAGAAACCCTAATTCCTTCTTTATAGAAGAGGATATGTGATAGTTTTAGAAAGATTAAGAAGTTTAATTGAATTAAATAGGAGAAATGCACTAACCTTGAAATATTCCAGATCTGAAGAATGTTGTTTTCTGAAGCCTGTGTTGAGTTTCTAGAAAATTTGAGAATAGATCTGGAATAGAAATGCAGAGACGGACAAAACCCAGAAATCTTTTTCCATTCTGAGACAGTTCCAATTTGTACCCTCAAGTCAATGTCCCCATTTGCCAGAATTTCCAATTGCACCCTAGGTCACAATCAACCTAAAAAGTCTCAAACTAAATTTCTTCTTTCAGATCCTAAAAGTTATCGAAAAAGGGTATCTAAATCTCAATCCTGATCTAATCTTCCAAACTTGTACCTACAAGAAAAATGGTTTGTTTTTTGGGGGGAGGGGTTTGCCTTAGTCAAACCCCAATTTAGGAATTAACCTTGAAATCAATAATTAAAATAAAGAATGGTAGCAAGTATTAGAATTAAATCTAGTAATGAAGCTATGATATTAAAATATATATGCAATTGTATTTTGATTGTAAACAAGTATGTAAACATGAAAGCTTGGACTCAATTAGAAACCATAAACCTCCATGATTATATGCTTGGAATCCACCTTGAAGAGAGAATGAGTGAGTCTTGAGTATGCACAAAGGATCTTGAAGGAATATCACTCCACCATGATGGATATATCTAGGGTTTTGAATGATGAATCTTGAATTCTTGAACCAAATCCCTTCAAAGGCTTGAAAGCTTGAATCCTTGATCTTCAATGGAGAACTTGAATGCTTGGGAGGAAGAATTTAACACTTTGAAATATTGAAAACATGTAGAACAATGGATTCTTGAACTTTTTTCTTGATGACACTTCCTTTTTTTTTCACCTAGTTGATAGTTATTGCTTCATATGACTTATGATCGATTGTTAGAGAAAATGAGAGGAGAAAGCTTCCTTTTATATGAAAATAGGGAACAATATTCTAGAGAGGCCAAATTAAGAGAATTAAATTTCAATTAAACTCATTCCCCTAGAAGAGGACCTATATTAAATATAATTTAATATTTTTCTGCTTCGAAACCCAAAATAGCCGACCCGGAAGCAGGAAATGAATTTTTTATGACCTCCAGCAGCCAACAAACTTCCAGATTTGAAAGGGGCACCTAGATCAAGGTCGAGGTCATCCTTGACCTAGGTCAAGGTCAAGGTCATCCTTGACCTAGGTCAAGGTCAAGATTGACCTTGACTCAGGGGTCAGGACCCCTGGAAAACATGCCAGTGGGATGGAAGGTTCTCAGAGAGGCCCAGTTAGGGTCCTAAACAGACACAGAAGTAAGAGAGGATGCAGAAATGAAAGGACAATGTGATGGTGGTCAAAAACATCCCCTAAGGAGGGCTAAATGTTCTTAACATGGAAGTGCTTCCCTTTTAAGATGATACACTATATTAGAAGAGATGAAGACTTAGGAAAATTTGATCCTAGATGTGATGGAGGAATTTTTCTTGATTATTCTACTAAAAAAAAAGCATATAAATGTTATAAGAAAAGATTTCAAAAGGTAATTGAAAGTGAAAATTTCAAATTTAATGAGAATTATCATAAAAATATCAGATCTTGCATATATGAATCAGATGATGAAGAATATAATTAGACTATGCAAGCACAGAATCATAATCAAAATGGAATGGTAGAACATAATGAAGAAGTTGTAAATGAGGAAGAATTGGAAACACAAGATTCTACTACAAGAGAAAATCTGAAGACTCCAAAGTATGTAAAGTTAAATCATTCAAAAAATAAGATTATTAGTGATAGGAATCATGGTGTTGAGACTAGAGGAAGAATTACCAGAAGTGAAATCTTTTTTTTATTTCTAAGATTGAACCTAAAGATGTTGATGAAGAATGCAAAGATGACAATCAGGTTAAAGTGATGGAAGAAGATTTGGAATAGGTTTATAAAAATAAGACTTGAATTCTTGTTCCTAGACCTAAGGACAAAAATATGATTGGTACTAAATGGGTATTAAGAAATAAATTGAATGAAGATGGTGAAGTGGTTCAGAAAAAAGCTAGACTTGGTTGCAATGGATACTCACAAATGGAAGGTATTGATTTTGAGGAGACCTTTCCTCTTGCTGCTAGAATTTAAGTTGTTAGGATGTTTATTTCATATGCTACTTACAAATATTTTAAGGTATATCAAGTGGATGTTAAGTCTACATTCTTGAATGGAGAATTGAAAGTTTGCATTGAGCATCCTAATGGTCTTCCCTTGATCGATGAAGATGGCATAGTTTTTGATTAAAGAAAGCATTATATGGATTGAAATAAGCACCTAGAGACTGGTATGCAAGGTTGGATAAGTATTTACTAATACTTGGTTTCAGTAAAGGTATTGCTGATAGTAATTTTTATTTCAAATTTTATCATGATAACATTTTGATTGTTGAAATCTTTGTGGATGATATTATTTTTGGTGGAAATGACAAGTTGAGTAAGGAATTTTCTAATGAAATGCAGAAAGAATTTGAGATTTCTATGATAGGTGAGATGAAAATTTTTCTTGTCCTGTGAATTACACAAACTGATAAAGGTATTTTTATATCTCAGTCCAGGTATGTGAAAGTATTGTTGAATAAATTTGGTATGGATGATTCAAAACCTATTGGTACTCCCATGATTACTAGTTGAAAATTACCAAAGGTTGATGATTCACCTAATGCTAATCAGACAAGATACAGATCAATGATTGGTGGCTTATTATACTTGACACAAACTAGACCAAATATTATGAATTTTGTTTGCATTGTTGCTAGATTTCAAGTAGAACTAAAGAAATCACATGTTGTTGCGGTTAAGAGGATATTCAGATACTTGAAAGGAACAAATGATTATGGGTTATGGTATGGAAAGGATGATGATTTTACATTGAGTGCATTTACTGATGCAGATTGGGCAGGTAATGTGGATAACAGAAAGAGCACAAGTGGTGGAGCATTCTTTTTGGGTACGAGATTAGTTTCATGGGCAAGTAAGAAACAAAATTGTATTTCACAATCTACTGTTGAAGCTAGATATGTTGTTATTGCTATTAATTGTACACAAGTGATATGGATGAAGAAAATGTTGAAAGATATCAGAGTGAGTATTGATGAGCCTATTACTATCTATTGTGGCAATTCAAGTGTTATCAATATTTCAAAAAAAATTGTATTGCATTTAAAGACAAAGCATATTTCTATTAAATATCATTTCTTGAGAGACAAGGTCAGTGAGAAAGAAGTCAGATTGGAGTATGTGTCTACAAAAGAGAAGATTGCAGATATTTTCACAAAGCCCTTACCAAAGGATACTTTTGAGTATCTCTAAGGTAAGCTTGGGGTGATTGCCCCTCCTGATCAAAGCTAGAGATGTGTTAACTTGCACCAATCCAGTGTACTTACAAAGATTATCATTATTTTGGATTGATGTTTTAGGTGGCTACTCCTTAGGGGGAGAAGTGGTTAGTAGTTATGAGGTATTTTTTTTAATGTTTGTTTAATTTTTTGGCTTCTATGACTTAGTACATACATGGGCCTTTTTCATTGATGTCAAAGGGGGAGAGAATCATGTGAAAAACAAGTACATTGGGGATAGATAGTCATATGGGAGAGGTTGTTTCCTAATTGAGAAGATTGTTAGAGAGACTTTGAAAGATATTGTGGATATTTTTGGTAATACTATTGATATGGTTTCTTTGTGCATTGATTTGATTTTTCACATCATATGTTGCCATCAATGCCAAAAGGGGAAATTGTTGATATATTGTTGAGATATTGTGCATATATGTAATGACATTAATGTTTTGTCATTAATGTCAACATATGGGCATGTGTAGGATCATGGTATACCAAGCTATGGCCTTAAGTGGCAATGAAAAATCAAAAAAGCAGGGTTAGTCAACTTGACATAAAAAGTTGAACATCTTATCAACCTTATGTGAAAAAGTTGTAAGAACAAAATTTGTAGGAAATTGAATGTAGTTTCTAAACTACTAGCCCTTTTCTGAAAAAAAAAATTCATCTAATTGTTAAAAAATTTAGATTTCAATGCAGTGGTACAAAAATTTTAGGAAAAGGATAAAAAGTACATGTATGTCTGACCACCTTAATCACAATCAAATGATGATATATTTTCACAAAATTCTAGATATAAGTAGTAGACTCATGTCCGGATGTGACACATATTTTTGTGTAATTTTTTCCCAAATAAATAATTAATTATGAATTTTCTGATACAACTTTTTCAGAATAAAAAAACTCCCATGTCTTACCACCTTAACTAATTCTAAACTTTACACAATTGAATTTTTTTTGTAGTATAGTAGGCGAAGCATAGAATGTGACACATGTTTTGGATTTCAAAAATGTTAAACCGTTTGAAAGTTGTAGTTGTTTTTCAATCACTCTGTCAATTAGGACTTTAGAGGTAACTCAATTAGAAAATAAGTAATAATTACTTACTAAACTCAAAATTTGACAGTAATTATATTGATGGAAGTTGATAATGTCTTTAAGAAACCCTTTTTGTTTCATCAATTTTGGATGAAAAAAAGGTCGTCAGCTACATGGTCGAAGTCTAGAGATCAGAGGAAATATGGTGAACACATATTTTTGGTTGACCATCCACGTTTGGCATTGCAAAGCCAAAACCCAAGGCAAATACCAAGCCTAATTGGATATCCGAAACAATATCGCATATCCGATCATTTTGCATATCCGATATTATAGGATATACGATATGTCCCGCCCAATTTCAACATTTTAATTTCATTGCTATTTTCTATTTTCATTTTAGTTATTTAGGTTGTATATTATAGATTTCATTTTATAAAATATTAATATTATATAAATATTTATATTAGTATTGTATAATAGTAGTATTATATTATATTAATATTAGTATGATATTTAGTAATATTAGCATTAATATCTGAATATTATTATTTATATTAGTATTATATTATATTATATTATATTATATTATATACATTAGTATTGTATTAAATATAAATTAGTACTACATTATTATTATTTATATTTCTATTGTATAATAGTATAATATTAGTATTATATTTATTAATATTTATATTATAAGAATAATACCTAGGAGGGAGGGAGAGAGAGAGAGAGAGAGGGAGAGAGAGAGAGAGAGAGAGAGAGAGAGAGAGAGAGAGAGAGAGAGAGAGAGAGAGAGAGAGAGAGAGAGAGAGAGAGAGAGAGAGAGAG
>MU227701.1:3301734-3317986 GCA_018584345.1 Thuja plicata
TTTCCTACTCAAAGATAGACTTATGATCTTGAGAAAGATAGGATTGGATAAACCACTCAAGATGGACTAATGTTCTCAAGTGGCAAGATTAATTTGTTTGCTAATGATAAGGATCCTTCTAACACTTCAATAAATCTTTCTACCTTAAATTTGAGATGGAAATCTAATGAAGGTATGAAAGATAAGGATTGATATTGATTGATAAAGTCCAATGTAGATGATGGTGCTCCAAGTTACCAAGGTTAGGGAAAAATGAAATGAAAGGATGAGAGACTAGATGGATGGAAGGAAATGGTGGTTGAACAAGCAACTAATTTATTTAAGAAGAACCCTTTGAGAATCTCGTGGAGAGTGGAACTGAAAATCTTTGCAAAATCTCAAAATTTATCGATTTTAGGCGGAGATGCCTATCTAAAAGCAGAGCCGCCCATGTGCAGAGCTGCCTATGTACAAGTAGATCTACCTGTGTGCGAAGTCGCCTATGTACAGGTGAAGCTGCCTATATAAGAATTTGGACAGAAACTTGAAGTTTTGAATATGAAACCTTGAGAAACTGATTTGATTTGGTTTGACTAATGATGTTGAAGGATGTTGCAGTCAAATTATCCATGGGTAAGAACAATTCAAGCATAAATCAAAGTCAAACATGATGTGACCAAGCAATTGTCTTCAAACAATCCAACAAGGGACAAAGCAACCTTGCGGATACAAACACTTGTGAAGTCTGAAATGGTATGAAAATTGTAGCACAATGTGTATCTTCTGATAGCTTTTTCAAGCCCAATATTTCCACTAGTCTCAACACATTTGAAGACACTTCAAGCACATGCTACCTAAGGAATGGCTTGATATCAAAATATTTGCCCACACTAGATATTCCTTCACCTCACACAAAGTGATGTTGGCTTTTTCCAAGACTATACACATTGCAGATTTTGAAAAGAGACTCAATGCTCGAATCACATAGGCTCCCTCATGCCGCATTCATGTTTTAGAATGCCCTTGGGAATACAAATGGTGAGTGTAAAATCTTTAGGTGATTTGGTTAATCCACTTGGATCTGTCCTTGCACAAAGATTATGATACCTTTGGAGGTGAATCGGGTAGGCCTCTGTCTAAAAAGTGTCTAGTGAAAATTCTGTTTGCAACTACCTCTTGTAGTCTCGCAAGAGAGATTAAGGCCTATAGCCCTACGAGTACCTAATAATATAGTCCTACACATAGGATTTAGGCTTTGTAACCCCACAATATCAAGCATGAGAATGAATTCTCAAAAATAGCCACATCCCTTGAGAGATTAGTCTCAAGAGCATTTGATTATAGTGGGTTGGAAGAGGCCAGGTCTGCCTTGTTTCCCACTTGGGCAATCCCTCTCACCGACTATGCTAAAGCTCTTGCGAGGTAGCCACTCTAAAAATGGGTACAAAGTGTTAATGAAAGCAAAAAAGGAGACACAAGTAGGTCTAGTATTTTGATCACCCATAAAGGATGAGAGCATATCCCTACTACTTGTGATCCTTCAAACACATAAGTCACTCGATTACTTCCTTGGGCTTCTTCTAACTAGGGGGAATTCAGTGGGTTTGGTATTTTGATCACCCTAAGAAGGGTGAGAGCATATCCCTACCACCGTTTTCCACAAACACACAAGCCCCCTAATTAAACTATGTTAGATAAATCAAAAAACACAAAGTTTAATTGTATCTCCAAGGTAACCTGCAAAATAGATCGATTAGTAGTTTCAATGCTCAAGTCTTCCACAAGCGTCCTACAAGATGATAGATTAGTAGTTTAAAAATACTTTGATCTTGGTCAAACATTCTACAAAACCACTATTAGAAGACAGAAAACACCAAAAACCTACAAGAAAACCAGATTAGCAAAGCTCAGCATGTAAAATATGATGAAATGAACCCAATTAAGCAGAGCCGCCTATGTATAGACAAAGACACCTATGTGTAGAGATGCCTGTCTACAAGCAGAGACACCTATGTGTAGAGACGCCTATCTACAGGCAGAGCCGCCTGTCTGAGACAGAATGAAGAAAAGACCCTAAATCTTGCAAAAAACTAAGTCCCAATAGAGCTACAGCTTCTAAAATGGTACCTATTATTAAAATGCAGAATGCAACTATTTTAAAAGTTCCTAAAAGTGCAGACAAACTCTTTATGTCAGAGTTGCCTGTGTACAAACAGAGATGCCTATCTGAGACAAAAAGAGAATAACAACTAGAACTAGCAAGATTTAAGACCTAATATGCTTGAAAATGTCTAAGAATGATTCTAATGAGGATATGCACTAAGGAATTAACCCTAAGATGACCAAAAATCAGGTTAAACAACTTAGAAAGCTAAACTAAAAGAGGAAACTCCCCTTCTGTCAGAGCTGCCTATGTGCAAGTGGAGCCGTCTATGTACGGAGCCACCTGTCCATCAATCCGTCCAAAAAACCTGCAAAATAAATAAAAACTAGGATGTGGGTCTCACCAAGCGTGCCAAAATGTATGCAATGAAAATCCCTACAGCTGGACAACAAGTCAAAACATGCATATACAAGATATAACAAATATTAAAAGCATGCAAAGAACTTGAAATACAACCCAACTTTCACTACAACCTCCGATGAGCTAAAACAAGTGCACCCAAGACTTGTTTGATTTGCTCTTAGAGATTTTGTGGGTGTGCTCTCCCAACACAAAGCAATAAATCCCACTATGATGAAGATTTGAGCACAAGTATGTGGAACTTGCCCCAAATCTTTCAAATGATGTGATGTAAAATGCAAGATCTATACTAGGAATGCAAATGCAAGAAGTTAACAACTAAATTGAGATGAAAATTAAACTAAAATAAAGATGTAAGATTCTAACTTAAGCTATGGAAATGAATCTAAACTATTATGCCAAATATGAGATCTAAACTAAGTGCTCAAATGTGCTTAAGTGCTCAAGTGTTCAATTTTCTAACTAGTTTCAAAATGAGGAGTGAGGCCTCCTTTTATGGATTTGCTTATGAAAATGGAGGGTTGAAATTAAGTGGTGGAAAATGAGTGGCTGAAATGAAGGGTTAGGTAGGGTTTTGGTGGGAGTGAAGGAGATTGAGAGGCAAAAGAAATGAGTGGCTGGGATTAAGAGGTTAAAGAGAGAGGAGTTGACTTTTGAACTAAAATCCAAATGAAGAGACAAGTGACAAGTGTCATAAGCTCATAATTTTGGAGTTGATCCATGAGAATGCACATGATTGGCTAGAGAAGGATTAATTAATTTAGAAAATAAACAAAAATTTTTATTTAATAAATATAAGAAAAGCTCAAAATTAAATAAATAAAATTTATTTAATTTAAAAGAGAAAAGGGTAAATGAATTATCTAAATAAATAATAATATTTATTTAAATAATAGAGGAAAAAGGCTTAAAATTAAATAAATAAAATTTATTTAATTTTAAAAAGCTAAATGAATTAATTAAATTAATAATTTAACTAATAGAGGGATTAAGACATTTTTTGATGTCTACACTCTTAAGATTTGAAATACTTTTTGTTGCAAATATCATTTGGAGTTTTCAATGCACCGTGAACTATTATTATCCCTTTTTTCTACTTTGCATACTAGTGAAATGTGGGAGGAGTGTGGTGCAAGTGCTCTTCCAAAATCATCAAGAGACTTGCTAGATCATTTTTTATGTCCTAGAGATGATGTATGTTTCTTTTATAGACAAGATTGTTTAAATGACAAGTGCTCAGAGTGTGGTGGGTTAGTGAAGTTTGTTTCATGTTTTCATGAGGGTTGTGAACAAAATTTTGGAAAGACAATTGTCCAAAAAAAGGTATATGAAACCGTTAAATATAAATTGAAAAGTGGAGGTGTAGGCTCTAGATGAGAGTTGGTTACAAAAGAATGCAATGTAGCTGATTTTATTTCAGATCTCAAGAAGAATTTTTTTTACAAGTATGCAAGGCATAGTCACAGGTCTCAGTGGTTGAATCAACAATTCAGGATGTGTAAGGACACTTTCCCAATTGGCACTATTATATCAGTCATTGACTTTGTAGAGAACTATACATTGCAGCCCCAAAATAAGTTTCAAGCTCAATATTACAATTCTATTGAGGTTTATATTTTTTTGCACATAACATATAGACATTCCCCTTATAGTACAGAATATGATTAGAAGATAATCAAAGAATACCATTTTTATATGAGCAATGATAGATATCACTCTCATGAGTATGTCCAACATTTCTTTGAGAATTATTTTGAGTGAGTTTGGGAAAATGATATTACTATGGATAGATATCTCATTTGGTCAGATAACTACACAGGTCAATTCAAAAATGCTCATATGTTTTATTGGTTGTGTAGAATGCATGTAGAGAGAGGTATACCTCATATTTGGAGTTTTTTTGAGGCCATAAATGGAAGGGGAGCATGATGGATAATGTGCATATGTAAAGAGATCTCTAGTTAAGGAGAAATTGAGGATTTCAGGTGTAGAACTCCTTAATTCTCATTCTATTGTTGATTTGTGTACTTTAGCATTGTCATAGGGGGGACTCTTTAGCGGTGCATAGATTCTTTTGGTTGGTTGAGTTGGGCACACTATGAGATAGGTTGGATTGTCAAACAATGAAAGATTATTCAAAAATGCATTCATTTTGAAGCTCATATGCTAGTACATGGACCATTTGGATACGAGAGTTGGATTATTTTTGTCTGAGGTGTCTTCAGTGTGATTCAAGTGAGTGGGTTGATACACGGGTTCCACATTATCTAAATCTTTTACCTGTCACACTCTCTGTAATAAATGATGACATGGATTGTTCAATTGACTATGACCATCTTTCAGATCTTGTACAACTAGGACATGTTTTTGCATTGGTTTCACCACAGGGGGATGATGAGAGATCAGATTAATGCTTAGCACATTGTGTATGAGGAAAGCATAAACTTACACAACCAACAACATATGATGATATGTTCACATATCCAATTGGTTCACATGTTGTTGCAGGAACATGGTTGCACATATACATGATTATAAATAATGTCATTCCTGCATTTAAAGACTACAAGAAGCACAAAACCATTCTAATGTATTCACACCTTGTTATAGCAGCCAATGTTAAGTTGTTGAAACATTAAGGAAAACCAAAGAAAAAAGAACTTTGGACTATTATTATTTCTAATCATGAAGCAATATTGAATACCCTCAAGCAGAGAGATGACCCTTCAAGCACACTTTAGTAGGTAAGTGAAACTAACTGCAAGGTTTTCCATGTTCATTACGCTTATGTTCAATACATTAATTGCAGTTTTCTTCTTCATTTGTTTGATCCATTAAACTTGGTTTTATTTGTGGATTGTAAGTGCAGCTGGATACATACATGATAGATATATAAGATTGAGGTGTGCATTTGATTAGCCCATAAAAAAATGACGGTAAACTTTACCATGCATTGACTACTCATGTTCTTTGGTTCGTTTAGTTACTTATACATTCATAATCTTTTTGTCAACCTATAAACTCCTGTTTTCTCTATTAACTTTTATTGTTCCTTCTGAATGCAGGGAATGGAATGTAGATGTCATCGAGTAACATTTCTTATACTTATACACTTTACAAGTGGAAATTATACACTTCTTTTGGATATAAAGTTGTGTATCTTAGATTTTGAGTAATTTTGTATCTCAAACTTTTGATAATATTGATATATTTATTCATAATACAGTTGTATCAATGATATACAATGTATTTGTCTGAAAAGTGGTATGTACAGTTAAGCTTACTAAAATGATGAAATACATGCAAGAATGCAAATATTTGAATTGGTTAAAAAAAATTATGGTATGAGATATAAAAAGTCATATGCGAAGATTCAAATTATTGAAGGCGAGTTTAGACATTTTAATATTTTTAGATAAAATATTTGTGGCTCATAATAGAACAAAATCAAGTGCATAAAAATGAAATAATAAATTATATTATATAATTCTACTTCTCAACAATATAATATGTCTTATTAGTTCTTGCACAAAAAATTATAAGGTTTTGTTGAATGTGTTCAAAGTAGTAAAGTATTTGATTTATATTGTGGATTGTTTGTGCAAATGTGGGATCAATCATTCACCTATGAATCCCACATAGTATTGAAACAATGTAGTACTAAGTGGCTCAATTGGGATTACAAGTTGGGTTGAGGGTTGTGGGATCTGTGACATAGTAGGGTGGGTATATAGAGTATAATATCAGTTGTTGTCTTTGTAATGGAGTAGATGGGTATATAAAAATTTATTTTAGGTGATATTTAATGGTATCCAAGAAATGTGGTTCATGGTTTTGCATTTTGGATTATTGATGTATATGGAAAATATATATAGTTGTTCAAGAAGTTTGGGATGTTATAAAAATGTGCATGCATGGTTTTGAGGGCACAAAAGATGTGTTGTGTATGTGATGGGGAGCTCTAACCACAAGAGAACTCTTTCTCTAACTAAGACCTTTCTTTGGCATTCCTAGGGTATCTTTATCTAACCTATCCAAAGGACAACTCTATGATCCCCTGCTTCCCTTAGAACTCACCACCAATTTCAATTCACTCTACTATCCCTCTCAATCCAACAATGCACCCATAGGCTCAATTGATCCACCTTGCTCCCAATCTACTCTTGGAAATAGGAATGGGAATCCTAAACATTCCTAGGTCACTTTCAACCAATTCTAATCTACTTGGATGGATTCTTTCAAAGGTTTCTATTCAAGTTCATATTTTTCAAGATTTTAGGCCTTGTAGCCTTTTTAGGCCAATTAGCCCTCCTAAACACTGAAATCTTGGATTTCCTTCAAACTATCCTTAATAACCCTCTAAAATAATTATGGATTCTTCATAGGTCCAACCTAGGCTCTAGGATTTTCTATTTTTTGACCCCACCCTGTCTGTACATGGGACTTTCACCAAACCCCTATTTTTAAGGGTTTTAAGAGCATGTTCACCAATCTAGGTTCTTTGATTTCACAAAGTATTCCAAACAACTCCACTATCCTTATCCTTGCATTAATCTATCAAGGATACATACCCCTTCAAGCTCCCACCATTGATTGGTTCTAACCAATCCAATTAGCAAGCTTTCTTGCTACTGTTTTGCACAAGCCTCTAACCAGAATTCCTCTACACTCGCCTAGGGCTTGATGGAAAAAAAAAAAGTTTCCCTGCACACAAAAACTCCAAAGACCATATTTACAATATATAAAAGGTCCCCTACTTGATTCCAATAGGCCATGGAATTTTAACCATGGGAACTCAAGTGGGGTGCATATTTACAAGACTGGCTCTTAACTAGACAACGAACCAGTGAAACTCAAGAAATTTACAAAATGATAACTAGAAGCACTAAAAAAATGAACCAATGCCACACAAAGTAACTACATAACACAAATTAAAGTTTTAATGCATTAATTTAATCCTTTCAATCCACTAAATTACTGGATGAAGGCTCTGTTACAAAAACACAGTCAATTCTTTGCTTTCCAAATCACAGTTCATACAATGTGACCTCCAACCTCCAGAATAGGGTTTTTTTGACCTTATATATCCTATCCCCACATGTTTTGACCCTTAGGTCGAGATTAGAACACCATTAAAGCTATTTCCTAGTTTTTAGGAAATGTTGTCATGACAACTTTGCAAAGTTGCAAAGTTTGTTGGAAATAATGGGAAGTGTGTACTGAGAGGGGAGGGGTGAATCAGTACCTCTAAAATTGTTATCTCTTTTAACCTTTATCTATTGTGTAATAAATTTTATAACCAACCATCTGTTCTATAATATCTTTGTGTAAGATTTATAAACTTTAACAAACATGTAAACATTCATGAAAGTAATTGACACATAACACAAGATATGGTAACGCAGAAAACCCATGTTAGAAGGTAAAAACTATGGTGGGGATGGCACCCACAAAAACTTGGTTGGTTAAGGCTTAAAATTTGATCACTTCTGATGATCTACCCTGTTAGGATTATTATGTGGAGACTTGTTAAGGTATACTCTGGTAAGAGCTTTAGAAACATTGTTTAGTGTACACTTGGGTAAGAGATTTTCAATATGATTGTTAAATCCACCTTTCTTGAAAGGATTTCTTATGTTTGCTACACTTTCTAGAATGTAGACAAAAATACTCATAGACCTGAGTGTATGCAATCTAACTATTTCTAATTACAAATCACATGTACAAATGTATCACCTAATGTGATTGATTAATACCTCTGTCACTCGGTAGCCTCTATTCTTGGTTCTTGATAACCAAATTCATCTTTTGTTGTTCTACTTCTTGAAACTCTTAGTCTGATCCATAGATGTGCTTGTTGGCTACAATCATCCTCTCATCCTTTTCAATGAATTATTATAACATAGATTGACCTAATTTAGTTTCACATATTACAACTTTAACTCTATGATCAAAGGTTTACAACTTGACCTTGATCTCCTAGTTCGCATGTTTTGAATCAGTTAGATTGAGTAAAACAATTACAATAATGTTTCTTGTTCTTGAAGAAAATGGATTTAGAACAAATCAAAACTCTATAAATAGAATATAGTTATTTTATCTGACGTGGAAGTCAGATCCACTTTTCTCGAGATATAACCAAATTTCAGTGTCTGATGCTCAGTTTTCTTTGAAATCAGTTTGACTGTCTTTCAGTGTTCCTTTGTTGAACTGTCTATCAAGTTCCTCTCTTGTTTGTTTTCTTGGTTTGCACTATATTATTCTCATTGGGTTCCACTTTCAGTTTACTCTTGTCGGGTTCCACTTTATCATGTTCGGGTTGCACTTTTGTTTACACTTCAAAACTGTGTCGTCGGGTTTCCCTTTACTTAGCAATTTTAGTCTAAATTGAAAAACTTGACTTTCGGTGTAGTGTAACTGATGGTTTATAACAATTATTTTCTCTTTGTATACTAATGGAAAAACTTTATGTCATCAATCTCCCCCTTTGACATTAGTATCAAAAACTGATATGTGCAGAATACTAAAGAGTTATAGTATGTACACCATGTATATTACCTTAGTCATTTCATGACTCCCCCTATGCATATGTTGGTATAGTATAGTATATGTGTATGTACACTTTGTATTTATACTATCTCTTCCTTTTCCCTTTTCTTTTCCCTTTATGCTATATTTACCTTTTCCCCTTTTGTACATATCATTCCTTTTCCCCCTTTTTTGATAGTAAGGGCAAAGGTGTATACCTATAGCTTATCAAAAACATGAGAGTGAGAGGTCTTCATTTCCTCCATCATCTTCTCCCATTTCTCCTTTAAATTTTTGAGAACCATATCTCTAATGTGAACCTGGCATGCATGTCGTAGATGTTGTCTTTTACAGACATCTCAGGGGTGGCAATAAGTTGCCTTGCTGAACTTATGTGTTGTTGCAGAAGTGTGAGGTTTGGTAATAGTAGAGACTATATCTTGGTAAACTCCTCTTTGAATTGAGATTCTTCTTCCCATATTTCTTGTCTTAACCTTTTGATCTCTATTATCTTCTCATAATGCAATTTGATTGCATTTCCATATGTGGTTAGACTTTATGCACTTGCATTTAGATCTTCTCATTGTTATCCTTTGTAAATTTCTCTAAAGTGCATAGCTTTTGGGTTAAGGAAACAACTTCAGTAATGATTGGATCTAATTCATTTGATAACTCTGAAAGCTTTACCTTATTTTTTTCCACTTCTTAGCTGATATTTTCTATCAGTTTGTTTTGAAACTTTTGTTATGCTTGTTCCTCGATAGCCTTTTCGGCATCAATATTTTGTTTTTTGATGGCATCGATGAGAATGGAAATTTGATCTAGAATGTGGGCATTGTGATCAACATCAATGTCAAGAACTATCTATCTTAAGATATCCCTTGTTTTCTCCAGTGCCAATGAGTCTCATTGCTACTTTTTAAGCTTTTCTTGCAAAGATTTCCTTTGACAAATTTCTCCATATTCTTGGAGTGATTCAAAATCTAATGTAGTTGGGTCACACTTTGGTATTTCAATGATCTCATCAAGTGTGACTTCCAACTTTTTCTTCTTTGGTTTCTTCTTCTTCTTTTATGAGGTATGTGTATGTAAAACAATAGCTAGCTTCCCTGCTTGATCTGATGTACTACTAGATGGCTTTTTTGGTGTTGTACCTTTTTGTTTCTACTCGATGTTTGCATGTCGGTTGTCTGAGGACATCTCCTTATCAACCTTCGGTGTTTCTGCAGCATCTCCTTCAGTTTTCTTTAGAGTGGTATCAACTATCTTATCTTGCTCACCTTTCTTCATTTGCACCTCATTTGCATCGTTCACTTGTGCATATTTTTTTGTTTGGTCTCCATCTGTTTGTTCTTCACCGATGACTACCTGATCATTGGTTGTATCCTTCTTTTCATCAGATGTATCTTTTTTCTCATCATTACCCTTATCCTTGGGTATGCTTTCATTGGGCTCAGGGGTCTTCTCCTTCTATGAGATGTATTGATTGCTTGAATCAATAATGGCATATGGACCGGTATGTGTACTTGTGCAACATCAATTGTAGTTTCTTGTTCGTCGGTTTGGTCCTTGACAACAGTGACATCTTCATCTTTCTAAATTTCATTTGAAGGATCATTGATGATGTCAATAACAGTATTATCCACAGTATTGTCCGGCCATGTTTCATCAGTAACATACATATCCTTGTTGCCTGTTGTGTTCAATTCTTCTTTGTCTAATTCTACATCAGTGATATTAATTTGTTTAGGGATCTTTATAGCTTGATCATCCTTGTTCTATTGATTTTTGATAAGATTTATTTGTGGCTTGGGACTTGTATCCTTTTTAGGAATATCAAGTATCTTTCTCCATTCAGCCTCACTCTTCCTGTGTAGTTCCAGTAGATGTCCTTGAAGCACTTGGTAGGCTCTCAACTTTGGTGAGAACCTTTTGGAGTGATTCTTCATCATCTCTTTAATTTCCTCCATTTTTTATTCAGGAGGCATGATAGATACTAGAGCTCTTTCCCTAATCTCTTTCTCGGAGTGTAAGGAAAATGTCCATCTTGCCGATAATCTATCCTGAAGTTCTTTTGGCATTTTATTTGCCAATTGTATTGGGAGGTATTTGAATATACACATCATTTTGATAATTGCCTCTTCAATTTTATTTTGATCCACTGGATCCAATGTTAGCCATTTCTTGATCTTTCTATCATTGATTGTACCTAATTTTATAATTGAAGCACATACTTCATCAACATTTGTAGGAATCTTATCCTTTTCCTTTTGGACATATTCATCATGTTTGGTGTCCTCAATGTCTTCCCTATTCCTTAGGAACTTTCTTCTTTTTGTTGGTCCCCTTTTTTTTGTTTGAGGTTTCCTCTTATAGGTCCAAACTTGACCTTTCTTTATAGGTGAAGGATGTGCATCCTTTGTTGTCTAACTCCTGGTCCTAGTAGCAGCAATAACCCTTGGCTTCTTAGCTAGTGGAGGAGGTGGTATATCTGACTCCGTAGACTCCGAGTCACTCTCCTTCTCAGCTTCACCGATGGGTGATTGTCCCTTGGTTTCTTCTTTCTATTTAGTTTCTTCTTATGTTATTGACAACCTTTTCTTCAAATTTTTAACCATCTTGTCTTTCTTCCTATCAATCTTCTTCACAACCAAGCCAATTTTAATCCTTTCTTTGGCTTCTTCATAAGTTCCAAACTTAGGTTGTGTTTGGTCTAATGGCTCATTTATCAATGTCTCAATTGCATTTGATGCTTGATCTATATTCACCTCATAGTCAAGTGGAGATAGCCATGTTGTCCTCGGTAAAACTGGCTTGATGTATGTATATTAGTGTCTACCATAAAGCAAATGTCAGTATTGAAATTTTTTAATTAACTATTATGGAATCCTTACTCTCTTCTACATTCTATCTTTGAATCCAGCAAAGTACTCATCCATGACTAACTCAAAATTATCTCCTAGTGATTTTATGAACTCACTAATTTGTATGGTCACTGGTCTTGTTGTGTCCCATTGCACATTTCCTATAGATGGGAAAGATTATTGGAAATAGAAAAATATGCACATTAGCAGAGAACCAAACTTACATGAATTTTGTCTTTGCATTTCTTATTGTCTTCATGTTCTCTT
Source organism: Thuja plicata (assembly GCA_018584345.1). Classification (NCBI taxonomy): domain Eukaryota; kingdom Viridiplantae; phylum Streptophyta; class Pinopsida; order Cupressales; family Cupressaceae; genus Thuja; species Thuja plicata. The sequence goes on from MU227701.1 coordinate 3,313,897, forward strand.
CTCATTGTCTGAGTATAAGTTCTGACAGATCCAACTGCAGTCCCTTCTTGACAATCTTGTAAGTTGTATCCACTACTCTGGATGCAATGTTGTTCATCCTTCTAGCCTGAAAGAACTTGTATCCTAAGACACATACTCCAAATTCTAGTTCATCATCATTGATAGTCGATACTCTTAGTCCTCTTCCATCCCATGTGGCTCCTATATTCTTCTCAATTTTAAGTTTAGGTGGATGCTTTAGTGCCTTTACTTTATCAGTTATGGGATAACCGATGACAGCGTGTATTACATCCCTGGTTATCAATTTAGGCTCATCCAGCCATAACTTTTGGTCATGTATCCTACTTATTACTAACTAAATCCATTCGGTCTTGAATTCCTTCAGGAACCATAGGGCATTTGTGAGCCCTTTTACTTAATTATGCTTGTGCTCATCCTTGATAGTGACATCATTGTTACAAATCTTCTTGAAAGCTTGTTCAACTTCCAGGTCTCTAATCTCTGCTATCTTACATTGAATATATGCTCGCACATCTTCAACAAGCAAAACCCTAGCTGGTATTCTGGAGAATGCTCCAGCATTGTCGAGTTGTGAAGCATCCTCGAGGCATATCTTATACTTAGGTTCCTCACATGTACTTGTAGACACCTAAAAATTACTAGGTGTATCTCAAGCATTCCAAACTATAAATCTTAGCCAAATGCCTTAAAATGTCATCTCAATGCAAATCAAATGGATCAAATCAAATGGACAAAATTCAAATCAAATTAAAAGATCAAATAATTAAATTCAAGCCTAAAGGAATTAATCAAATTATGCAATTGATTTTTCAATTGTATAGTTCAAATCAAAAATATTAAATCCAACCCAATCACCCTTCCATGGCTAATTTAATTAAATGATGGAGTTATTTAATTCCTTATATCTTTGAGACAACGAACCAACTTTCCCTCCATTTGAAAACACCTCAAAGCTTTTGACTTAACCAAACTTTGATCATGATTAACTCACTCTAACCCCTACCCTTGGGAAAATACTATAAATACAAGTCATTTTCTTTGTGTTTGGGATCCAAGAATTTTAAGAGTAAAAGCATCCTTATTATAGGCACATTGAGAGCATATGAGGAGCATTGAGAGATTTTGAGAGATTTTAATATTTTCTTTAGCATTCTACATATCATGTTTAGGAGCATTTGTTGTTTTCTAACATAATCTTGGAGCATTTTTTAGCATTTTGAGCATTCTAGCTAGATTTGAGCATTCATTTTTCATTCATATCTCATTCTAGGATTGTCCTGGAGAGAGATTAAGCCTGAGAGCTCTCTTAACAAAGCTTGGATAGAGAACCATGAGATGATATAGATTGTTTAGCTTTAATTCTTAGATTAATTTGTTTTATCATTCCATAGAATTGTTGTTTTCAATCTTAATTTCATAAAGGTGTATTTTCTTACACACATAATGGCGCCCATCGTGGGGCTCTAAGCCTCTTTACTAACGTTTTAATCTTAAGATTTGGTGTGTTTGCTTGGTTTTTGGTGTTTCTCTTGTAGAAAACAAGAGAAGAGCCACATATGCGATGCTAAGAGCCGCTTATGAACACAAAAACACCACCTACGGAGCCTGATTCATCTTCGTCTTTCATTCTGCTACCGCGTTCCAGATAAATCATGCCGCCTACCAGATAAATCATGCCGCCTGCTAGATAAAGTGCACCACCTGTGAATTTTCAATAGCCGCTTACCAGCCATCTCTGACCGCATTTTATACTTTTTGTACCGCTTACTACTTTTATTTAGCCGCTTGTGGTATTTTAAGAGTTGCGTTATAAGATTTAACAGCCGCATTTAAAGTTTTAAGTTACGCTTATGAATATTTGATAGCTGCTATTTAGCTGTTAAATGTCGCGTAATATCTTTTTCTTTAAATCAAATTTTAATTAATTCTGTCACTGGTGTAATTCTCTGTGTTTTCCTATTCTACAGATGAAAAATCACCCAAAGGTACAGAAACCAGAGAAGCAGATCTCCAAGCCTAGCAAAGAGGTAAGAATCAAAACTAAGAATGATAAAGAGATACATACTGTGAATTTATTAGAGAGTTTGTTTGAGGAAGAGCACTTGTATGATCATTACATTAAGATTTTTTTTGCATATAAACAAAAATTTCCTACTCTCTAATTGATTTTGCATGCTTACTTCTTTAAATCTTCATTTGATAAATCTTTCATTTTAAAAGAGATTTTAGGAGATTTTCTTGTCATTTGAGTTTTCAAGTTTCCTTCACTTTGCATTGCTTTGTGTTGACTAACTTGTTGGAGGAGATGGAGTGGGAATGATCGCCACTAGGTGAGTCAAAACAAGCCAAAATACTCAAAAATGCACCTAACCTTTGCTAGCTTTGAAATCAAGTACTTATCTTATCAATCTTGCATTGATCAAATTGTGGCTTTCTTTTAAATCTAGCATAAGTAAAAAAATCCTTTATTTTATCCAAATTGAACAAGCATTAGGCATATGCTCTTCACTTTTCGAAGTGAATCAAAAGGCCAAACGTGCAAATTCAATTTGGTAGAAAGACAAAGATAAGGAATTGAACACCACATTTCAATTTTAAGAACCTCCTTGTTAAGGGGTTGAAAATGAACAAATATGTTTGAAGTGTTTAGAACAAAAGGAAAACAATAGGGATATGCTCTTCATTCTTTGAGTGAATCAAATTCCCAAACTTGTTGGACCAAGTTCAATTCTTTCTTTTCATGAACATGCTAGCTAATTAGAGCTTTAAAGGGTCTACCTCCTGAGAATTGCCTTATGAGGACAGTGAGAGGGAATGACCCAAAGTGGGAGATATTTTCTTTTACCGCAATATCATCCGGCCCACTATAAATAATGCACTTTTCCTTAATCAGGAAATGACTAAAACTTGTGCAAGCCATCCTCACTTCCTCTAGTAGTCCTTCAGGATTGTGCAAAATCGTACTCTTGTGCATGTGGGAAGCCCTCAAAGGGGTAAAGGATCTTGTCAGGATTTAGACCAGAATAGTTTTGAGACCTGATAAAGTAGCAGACCTACCTTTGTAGAGCCATGATTAAAAGCCAAATTTGTTGACGTTAAGGTAGATTGCTTGGAAGACTTTCTTGTGCAAACCTGTTAAAACATTCAAGAACATACACTTTTAGTGTGGTTTTTAGGGATATGATGCAAACTTTATGTGTGTGTTGAGTTTGTACTTCATTTTCATGTAAGAACATTTTTTGACAAATCTGATCAAAGACATTAAATTTTTAAACCCAGAAAATACCATTAAAATTGATAAAATCAACTTTGTTCAGTAAAGCACCACGTACCATCATTACAAAGCCACCTACAAACAAACCTAGGCCGCTTGTAAAATTTAAAATGCCGCTTAGTAACATCAAACAACCACTTATTAACTGGAAAGAGTTGCGTAAAGATGTTTTCAAAACCGCCTGTCAATAGAGAAATGCCGCCTGCTAACTGCAGAGAGCCACGTAAAGATTTTCCAGTGACCGCGTGTTAATAGTTAAAGGCCGCCTACACACAAGCAAGAGTCATCTGGAATTTTTAAAAGGCAAACAGTGGGTATTTGCTGAAGGATTGAAAACAAGAAAATATAATTTTTGGATACCCTTTTGGACGTTCTACCACCATGAATATCTAACTTGATCAGAATTTGCCATTACTCACAAATTGGTCATTTAAGTGAGTTCAAAACCTGAGATCTTCTTTCAACATATGTTAATGCCGATTTTTACTCAATCCCATTACATCAAGACTACCCTACAACCAGACGGGTCCTATTTGAGACAAGAGTGTCCTTTTCTGGGTGATCCTTTTTCTGCAACACCCTTACATGAACCCATCAAAAAAATAGAACCAAGGATGTCTTTTCCCTTTGGTCATACAGATCCCGATTAGATTAATCACATGAACAAGGATATGACCAAACAAGGAAATGTTGATCCTAACAACAAAGGATCCAACAACAATACCAACGGAGGAACAAACATGGATCCTAACAATCAAGGGATGAACAATACCAACAACGGGGGTAATATGGACC
>MU227701.1:3331687-3367025 GCA_018584345.1 Thuja plicata
TTGTATAGTTCAAATCAAAAAGATTAAATCCAACCCAATCACCCTTCCATTGCTAATTTAATTAAATGATGGAGTTATTTAATTCCTAATATCTTTGAGACAACCAACCAACTTTCCCTCCATTTGAAAACACCTCAAATCTTTTGAATTAACCAAACTTTGATCATGATTAACTCACTCTACCCCCTACCCTTGGGAAAATGCTATAAATACAAGCCATTTCCTTTGTGTTTGGGATCCAAGAATTTTAAGGGCAAAAGCATCCTTATTATAGGCACATTGAGAGCATATGAGGAGCATTTGAGAGCTTTTAAGAGATTTTAATATTTGCTTTAGCATTCTAGCATATCATGTTTAGGAGCATTTATTGTTTTCTAACATAATCTTGGAGCATTTTTGAGCATTTTGAGCATTCTAGCTAGATTTGAGCATTCATTTTTCATTCATATCTCATTCTAGGATTGTCCTTGAGAGAGATTAAGCCTGAGAGCTCTCTTAAAAAAGCTTGGATAGAGAACCATGAGATAATATAGATTATTTAGCTTCAATTCTTAGATTAATTTATTTTATCATTCCATAGAATTGTTGTTTTCAATCTTAATTTCATGAAGGTGTATTTTCTTACACATAGTACTATTCTTGATAAAATTGATCTTGTTCTTCTTTTCACTCTTGATCTTAGTAGTTCTTGATGTAGTTGTCATTGATTATAAAATTAGGTCTTTCCCATAAATGATAAACAAAGTTCTTGGTTTATGCTTGGTACCTACTTTTAACCTCTGTAGTTGTAAGTGATCTGTTGGAGTTCTTGTGAACTGAGTTGGAGTTGCTCTGCAATGTTGTCACTTCATGCTCTGGTTTTGTTCTGTCTCTTTGTGTTGGTCACTTGGTGAGAAATAAAACCATTCCATCATCTATTTATAGACTTTGCCCTAAGTCAAGTCATTAATACTCAACAACTTCTTGGTGTGTGAAGACGGAGTCATTGGGTGATACACTAACTTCTCTTTCGGTGAAAACGCGATGCTTCGGGACAACTTGTTAACTTGTTACATTTACTGACAAGTTTTGGTGTATTGCGAAGACAACTTTGTCAACTCACATGATTACCGACAGATCTCGGTTTACACTAGAGACTTAGCCTTTATACATTAACCGGCGATTCTCGGTAAGTGTAGACAACTTAGCTTTGTATGTATACTGATGCATTTTGGTATGTATTGACCAATGAAATTGAATTCACAGAATTATAACAAGTAATACCATAGCATATCTTTAACCATGCTAATTTGGTATTTTAACTATGTATAATGGAACTGATGCTAAATATAACTTGGTATAATGTAGTTCCATACTTACTTGTTCTACTTAGGTGGGGATGGTGATGTCACCAGATGCATTGGATAAGGTGTCACTAACTGCATTGCTTGGTCCAGCTTCATCAGTGTTTGTAGCTTTCCTCCACATTTTGTTTCTCATCTTCCTGATGTCTTCAATGATGTTTCCAGTGGCAAAGGTGCTGGTCTCTGTCATTTGGTCTGTGTAGTCTTTCTTTAGATGACCAACTTTATGACAGTGTAAGCATGCCATTCTGGGTTATTCCAGCCTCTATACTTTCTTGTCTATTGTCTCATACATTTTGTAGCTATATGGCCAAATATCCCACATGTTATATATTTTGCCCATGTATTGTAATCCCAAACATACTGGTTATCGACTATTTTCGATTGATAGGCAGTTTCTTGACCTTTAGGCTTTCATGCTCTCTTTTTCTTCTTCCAACATTCAAGAGATGTGTGCCCATGCATTTTTCAAGTAGGACAGTATTTGTCCATGTAGGTTTCCTTCTTAGGTTGTTTCATCTCAAATTTACATTCATATGCTTTATGTCCTTTCTTGTTACATTTATAACAAATTCCTATGAATGATGATGTGGATTTAGGAATACCTTTCATTTTTCTCCTGCAAACATTTGATGTGTGGCCTTTCCTTCCACAGTGATTGCATGTCAGCTTTCTTGGTCTTGGATTTTCATAGACATTCTTTGGATCATCTTGATTGGGTGATTCTCCATTCTCATTATAGCCTAGTCTGGTGTTGTTGTTGTCTCTCCTTTGTCCATCAAGAAAATATCCATCCTTTTATTTCTTTCTTCAGCTCTCTTGATTATTTCATTATGTTGCTGTTGAATTCTTACTTCTTGTTTCATCTTTTCATTTTCTTCCCTTAGCTCACCGATAGCTTCTATTCTTTCAATGATTTCTGTATTCATTCTATTTTCCTCTTGACTCATAAGAATAATCTGATTTGTAATCTCATGATGATGTTCTGTAAGTCTCTATATTTTTAACTCTTTTTCTTGTAGCTTTTCAGTAATCTTTCTTCTATCATCAATAGCTAGTGTTCTCTCTTTCTCAACTTGTCTAGAATTTTTCATGACATCAATCATTCTTACCATCTATGTCTCTTGACCGATTTGCAAAGATTTTACTTGTCCAGCCAGATGTTGATTGATTTCATTCAGACTTGTGATGCTTTCTTCTGATGTGTCTGATGCTTTGCTAGTTGTAGATCCTAAAGACACAAATAGATCTGGTATCTCTTCTTCATGGTAATTTGTTTCATTACAACGAGATGTCATAATATTTCTTTCATCTAGGATTTGTCTCATCTTGATTCTAGATTCTTTATACTGCTCATAAAAGATCTAAATTTCTAGCTTCTGATTCTCAATACTCTTGTCAAGTCTGTACTTCTCCATTGTATGATCTTTTCTCTTAAGTCTTTAAACTTTCCAAATAAGATATCTAGGTTTGATCTCAATTGTTTGAAATAATGGGAAGTGTGTACTAAGAGGGGAAGGGTGAATCAACACCTCTAAAACTTTTATTTTTTTTAACCTTTATCCATTGTGTAATCAATTGTATAACCAACCATCTGTTCTATACTATCTTTGTGTAAGATTTATAAACTTTAACAAACATGTAAACATTCATAGAAACATTCATGAAATTAATTGACACATAACACAAGATATGGTAACATAGAAAACCCTTGTTAGAAGGTAAAAACTACAATGGGGATGGCACCCACAAAAATTTTACTATCTGCAGATTGGAAGGGGCCGATTAAGGCTTACAATTTAATCACTTCTGATGATCTACCCTGTTAGGAGTATTATGTGGAGACTTGTTAAGGTCTACTCTGTTAAGAGCTTTAGCAACACTTTTTAGTGTGCACTCGGTTAAGAGATTTACAATAGGATTGTTAAATCCACCTTTCTTGAAAGGATTTCTTCTATTTGCTACACTTGTTAGAATGTAGACAAAAATACTCATTGACCTGAGTGTATGCAATCTAACTATTGTTGATTACAGATCCATTACAAATCACATGTACAAATGTGTCACCTAATTTGATTGATTAATACCTTTGTTTCTCGATAGCCTCTATTCTTGGTTCTTGATAACCAAATTCATCTTTTGTTGTTCTACTTCTTGAAACTCTCAGTCTGATCCATAGATGTGCTCGTTGGCTAAAATCATCCTCTCATCCTTTTCAATGAATGATTACATTATCTATTTATAACATAGATTGACCTAATTTAGTTTCATGTATTACAACTTTAACTCTATGATCGAAGGTTTACAACTTGACCTTGATCTCCTAGTTTGCATGTTTTTAATCAGTTAGACTAATTAAAACAATTACAATAATTTTTCTATTTCCTCAAGAAAATGGATTTTAAAAAAAACAAAAATCTATAAATAGAATATAGTTGTTTTATGTGACGTGGAAGTTAGATCCAATTTTCTCAGGATATAAATGATTTTCAGTGTCTGATGCTCGATTTTCTTTGAAATTAGTTTGATTTTCTTTCGGTTTTGAACTTTCTATCAGGTTCCTCTCTTGTTTGTTCTCTCAATTTTCACTATATTCTGCTCATCGGGTTCCACTATCGGTTTACTCCTGTCGGGTTCCACTTTATCATGTTCGGGTTGCACTTTTAGTTTACACTTCAAAACTGTGTCGTCAGGTTTCCCTTTACTTAGCAATTTTAGTCTGAACTTAAAAACCTGACTTTCGGTGTAGTGTAACCGATGGTTTATAACAACTATTTTCTCTTTGTATACTAATGGAAAAACTTTATGTCATCAAAGTTGTCATGAGCAACTTTTACAATTTTTGCTCATTTGACAAACCACTATCCTCAATAGTTCAATTTGACTCTAAACCATTACACAAGACTTTAAAACACTTAGAAACTTCAAATTCATAAGTTCCACTCCATTTTGGAGTCTTGGTCAAACTTTGACCCTTTGTTGACTTTCCTAGGACTTTTGACCCTAGAGCCTAATTGATCATATAAAACACTAGAATATAAACACTCTTACCACTAAACACACACCAAAACAACCTTGGGACTTTATAATTAGTCCTTATTACCTTGGTGTTTGGCTAAACCAACCTACAAGCCAAAAAGTTTGAATATCTTCATAAGACCTTAAGGTGCTCCTGCACCAGTATGGTAATGGAGTTGGGTTGTCAGAAGAATTACAAAGATTGATTTTTTGGGTTGTTTGGAGGGGTGGTTGAATACTAAAAATAATTAAATTTTAGTAGAGTGTTGACTAGCTTAATCATGATTAGTTTCACGGTTCAAATTTCAAACATACCACTAACAATCATTGCAATGGAACTGGTGGAGTACCTGGAGGGTATTACAAGTAAGGGCAATGTTTTTGACAGTGGGATTAAGAAAAACATAATGAATAGGAGGTCCAGAGGATTTGGTAAGGTGCAATTCAAGAGCATCAAGAGCCATTCATCATGGGACCAAACTGTTAGCTCCATTGACTCTGCTTGGTCAGGTAAACGGTAGGGGAGACATTTTTTTCACTCACATAGCATCAAGAACATTTTAGCACATGTCAGACCGAAGTGTTCTCAAGGTGCACTAAGCAAAATTGGGTAGTAATTTTTGGAGAGTGATATCTTAGACCTCGTGAGAGATATCAAATATTCATGAAGTGTACAAGGACCATCTTGGGAAGGCCTACAAGCACATAGATTAGTTCTAGGATATTCCACTTGGATTGCATTTGGCGGCCTGATCTCGGTTGGTGAAAAAAGTTGCGTTGTTGCTTAGTTGAAAGTTGCTCAATGGTGCAAATTTCAAATTTTTCATCGTGTGAACAAACTATTAGCTCCATCAGCTCTAGTTGGCTGGGTAAATAGTAGGGGAGACCTTTTTTCTCTCGTGTAGCATCAAGAACATTTCGGCGCATGTTGGACCGAAATGTTTCCAAGGTGCACTAAGCAAAATTGGGCAGCAATTTTTGGAGAGAGATATGTCAAACCTCAGGAGAGATATCATAGATTCCTGAAGTGCACAAGGACTATCTTGGGAAGGCCTACAAGTAGATAGATCAGTTCTGGGATATTCCACTTGGATTCTATTTGGCGACCCGATCTCAGTTGGTGAAAAAAGTTGCATTGTTGCTCAGTTGAAAGTTGCTCATTGATGCAACGTTCAAACTATTTTCATGGGACCAAATCGTCAGCTCCATCGCCTCTGGTTGGCTAGGTAGATGCTAGGGGAGACCTTTTTTTTCTCATGTAGCATCAAGAACATTCTAACGCATATCAGACTAAAGTGTTCTCAAGGTGCACTAAGAAAAAATAGGCAGTGATTTTTGGAGAGAGATATCTCGGACCTCATGAGAGATATCAGAGCTCTGTGAAGTACACAAGGATCATCTTGGGAATTCCTAAAAGAATGTAGATTAGTTCTAGGATAATCCACTTGGATTCCATTTTGTGACCCGATCTCAGTTGGTGAAAAAAGTTGCATTGTTGCTCAGTTGAAAGTTGCTCAATGGTGCAAATTTCAAAGTGTTCATCGTGGGACCAAATCGTCATCTCTATCGGCTCTAGTTGGCCAGGTAAATGTTAGGGAAGACCTTTTTTCACTTGTGTAGCATCAAGAACATTCTAGTGCATGTCAAACTGAAGTGTTCCCAAGGTGCACTAAGTGAAATTGGGCAGTGATGTTTGGAGAGCGATATATCAAAACTCGTGAGAGATATCAAAGATCTGTGAAGTGCATAAGAAATTTATTGGGAAGGCCTACAAGCATGTAGCTTAGTTCTGGGAGATTCCACTTGGATTCCATTTGGTGACCCGATCTTGGTTGGTGCAAAAACTTGCATTATTTCTCAGTTGAAAGTTGCTCAATGGTGCATCTTTCAAACCGTTCATCCTATGACTAAACCATTTATTCTATTAGCTCCAGTTGGCCAGGTGAACCCCAATTACAACCCCATTCCATCCACAAAGATGCCAAGAACATTAGTGACCACCCCATACCAAAGTGTCCCCAAGGTTTATTATGCCTATTAGCCCAATTGCAGTTGTTGATGTAGACCAACTTGGAATGCCAATCAACTCATACGATCCAACTGATCCATCCATCCATTCATCATAGGAACAAATTAGTAGAGGAAAAACAAGATCTCTAAACTTCTATGATTGTCACCTTACTATAGTAACCTCATGACAGTCAGAGGTGTATGAGGTTTAACATCATGAACTATCCCCAAACCTACTTGTCCTATTGGATTAGACCATCTTATGGAATTTATAATGTTTTCTTATTCATTTCTTAATATTTTTAGACCCAATTGGGTGACTGTCTTGTGACAACATTGTCTTTCCTTTTGATTGGAGGAATGCAATAAGGGATCCATCCAATTTTTGTGGTCTTTGTGGCATGGGGATGGATCTAGGGGTTGTATAATATGTTATTAACATGAAATACACATGAGCAATTGGAATTTGCAGGGTGATCACCAACTGAGACGAAGTTGTAGGTTTGTGAGTGCATAGAAAGTAAGCCATGACTTTAGAAACCAAGGATTGGGCTTCATAAGGGTATGTTTTATGTTTGAAGTTGTTTGTAATTTTCAATTACATGGTGTAGGATCCAAGATTTGGGTATAGAAGGGAGTTTTGTCTTGGATTTGAGAAAGCCCTAGTTGTAGGTTGTAATCAGTGAGGGTCTTGTAGTTTGGGTGTTTTCAGAGGGTTTTTGGCCAGATAAAGTAAATAATCCTTACATTTGAGAAATATATAAAGATTTTTGAAAAGAATAGAGTCTGGGAGTAAGTACTTTATATAGTTACTTTGTAAAGTGGGTCAATTAGGCCTAGGAAGGAAGGTTGGAGCAGCAATATTTGGGGCTGATTATCCAAAACAACTACACCTTATTTTAATATATGTTAAGGGGGTTCAAAAAGGGTATTTGAATCTACAATTAAATTTTGGAGTGTTTTGGGAAGTTTGGGAAAAAAGTCCAAAAATCAGGGAAAATAGGGCTACTAGGTCTACTAGTCCTATTTAGGCTTAAGAGCGAATTGGGGTGTCAGATCCATTATAGGGGATTGAGACCAGTCCAATAAAGTGTGGAATGATGTTGGAAGTTTATTCAAGTTTCTAGAGGCACTGGGTAGGTCTTTTTATTCATTTTATGTAATTGGAGCCTATGGTGCATTTGGGGGTTCCTAACAACGCATGACAAAGATATAATATGGAAATGAACATACATACAACACATAAAAAAAATGTAGTACATAAATAATACATACATAAAATTCATGGAAAAGATATAATATGAAAATGAACATACCTACATAAATACAATGCATGGCAAAGACATAATATGGAAATAATACATACATACAACACATGACAAAGATATAATATGGAAATGATACATACATAGAACACATGAAAAGGGTAAAATAACTAGAAATGAGCATGTAGATATGTATATATGAATTTTTTTTGTACAAAATGTGGCACATGCCATCTCAAAATCTTTACGAAATCAACATATCTAGATACAATGTGACATATGGAATCTCAAAATAAGAAAAAACTACAAATGTTTCTAGGACATCCTATTCAACTGGTGGATCATCAAGATGGAGCCTCTTTGAAGTACTTTTTGGCTTTGATGGATCTTGCATTCAAACACAAAAGTGAAACCCCAAGTTAGATTACTTAATTTATATGGTTTCTACAAATCAAAAATAAAAATTCAAAATCATATTCAACAATAATAAATAAACAAGTTTTAAAATTGAAATCTCATGTACCTTTCCTCCCTATCTCCTCGTGCGGTCAGGAGTCGTAGCATATGTCTTTGATAGCAAAGGGACAATGCCACCAATGTCGACTCCAACCTATATATGTTTACGAAAATGAGATTGATCTATGAGTTATACTATTTAATGTTAAATCCTTGGTAGAAAATATATTTTTACAAAATAATTGAATTAACATAAATTATTACCTGTGTTTACTTTTTTCAGGAAATGTCGGTTGGGTCATCAACGATACAAACCCTTGGCATTATAACTCCCTCAAACTAGGAGTGACCTACAAAAGTTAAATAGATACTTGATACAATCATGACTTGATCATATTATATATAATTGATAGTAAACTATAAACAAATAAATTTATAAATATACGTACCATGGGGCTACCATTGCAAATTGAGATGCATGTGACTCTATCATGGAAATCTGGTCTCATGACATCGTCAGACACCACCCTCTGTCAAATAAACCATGTACATTAAAAATGAGTACACACAAGTGACAAGTATACATGTATGCATAAACAATCTAAAGTACTTAATTACCTTCCCCTTGTCAATGCATGATGCATGAATGCCCTCACATTACCCCTTAGTGGCAGCTGGTGAAACCTGCATCAGTATGTAATAAGATGATCATAAAAATTAGAAAAAAAGTGTATATAAGTTATTATAAAAATCAAACCAATGAGTACATTATAACATATGTACCATGGAAGTGTCAAGGCCAAATGAAATGGAGGAAAGCATGAACCCCTCCAACTGTGCCATCTCCTCCTCTGTCATCAACTGAAAATAAATGGAACACATAAAAAACATAAGTGGGCAATCATTATAAGAAAATCCTACTATAAATATGAATGTTTAAAATTAAATACAATGTGACAAGTTAGTTGTTTACTCTTACCATAACAATAGGAGTCCATGGCTCTGCATGCCCCTCCTCGTCTCTCATGTGATGCACATCCCCATGAGGTGCTTTAGTGCTTGTAGTGTGTTGTGTAGTATCTTCCACCTTGAAGACGTAGTTATATGCATCACTATCATTCAGGGGACCCAAGCACATATTCTTGCACATAATGAAAGTGTAGGGCACACAAACATGTGAGCTTATGGAGGATGTGGAAGGGCCAAAATCATCAGCACAAGGAGGAAACAATTCCGCACTCTTCCTGACCAGTAGATCACTCAAGGTGTGAATGGCTCGAATAGTCTATGAGCCAGCCTCAACAATAATATCAGGATGTTGCACTGTAGGAGGTGGTGAAATCTCAGGGGGGACATATGTGTGGGATTTCACCTATTGTTCCCATGGCCTATCCTGAGGAGTGCCTAAGCCTATGCCCTAGTTCAGTCTCACGCTCCAATAATTTACCTTGTGACTGATCACAAATTTAGAATACAATTTTCCTAAGAAATATAACGGGATATCCAAATTTCTATGGGGTGGTCTACCCAAAACCATCCACCAGCAGTCCCAAAAATGGTCATGTATTGCATCATTTGTGCACCATTTAATTGACAACTCAGGCTTTTTAGGGTCCACTTTTAATCTGGTTTTGGGATCCACAAAAAGGTTACATATGTCATGTTTTGTTATAGTTAGGTTCATAACTTGATCATAATCAAGCCCATTGTCAAACTCAGCGTGCATGGAATCGCGCCAAAGAAGTGCAACATTATGTTGCTCTATATGTTTCTTTATGTTTTTAATAATGGAGTTCAACGTAGAAAACATGGGATGCAATGTGGGGATATTGGCATGTGTAGTCTAAAATCCTCTAAGCTGATTTAGATTGTTTCCTATAAGATCCTCTAAAGGTCGAGGGTTTGAGATTGGTTGGTCTTCTAAAGGTGGGGGATTATTTTCAAGTGGTTGTGGGTTGTTTGGAGGTGGTTCCAGATTGTTTATGGGAACATTGGGAGGGTTTTATGATTGGTTTGAGTCCATGTCTGACTACACTAAAAACCAAATATGCAATTATAATTAATTTAAAAAAAAATGATAAACAATATCAATCAAACCCTAGTTTTTATAATTAAAAAAACTACAAATTTTAATTAGAAAACAAAAACAACTTAAAAAATTTATGTACCTGTTGAATTTGGAGAGAAATGAAAAATAGGAAAATAGGATATGCAATTTTTTTGGATATGAGAAACCCTAGGTTGTGTTTCATGTTTTCACAATAAAAACTGAGAAACGCAGCCCACGGGCCTAAATAAATTTTACTGGCAAAAATCAGATATTCGATAATATCGGATATCTGATAATATCAGATATCTGATATTATTGGATATTCAATTAGGCTTGTGCTTTGGATTTTGGTTTGGCCAGGTGTACTAACACCCAGGCCTACTAAAAATTCAACACACTTTTTAGTGCGCTTTTGGACGAATGAAAATATCATTTTTTCACATCGCCATTTTTTGGCATACCATGATCCTACACATACCCATATTTCTCCTATTGGTGACAATGTTCCTATGTGTTCCTAAGATGTTCAGTGAGAAGACTACTTTGGTACAGATACTATACTAAATATAAAATGTTGTGAAGGTACAAATGGTTTCATTGATGTCTTTAGTTGATCTATGTCAACACACAAAGGTTCGCATAATTATTTGAGTGAGCTATGATAGATTTACCACTCTCTGGTATTTTGGTTGTTCAGGAAGAGACAATGTTTCAGTTATTGGATTGGTGTGGATTAGTTATACAATATTCTTGGTTGCTAACCTGGTGGTGAGTTTAGGACATGGATGTGTGTCCTCGGCTCGATTGGTTCATGATTTGGAAGCTGGAAAGCTATTTTTGTTTTATGACAATGGTCATTGTTCATTGTTCCTGATGAACAGTGTTGAGATGAGTATGAATTATGAAGACAGAGTTGTTCATGTTGATGTCATGATATTTCATGTTTCTTTCTGATGTTTCTTGATCGTGTCCTATTCGTGTTTTTGGATCACGTTGGATTATGTTATTGGAATTGAAGATTTTCTTGTGGTGTGTTGATGTTCTTAATTGTTATTGGCCGATATGGTGGTGTAGTGTGCTGCGAAGGATCATAGTGTGATTTATAGATCTGGAGAATATTCAAGGATGTTGTTATGGATTATTGTTATGTCTTAGCCGACATTCAATGGATTACATTGAGAATTGAGTTGTATTGAATTAATATTTTATAATTAGGTCCCTGGTCGACCTAGTCGAGAAAATTGATGTAATGCATATAAAGATGTAATCATTTGTGATTGTGAATACATATGTGAGGGTGTGTGATATGAAGGAAGAGGTATAAGTGGAATCTGTAATTGAGACAAAGAATTGATGTACTTCATTGGAACTATTTTTTCATATTAGAGATGTTGTTTGTTATTTCGTGAGTGATAGAATGTTGTCCACTATAAATTTTAATCAATGATTATTGTATGGCAGTGAGCCTTCCTTTGGGTTGAATCCCTTGTTGTACTTGAGAAGTGAGTTCTAGGAAGTGATCCTGAATGCATGTGCATTCCCGTTTGTAATAATCCTAATAGGGTATAATTCTTTTGACAAAGTAAATTCATCTTGTGGGTTTGATCCCCACCGTGTTTTTTCCCCTAACCGGGTTTCCACATCAAAAATCTTGGTGTTATGTGTTGATTATTGTGTTTTGATCTTGCATACTTGTTTATCATTCAGATATGAGATTAAGTTTATATTTTGGTTAAACGTTTGGAGTTTTGTGATACAACTGATTCACCCCCCCTCTTAGTTGTATGTGCTTCCTTAATCCTAACACATATATGTGTATATACCAATTTATATGTAGATCTAAAATGTAATTATCATTCTCCAATAAGTGTGAGTGTGTGACATATTCTTTAAAATGGTAAAATTGTTATCATTTATGTTATAAGCTTGTATATTTATTACATTTTGAATTTAGCTATAAATGCAATGAAATGGGATTGTTTGTATAATCCTTTTAGATGTTTAATTTTTATATAAATCCTTTAGATCCCTTGTTGGATAAATGATGGTGGGATTTCATTTTTACTAGTCTCCATATTTAAATGAAATATTGTAAGAATTCCTTATACTTAGATTATTGTTCAATATAGATATTTCATATATTATACCCATTGCTAGATTATTGTCCAATATAGATATTTCATATATCATACCCATTGCTAGCACAAATACCAATAATGTTTTATACGATCTTATTCTTTAATAGTTCTATGCTTAAGTAAAAAGATTCTTATCATGTTTAATTAAACAAGATATCATAAGGAAGTAATATGCCTCAAAGGATCCTAGCTATACTTGTCATTATTAAAACATGTTCTTATACTTCTTAACTTGGTTATTCATTATTATTTTTGTATTCATGAGAAGGTGTGTGTGTGTGTGTGTGTGTGTGTGTGTGTGTGTGTGTGTGTGTTATGTGTTCAAATATTTATGTTATGTGTTCATTATGAATATGATTAGATGTTAGAATTGTTACAATATTTCAGTTTATGTTTATGAATATATGGTTGAATCAGTTTGTTTTAGAAGTGAAAAAGTTTTATAGATCTAATTCACCCCCCCCCCCTCTTAGTTATTGATTTTCCATATTAGGCTTCCAACATTTGGTATCAAAACATTGTTCACTTAGAAGAAGTATAACCACTTGAGAGTTAGGATCTTGGAAATGGAGGTTTATAGGTTGGGAAAGGTCATTGAGAATCAGAAGATCGACATCCAACTAGCACTACAGCAACTTAAGACAACAAGAGAAGAGTTGAGAAAATGCTTAAAAGCTAGGAAAGAATTGGCAACTTAGCTGAATGACACTTCATATAAAGAAGAAGACAATGAAGATTCTAAAGAAAGTAATGCAGCAAATGCAGATCTATTGGAGAAGAACAACACACTGAAATAATGAGTCAAAAATCTTAAGATAGAACAAGAAACTCAACCAATAACACTATGTGAGGTGATTGATCAGAAGAAGAAATCCAAGTAAGAGAAGATAATGGCAGAAGAAGACAAGAGACAGATGGCTACTAGACTTGATGAAAGGACAAGTGATGTGCAGAAGCTCACAAATAGTCATTTGGACATGGTCAACCAACTGTTATTTGCAAACAAGAGATAAACAGAAAATAAATTAAAACTATATATCCAAGATCTGAGAACACTTAACTGAAAAATGAATTGAGATCTGAAAGAGAACTCATTGAGAGAATAAACAAACTAAATGAAGCCTTGAGATACTTTGAGGAACTAATGAGATCACCAAGAAGGAATAGTGACACCTCTAGACTTGGACATACCAAGCACCAGTCTTCCACTGAAGAAGGAGAATCATCAAAGAGTAGAGAACTGAGGAATTCAAAGCTAAAGAACAACAAACCTACATGTTATCATTTTGGAAAACCATGTCACACAACAAACATTTGTGGAAGCAAGAATGGTAAGTCCAATCCTAAACCCAAATTCAATGGATATTGCTTTAACTATAAAAAGAATGGACATCATGCACATGAATACAGTTCAAAGACTAACAATACACCTACTTCACCTAGATTCCAAGGACATTATTATGATTTCCAGAAGTTTGGTCATAGAACCCAAGATTGAAGATCCAACCCAAAATCCAAATGGACATCCAAGAAACAAGGTAATGCACCAAGGAAAGGTAACACATTCAATTGGGATTACAATACAAGACATAGTTGTCATTATTATAATGAATATGGTCATGTTGAAAATTTTTTTATAATGACACACTTTAGAGGTAAATCCAAGAGTTGGATGAATGGAAGTTTGGTCTATTATAGTTGTCACAAGATCGGTCATACCAAGAGAGACTGCAAGACCAGAGCCCCAACACCTATTTTTGAGTAGATAAAGAATAAGATGAATCTGACATGGAGAAAGAAAGAAGAAGCGAGCAATAGTGAAACCAGTGATAATCCTAAAGGATCATATTTGTCATTAGTATACAAAGGAAAGAGTTTTTGGATGGTGGGTTAACATGATCACTGAGTGATAGCATTCAGTCTAGCATAGTAAACACCCAAAAAAGATAAGTGCAATGGTCACCAAAAATGTTAGTGCAATGAACACTGAAAGCACTATCACCGACAGATAGTTTATAGTGTAAACTGAGAGCAAAGTTTACAGAGTAAACCGATAGACAGTTCAGAGACTTCACCAAGCATAGACTACAAAGCAACCCGAGCACCAGTCTACTGAGAGATGGTTTTATTTTTGAGAAATGTGGATCTGAGATACACGTTAGATAAAACACTTCAGTTTTATAAATAGATTTATGCTTAGCTTTAAAACTATTTCTTGAGGAACAAGTAAAGCATATGTAATTGTTTTAATTATTCTAACTGATTGTAAACATGCAAACTAGGAGATCAAGGTCAAGTTGTAAACCTTTGATCATAGAGTTTTTATCGTAAAGTGTGAAACCTAAATAGGTCAATTCATTGTATAAATAGATGTATAATCAATTAGAACATGATGATGTGATGATGATTGTAGCCGCAGAGTACATCTAAGGATTAGATAGAGAGTTTCATGCAAAAGGACAGACAAAGATGAATTTAGTTATGAAGAACAAGATTCAAGGCTACCAAGAAGAACATAGATATTAATCAATCACTATAGGTGATACATAACCTTGTGAACTTAAAGGATCTGTATTCAGCAATTCAAGATTGCATATCATCAGGTCAACAACTATTTTTGAATACTCTCTAAAAATTGTAGCAAATAGAAGAAATCCTTTAAGAAGGTGGATTTAACAATCCTATTGTATATCTCTTAACTAAGTGCACACTTAATAGTGTTGCTAAATCTCTTAATAGAGTAGACCTAACCAGTCTAAATTTTACTCCTAACAAGGTAAGATCATCAGAAGTGATCACACTTGTAGCCTTAACTGACACCTTCCATTCTACAGATAGTGAAGCTTTGTGGGTTTCATTCCCATCGTAGTTTTTACCTTCTAACAGGGGTTTTCTGCATTACCAATTCTTGTGTCATGTGTAACTACTTTTCATGAATGTTTCTATAATTGTTTACATGCATTTACAATTATGTTTTGATATTATATGTATAGGGTATAAAAGAAATATGGTTGGTAATGCAAGGAAATGATCACTAAGGATTAAAGGTTAATTGATATGAAAAATTTTTAAGGGTACTGATTCACCCCTCCCCTCTTAGTACACACCATTCCATTATTCCAACAATTGGTATCAGAGCTAGATCTCTTATTTGGAAAAGTTTAAATACTTGAGAGAAAAGATCATATAATGGAAAGGTATAAGCTAGACAAGAATATTGAGAATCAGAAGTTGCACATACAGATCTTCTATGAGACATACAAAGAAGAAAGGATCAAGATGAGAGAATTATGGGATGAAAGAAAAGTTATGGCAACTCGCTCCAATGAAACTAACTATCATGAAGAAGAGATACTTGGTTTATTTGAGTCATCAGGATCTACATCTAGCAATACATCAGACACATCTGAAGGAAGCATTACAAGTATGAATGAAATCAATCAACATCTGATTGAACAAGTGAAATTACCGCAGATCAGTCAAGAGACATAGATGGTAAGAATGATTGATGTTATGAACGATGCTAGACAAGATGAACAAGAAAGAACACTAGCTATTGATGACATGAGGAAGATCAATGAGAAGATACAAGAGAGAGAATCAGAAATACAAAGACTTACTGAACATCATCATGAGATCACCAATCAGATAGTTCTTATGAGTCATGAGGCCAAGTGAGTGAACATAGAACTCAATGGAAAATTGGAATCTATTGGTGAACTTGGAGAAGAAAATAAAAAACTCAAGCATGAAGTAAGAATTCAAAAAAAACATAATTATATGATCAAGAAAGCTAAAGAGAGTACAAAGAGAATGGATAATTTTCTTAATGGGCAAAGAAGACTCAACAAAAATACCGATTTAGGGTATACCAATCATGGAGATTCATCAAACCAATATGATCAAAGGAATGTATACACAAATCCAAGACCAAGGAAGCATTCATACAATCACTATGGAAAACTAGGCCACACATCAAATGTTTGCAGGAGAAAAGCTAAAGGTATTCCTAAATCCACTTATACATTCATAGGTAAATGTTATAACTATAACAAGCATGGACACAATGTACCTAAATGTAGATCTAAGGTGAACAAACCAAAGAAGGAATCCTACATGGAAAAATATTGTTCTACTTGCAAAATGCATGGCCATACATCTCTTGAATGCAAGAAAAAGAAAAAGCAAGCATGGAAACCCAAAGAACAAGAAAATGCATATCAACCGAGAAGAGTCGGTAACTCATATGTTTGGGATTATAACACATGGGAAAATTGCACAACATGTGGGTAGATATGGACACATTGCTGCTAACTGCATGAGGAAATGAATAAGATGGTCTAGAAGCTGGACTAACCCCAGAATGGCATGCTTACACTGTCATAAGGTTGGTCATCTAAGCAAAGACTATAGAGACCAAGTGACAAAGATAAGCACTTTTGCTAATGGAAATACCATTGAAGACATCAGGAGAAGGAAAAATAAAATGTGGAGGAAAGCTACAAACAATGATGATCCTGGACCAAGAAATATAATTTGTGACACCTTATCTAATGGATTAGATCATTCGACCACCCCCACCTAAGAAAAACAAGTAAGTATGGAACTACACTCTACAAAGTTATATTTTACATCAGGTCCAATATACATTGATAATATGCCAAATTAGCATGAATGGAGATGCACTATGGTATTACTTGTTATGAATTTATGAATTCAGTCCCATCGGTAAATACATACCAAGCATCATCAGTATACATATGGAAAACAATCAAGTTGTCAATATAAACCAAGCACCATCGGTAAACATGTAAAAGACAATGAAGTCTTTGCTACATACCAAGCATCATTGGTGAACATGTAGAAAGTGAAACTAAGTTTTCACTTACCCCGAGCGTGTACATCACCGAGGATGAAGTTAGTATGATACCCAAGTGTCTTTTGTTGCGTCATTATTACTGAGTGGTAGCTAAAGCATTAAATGTGCCACTTAGGTTATTTTCTATAAATAGGACAACAAGAGTTCATTTCATTCACCATGCGAAAATGATAAAACAACAAAGCAAAGTAGAACGACCAAAAGAGACAAGTTTGCAGAGTGATTAACAACAAATTCAAGGTGATTCTGAATAGATTTAGCATCTACAACGAAGATCATGTAAGTACCAAGATTTACTGAGCTCACATTTATTTACGAAGAAAGCCCTAATTCTCTAAAATATGGCAACCACCTCGCGAGTCACAAAGATCAAGAATGTGAAGGACAAGAAGGTCAATCTGATCAAGAACTCTACCTATGAAGAGCCTAAGTATAAATTCCTCCATGAGGTCGCTTCACAACCCAATGACCAAGGAGCTTTCTCAAGTATACCTCCTAGGGCTTTACTAGTTGAAGACATCCAAGCATATATCCACTGCAATATTGCAGAGATTGGAGATCTTGAGGAATCTTACAAGAAGATTTCCACAGATGGAAAGCTAAAAGATGAACATAAGCACATAAAGGTTAAAGGGTTAAAAAATGCCCTAATTTTCCTGAAAGAGTTTAAAATTGAGTGGATTTGGCTAGTACTTAGTAGAGTACATGATAGAAAAAATGTGGTTGGATGAATCGAAACCAATCACTAAGGATGTTATTCATGCAGTAACCGGTTATCCTGTAACTGACAAGGCCAAAGCCCTAAAACATCCTTCTCACCCCAAGATAGAAATGATGACACATGCAATATGGGACAACAGAGGTTTAAAGGTTAATTACATCACCGATCCAGAGATGAAGTTTTGTGCATGTGTACTTGGATACAAGGTATTCCAAGCTAGCCGATTAAACAACATAACATGTGGAGAAGTTGACACTGCCTATAAGATTGTGAAGAAGGGATTACAATTGGAATTATCTGAGCTTCTACTGAAGCAATTGGAGGATAACATGAGGACTATTAGATCATCCATATCTAATTCATGTAAGTTAGGTTCACTCCTCATGTGCACATTTTCCTACTTTCAAAATTTCTTCCCATCTATCGGTAATGTCAATTGGGATACTACCTGGCCAATAACCATACAGATTAGTAAATATATTAAGTCACTAGGGGACAATTTCACATCATTCATGGATGCATACTTCACTACCTTCAAGTACTGAATGTAGAAGAGAATGAGGATACCTCCAAAACTGGTGGAACAGTATAAGGATGACATATGTTTCATAGTGGATACCGACACCACTTTAATAAAACTAGCTGTACCAAGAACATCATGGTTACCACCACTTGATTATGAGATCAACATTGATCAAGCCACAGAGGCTATTGAAGCCTTGCTAAATGAAGAAATGGACAAATAATTGATCAGATTTAGAACTTATGAAGAAGCTAAGGCTAGAATAAAAAATGGCCTAGTAGTGAAGAAGATATACCGAAAGAAGAACAAAATGGTAAAAACACTTGAAAAGAAACTATCGGTAAATGATGATAAAGATTCAGAACAAGAGGCCATCGAGGGATAGTCACCATTGGTGAATAAGGAAAAGATTCAAGTGACTCTGAGTCAACATAATCTGATGCACCACCAACAAAGAAACCAAGAACTACTGTTGCATCAAGAAAAAGGAGTCAAACTACAAAAATTGCAGACTTGTCACCTGTGAAAAAAGGTACTGTCAAGAATTATAAGAGAAAGCCTCAAATCAGGAAAACAACAACAAGGCAAAGAATGAAATACATCAGAGGAAAGGAAGATACCGAAAAGGATGAGAAAGAACAAGAACTCCAAGCTGAAAAGATAAAAGTTCCTAAAATAGTTGATGAAGTTGTTGAGGCAATCAACACTGGGAGCATATCACACCAAAAGATAAGACAATGGCTAACCTTATCTCTTGGAGATCAGAATAATATTGAAGAATCCATCATTAAGGAATTGAGTGCATACAAGTATGTACCAATACAATTCAACAAACTAATGACTCAAGATCTGAATGACAAGATATCAGCAAGGTGGAATTATGCACTGAATACTGAAAAACAGATAAGGGAAAGATCCCTAGTTATAATCATGCCACCCGAGTCAAAGGTTGAGGAGATTGATGAAACAATGAAGGAGCATTCAAAGAAATTTTTACCCCAAATGAGAACATACAAAGTACTAGAAGGCAAGTTAGAAGAGCTTGACATAGAAACCAATGAGACTTGGAATGAAATATTCAATGCACCCAAGCAGGTATTAGCTCTTACTGAGAAGCCTCATTATGAAGAGAAACAAGCCACACCAAGCCCAAAACATATATTTATAAATGACACCGAGGATGTCAATCCAGTTGAATTGAAAATACAGACAAGTAAGGAAATGGATGACATACCTTAGATTCTACAATCATTAGGGGATACAATAGATGACACAATCAAAGATATAACTATAATAGATATCACTGGAGGTGATCCTGCCAATGAAGTAAAGGTGGATGAAGATGTCACTGTCGCCACCGAGAAAACCAAGGAACAAGACACTACAATGGATGTTGCACAGGAAAATATACCATGTGACATGTCATTATTGATACGAGTTATCAATATAATGATAGAAACAAAGGATAAAACACCTGAGCCTAATGAAAACATACCAATGGACATAGGTGATGAACATGAGAAGAAACAAAAAGATACACAAGAGGAAAAGAAAGGTGCAAGTGGAGAGGAGAAATCGGGTGATGCCACTAATAAGAACACTAAAGGAGAAAAGGCTATAGACAAAGGCAAGGTTGATGTAGAGACGTCTACTACCAACTGATAGGTGAATATCGAGCATCAACCCAAAGGTACCACACCTCCCACACATTCACCAAGTATGACAGACCAAGAAAAGGAGCTTGATATGGTACTTCATACACCCGCTTCCACTACTCTTGCAAAGAAGAAGAAGAAGAGCAAAGCTCCATTCACATTAGATGAGATAATTGTCATACTAGACTGTAATCCTAGAACATTGGATCCAAAGTCACTTACAAAGTATGGAGAGCTGTGTGAAGAAAGGCAATACACGACAAGCTCAAAAAGGAGCACAAAAACTCACAAGTCCTGGATACAACCAAAGAAATACTATTGTAGATTGTACCTGACACAAAAATTGATCAAAGTGCACTTGTATTTGATCAATTAGTAGTTCTCACCGACGCCATCACATCACAAAATTTAGATGCAGACAAGGTAATTGAAGAACAATCTGAGCAGAAGTGTCAATACAAGCTTACAGAGAAAATCAGCCAAGAAGTGGCAGAAAATAAGGTAAAACTTTTTGAATTAGTTACTACTATGGAACCAATAATATCAGAAGTAGTCAGCATAATTCAAAAGTTGTGCACATTAGAGACTTTCACTACCGAGCATAGTGAAAAGATAGCCAAAGTAGATGAAGATCTTAAGACTAATGCAAAAGGTCTCACAACCGAGGAAAATGCATTTCAGTTTAATTATGACAAAATTGAAGAAGCAAAACGGTTGAGACTAGAAATTCAAAAGGCAGAAAGCAGAATCTGACATGAGGTAACCCAACTGCAGGCTATGTTACTCCCAAATCTCACACTGTTGTTAAAACATCTGAATTTGGCAAAAACATTAATAGTTACCCCAGAGATGTCTATTATAGAGAGCATATATGACATGCATGCTAGACTCACCTTGGAATACATGACCCTTGAGCACCTCAAAGAGCAATGGGAAAAGCTAATGGACGACATTAAAAAATCCCATTCCCACATTTTTAACAAGTTGTAAGTATTACACCTTTGTCATTACTTTCAAAAAAGGGGGAAATGATATGAAAGGGGGAAATGATAAGGTGAAAGGGGGAAATGATAAAAGGGGAGATATATGTATAAAGGAAAATGTATCAAAGGAAGAAACATGTTCATACACTACACTAAGGCATGCACATAGGGGGAGTCATATTGACCAAGGTAAACACTTGGTGTATATACTGAACATTTTAGTTTTACACATATCAATTTTTGATACTAATACCAAAGGGGGAGATTGATAATCCTAAAGGATCATATATGTTATTAGTATACAAAGAAAACCATTTTTGGATTGTCGGTTAACATGATCACCGAGTGACAACATTCAGTCTAGCATAGTAAACACCAAAAATAGATAAGTGCAATGGTCACCAAAAATGTTAGTGTAGTGAACACCAAAAGCACTATCACTGACAGACAATTTACAGTGTAAACCGAGAGCACAGTTTACAGAGTAAACTGACAGACATTTCATAGACTTCATCGATCATAGACTACGAAGCAACCCGAGCACCAGTCTACAGAGAGACAATTTTATTTTTGAGAATGTGGATCTGAGATACATGTCAGATAAAAAAATTCAGTTTTATAAATAGATTTATGCTTAGCTTTAAAACCATTTCTTGAGGAACAAGTAAAGCATATGTAATTGTTTTAATCAGTCTAACTGATTGTAAACATGCAAACTAGGAGATCAAGGTCAAGTTTTAAACCTTTGATCATAGACTTTTCGTTGTAAAGCATGAAACCTAAATAGGTCAATTCATTGTATAAATAGATGTATAATCAATCAGAACATGATGATGTGATGATGATTGTAGCTGCAGAGTACATCTATGGATCAGGCAGAGAGCTTCATGTAGAAGGATAGACAAAGATGAATTCAGCTATGAAGAACAAGATTCAAGGCTACCAAGCATAACAGAGGTATTAATCAATCACTATAGGTGATACATAACCTTGTGAACTTAAATGATCTATATTCAGCAATTCAAGATTGCATATCATCAGGTCAACAAGTATTTTTGACTACTTTCTAACAATTGTAGCAAATAGAAGAAATCCTTTAAGAAGGTGGATTAAACAATCCTATTGTAAATCTCTTAACCGAGTGCAAACTTAATAGTGTTGCTAAATCTCTTAACAGAGTAGACCTAACCAGTCTAAATGTTACTCCTAACAGGGTAAGATCATCAGAAGTGATCACACTTGTAGCCTTAACCGACACCTTCCATTCTGTAGATAGTGAAGCTTTGTGGGTTTCATCCCCACCATAGTTTTTACCTTCTAACAGGGGTTTTCTGCGTTACCAATTCTTGTGTCATGTGTAACTACTTTTCATGAATTTTTCTATGAATGTTTACATGCATTTACAATTATGTTTTTGATATTATATGCATAAGGTAGAAAATCAATATGGTCGATAATGCAAGGAAATGATCACTAAGGCTTAAAGGTTAATTGATATGGAATTTTTTAAGGGTACTGATTCACCCCTCCACTCTCAGTACACACCATTCCATTATTCCAACACCCAGTAAAGCCGAGATCACCCAATCCAATAGATCAGGTGATCACACTACTTCAAATTAAAGAAAAAGGTATGTAAGGAACTATTTTCTCAAATGCAATATTTTACACCAGTTCCTAACATAAGATGTATTAAAGTCCATATCTGCATAAGATAAGATGCATACGGATAGATCAGAGACAAGAACCAAGCAAAGAATTGATATGCATAATTGATGTCGAGCATCAGTATTAACATATGTCGAGCACCCATACCAACCGAGCTAATATGTCGACCGAGCGTCAGTAGTGACTGAGTCACTATTATGACTAAGTGATGGTATGTGATAATTGAGCTATTTATTCAAGTACCAAGGACATATGTTATCCACCTACCACTACACGAAGCATTTATTGAAGGCCTAATTCAACTTTGAGGGTATATAATGAATTTATCCGTTCAATCTTCATTTCACACTACAATTAGAGTTCGCAGAGAATTTCAAAGGAGATTCAAGAGAGACTTGAGAAGAGTTTGAAAAGATTGCACCTATGTATCATTGGAAAGTATTGTGAAAGGTAGAAAACCCATTGTTGCTGAGTTACCTAGAATCAGTTTTGTGAACCCTAATTTATAGAAATGGTATCCAGTTAATCTGTTGGTGTAAAGAGACAAGACAAGGGAATGATGAATGTTCAGTTAGTCAGGATCGATGCGTGTGCACCATCCAATTTCTGAGTTGTTCCTAAAACTACGGTGAAGGGAGATCTTGTAGGAGCCCTGTCATCGATCCTACCTAAAGTTCTTACGATCCATGATGTGAGAGTGTGTTACATGTGTAAGATCGGAGAAGTTGGAGATTTTGAGTTGAGGGAAACCTACAATAAACTATGTGAAAATATATCTTTGAAGGTTGATCATCAATACATTGCCGACAAAGGGTTAGTCTGTGCCCTAGACTTCCTGCGTGCCTTCAAAGTTGAATGGGTCAGGATTGTGCTAAGAAAAACACATGATATGTATCTATGGATAGAGAATGGACCAGTAAAGATCACTAAAGATAGCATCCACCGAGTTACTAGTTACCCTATTGTGCAAGGGAAATGAACCATGAGTTGTCAGAAAATGGAAGACATTGAGAAGGTCACTCTTGCCAAGTGGAACAAGAGAGGAATGACAATTTCAATGATCACAAATCTTGAAATTGACTTTGGAGTCAAAGTGATTGAACACAAGTTTTATCAATCGAGTAAATTGAATAGTGTCCCATGTGTTACGGTTGATCAGACATGGAAGATAGTGAAAAAGGATCATACTTATGATCTTGCTGAGCTACAGATGACTCAACTTGCCAAGAACCTATCAGCAATTAGGAGGGCAAAGAACTCTATGTGTAAGTTTGGATCCTTACTAGTTTTTATATTTTTCTATGTCTAGAACACTTTTCCTACCATAGGAGATATAGTATGGAGTCGAAACCAATTGATAACAGTTCAGATTAATGAGTTCATACAACAGTTAGGAGAGAATTTTGACACTATCATGGGTAATTACTTTGTTGAGTTTAAGAAAAAGATGAGATTAAGGAGATGAATCCCTGTATCACTAGTAGAGAAGCATTATGATGATGTTTGCTTTCTAGTTGATACTGATAATACTTATGTACAAGCTATAGTACCAAGGGTAGCATGGCTAAGGCCATTACCTTATGAAGTAAACATAGATTAAACATCTGTAGCAATCACAAATATATTAGCAGAGGAAGTTGATAGAAAGGCTAAGAGATTTGGAAATTATGATGAAGCAAAATCAAAGATAACCACAAACTTGAAGGCTGCAACTATGGAAATGAAGAGAAAGAAAATAGTAGAAAAAATTGAGAAGATGTTAGGAGAAGAAGAAGAGGAAGATACACCAGTATAGATCACATAAGGTCAAGGTGAGGACCAATCTAGTGACTCTGAAGATAGTGAAGAAGATG
Source organism: Thuja plicata (assembly GCA_018584345.1). Classification (NCBI taxonomy): domain Eukaryota; kingdom Viridiplantae; phylum Streptophyta; class Pinopsida; order Cupressales; family Cupressaceae; genus Thuja; species Thuja plicata. The sequence continues at coordinate 3,356,250 of MU227701.1, forward strand.
TGAAAGTAAACAAGAAGGGCAAGAAAGTGATGGTTTCTAAGTCAACCAAGAAGAGGAGTTCACAGTAGAAATCTGCTCCTCTTGCCACATCTAGACTGAGAACCAGGGCATCTACAATTACTATATCATCCGAGCCACCAAAGAAAACATTAGTAAAGAATGTCGAAGGGGAGAGCTCAAGAAAAAGGAAACAAGTTCAAACTGAAGTTGGGCCAAGCCACCCTAAGAGGAAGCCGAGAAGGAAATACATGATAGGAAAAGATGAAGAAGATGAATAATTGCCAGAAATACAGGACATCAACAAATTCAATGTTGCTACACACAAACATCCTACCAATGTTGATGAGATTTTTCACAACATCAGGAGCTCAATAGGTTTGTCTGGATTCAAGTTTATTAAGTTTGAAAAGTTAAGTAAAATTGATAAGGCAGAGATAGAAGAAGCAATGATGGATATATTAGTATCATACAAGATGACACCATTATAGATTGGGAATCTAGTCCCTAATAAACTAGAAAATAAGATTGATGAGAGATGGCAACATGCCATTATGATAGAAAGGCATATCAAAGAAGGAGCATTAGCTCAAATTATGCCCGAGTTGATAAAGAAGCAAAAAGCAAAATTCATGGACCAGTATAGGAATATATTCGTTCCTAAATTGAGATCTTATTCTATATTGCAAAATGATGCTGAAGGAGTTGTACATCAAAGCCAAAGGATATGGAAGGTTATCTTTGGATTGATAGTGGACAAGAACAAAGATGAAGGCACATCAAAACAAGTTGAGCTTGACAATAAAAAATATATTGATGAGCTTGATAATGCTGAGGATGAAATAAATGATAATGTTGAAGATGCGATGAAGGATAAGGTTGAGGATGAGAAAATTGAGGATTTAGCAACTGATGAGGTCACACAAGGTTAGAATACCGAGGAGCATGGTAAGGAAACACTCATAATTCCATATTCACCTACCAAGGCAAACCTTGAAGTCAATGAAGAAGGAGATAGAAGCAAAGAAGATCAAGTAGATAAGTCTGCATCAGATATCTCTAAATCACATGAAGGAGACATAGAGGAGACCTAGACTCTTGAAACCAAGGAGAAACAGGAACCTAAGGAGGAAGAGGCTATTCAGGCATTAGTATAGTTACCTAATGTCACACCTCTTGTACACACTAAGATCAAGAGTGTTGAAACACCTGAACAAAAGATAATTATTACTCATAATGATTTAGTACCAACCAGTGGTGATACCAGTATCTTGAAAGCCGAACAGAGACCGAGTAGTAGCTCACTAGAGACCAAGAAGAAGAAGTCACATAAGAAGAAAAATGACAAGTCTATGAGCACTGAAGTAACACTTGATGAAGTTATAGTGATTCCAAAATGGGATACTGATAAATTATCTTATGAGCAAATGCTAATCTTGCATGATTTATTGAACATAAAGAGCAAGCAAGAGGAATTGAAAATAGAACATCAACAGAAGCAGGTATTACATGAGATTAAAGATATCTTAGTTGATGCATTTTAGTTTCAAGATCTAAATGAGAATGCACTTATATTAGACCAATTGGTTCATATTGTTGAAAAGGTGAACAATGATGATATCGATGCAAATGAGAAACTCATGAAACGATCTAAGAGAAAGTTTGAGGCTGAAGTACTTGAGAAAGTTGTAGCAAAGCTTACTGAGAAGCAGGTTGCACTTTCTGATATGGTAATAAACCTAGAAGAAGCTATAGAAAATGTTCTCTCTTTGTACAAACAATTTTGTGACACAAAATTCTTTACAAAGGAGAATCAACAGCTTATTGAGAAGCTACAATTGGTTTTGAAGTCAACAGGACACTCAGTGAGCATGGATGCAAGTTCTAGCTCTATTAATTTTAACAGGTTGACACATGACCAAGGGAGACTAGCCAAGCTCATGGCTAATGATGGAAGAATAAGGGAAAAATGATTTCGATTCAGACTATGTTGATACCTCATTTGGAGGTCATGCAAAAAGAGGTGAAAGAAGCAAAGGAACTAGCACAAAAAGATCCACCTCTGAATATTGCAGAGAGTTTGATTAGCTAGATATCAAGCTACATGTTTTGGAATCTGTCAGAAGCAGTTGGGATAATGTATTGGTGATGATCCTATAGGTTCATAAGCTATTTTTGGAAAAGTATGGTCTGACCCCTACAACCCCAGCAGACAAGAGTGACAAAAACAAGGGGGAAATGTAATGAGATACAATAAAAGGAGAAATAAGTATAAGGTATAATATTTTTTTTGAGTTATGTACATATGTTGTATATGTAGTGAAGTCTTTACGAAGACCGAGTCAGAATCCTAGGGGGAGTTCTAAGCCTATTTGAGTACTATTTTTGTAAAGGACTGAAAAGTCATGACAAAGTGTTTTTGCCACTAATGTCAAAGGGGGAGATCGTTGATCTCCAATTTTTAATGTCTATTAGTGTCACACACTTAGTCATAATCCAGGAAGGTTGGTCGGTCATCACTACGACTGAGCCATCTCACTAAGGCTGAGACCGAGCAATAGTTATTGCCGAGCAAGTTAGAGGTTACCAAGTACTCAATAGTTGTCGAGGAGAATGATTGTTGAGTTGCATAGAAGAGTTAGTGTCGAGTGTCAACATATGGTTATGCCGAGCGAGACAGTATTGACCGAGCACGAGAGTTTACTTATGCTGAGTAAGAAATTTTTTGTAATGTTTTTGGAATGGCTCAAACACCTAGGTAAATTGTTTTGGCCGACTTTGATGAATCATTTAATGATCATTCACATATATTTAATGCATTAATTACATGTTATTTTTATTATCATGGATCCCTATGCAAGCAATGCAACCAATCTAAATTACGTATGCCTAAGCGACAAAATGTGATGAAGCTAGATCGTTGATCTTGATCTGGATATTTCATCAGTAATCTATTTATGGGATGCTTCAAACCCTAATCTGCAAGTGTGTAAGAGTATGCATGTGGATGTGGATGTGAAGAGCAAAGATCATATGTATATGCATGTTTTGCATATATGAAGCATTAACCAAATAGAGTGACCCATCAGAGCAGTGAAGAGAAGAATAGAGATATATCAGATTGAGAGATCAGTTAAGAGTTGGAAAGAGGAGATCTGTTATCAACATTTGTAGTGTAGACAGAAGGATTAGGTACCGATACATTCTAGCAAGTGAATTATGGTAATTCTCTTAACAGAGTGGTCCTAACATGCCTTTGTAAATCTCTTAACCGAGTGCTCTTAGTTGTAAGTTTAAATCCTTTAACAAGGTAGATTTTGTAAGTCTATAAGCTCTTATCAGGGCAGACCCCTCACAAGGTAGATCATCAAAAGTGATCAAACTTTGTAGCCCTAACAGACACTTTATTACTGCAATAGTGAAGATTTGTTGGTGTCATCCCCACCTCATTTTTACCTTCAAGGGTTTCTGGGTTACCAAATTTTTGTGTTATGTGTTCACTATGAATATGATTAGATGTTAGATCTATTACATCATTTCAGTTTATGTTTATGAATACATGGTTAAATCAATTTGTTTTAGAAGTGCAAAAGTTTTATAGATCTGATTCACCCCCCCTCTCAGTTATTGCTTTCCCATATTAGACTTCCAACTATATATATATATATATATATATATATATATATATATATATAAACACGCACACACACACATATACAACAATATACATACACGTGATATACCTTCTCTAAAAAGAACTACTTAGTGTATTTTCCTTTGAGAGTACGATGTGAATAGAAACAATCCAAGCCTAGAATATGGATGGTTCCTTCATGATGAACTTGTAGTAATACGATTTGTGTGGAACTTGAGGGATATGTTGTGCTTTCTTAATTAGGATGTTAGTAGTTTCACAAGAGGTTTGTATTATTCATTTTCTTCCTTGAAAATGCTATAGAGTAATCTTGTATGCCTTTCTAACGATTACTTTGACCTCACTATTATTTTTCCTTGTTATTATCTAGACTTGTGAAATTTAGGATCCATAGAATAATGGATGTTGGATGTTCTTAGGTAGTAAACACACATTGGAGTATCTTCTTTCAACTTTTTGCTCAAGCCAAAACCTACTTGGGATGTGTTGATAATTTAGTCATGGTCCCGTATTTGTTTCACCAAGTGGGTGGCAGCGGATGGTGAAACTGTCTAGGGAATCTACACTAGAAAGGGTTGTGTACCCGCTTACATTTTTTTTAATACAAAACCTATAATAATAACATGTGATGTATTTTGTACGCTTCTTTGATGAACCGATCTGATATGGTTAAAAAACAAAAAAGGTCAAACTACAAAGTCTTTGAGCATGAACGTAGGCAAGGCCATCAACGATGAGCCCCCAAGACTTAGGTTTGACCCCTTAGGGTTTGTATTTAGTTTTTTTTATGAAAGTAATTCACTTCTTCTTAATGATAACTTATTATGATAAGATGAAGTATTTATTTATGATAATGTACCTAATGCTTGCAACTAGTTGGATATACATGTGCGTAGTTACAGATGTTGGACATGGTGGTCCCAATGAAAAAGCAAGATAGAGATATTCATGTATGTAATGATAACCATTTGTTAATTGAGCATGATAACTAGTATAATCTCTTTATTCTGTCGAGTTCTATTTAGATTAAATAAATAAAATGAGATTATGATGTGTTTCTTATTTTTATTATACTACATTATTGTAAAAAAAATTACATGTCTTGATGAGTATTATGTCCTTGAGCCAAGCGTTCCTTAGCGTGGCATTATAGGATGCAAATGTGAAGGGCATTACATAGTATTTGTAACTACCCTAGGGAAATTATTGAATCACAATGGTTCAAATTTTCCTCAATCAACCTTGTTGAAGGATCAACTTTATGACCTTGTGTAATTTTTTCTAAACAACAATTAAGCACACCAATAATTTAAATGCAAATTTTGGTGCAAGTAATGTTCTTTTTAGTGCTCCAAGTCCACACGTACCTACGAAGGGTATTTGATGCTTAGGACATTTGAATGATTATTTTATGATCATTTGATTGTCTGTTAATGCTCAATGAATGCCATTAATTACTAAGACATAACAAATTTTCATCCAAATGTATACAAATTTACTATGGAGGAATACGCAAGAGTTGAAAATTTAAAGTTTGAGCGAGATTTGTAGTGCATAGAATCACTCTCCATGCCATATGATTGACCCACAATAAGGAATACCAGTTGAAATCATGAATTTGGTGTACACATAGATTAACAATTAGACTACTTCATTAAAATATGAACAAATAAAATCAAACATATAAACTTTATGTGAGTGAAAATAAATAAAGGCAAATAAAGATAATTAAACAAGAAACCAAGCTTAACCAAACAACATGCATATATCACTATTCTCAAAATAAATTTTAAACTAAAAAAAATTAATATAAATCAGCTAATTTCACCATTACAATACTCTACCAAACTTTAAATCAAGATTTTGACATGTGGACAAACAAACTTAACAACTACCCACTTCTCTTCCCTTAGAACTTTGAAGAAAACTCCTAAGGGCCCATTTGTTTCGCGGAATTCGTGTATGCTGGAATAGCCAATTCTAGAATTCTACTATTCTGAAAATAAATTCTAGATATGGGCTTGTCCTGTTTGGCTCACCTGGAAGATGACTGAGAAGATGCAAATTCTGCGTTTGGTTCCACAAAATTGGAATTATGTTTTTGCACACACACACACACACACACACACACACACACACATATATGTACACGTGTGTATATATACACATACACATGTGTGTATATATACACACATACACATACACATACACACACATATATGTATGTATATACACATGTATACACATATACACACACATGTGTGTATACACACATATACACATATATGTATCTATATACATGTGTGTGTATACACTCCTATGTATATATACTATATATATGCATATATATACACACACCTATATGTGTGTGTGTATACACACACACACACACACACATATATATATATATATATATATATATATATATATATATATACACACATACATATATGTATATACTCATGTATACACATATACACACTATATACACACATACACACATGTGTGTGTACACACACATATACACACATTTGTGTATATATACACACACACACACACATACACACATATAAACACGTGTGTATATACACATATGTGTATATATACATGTGTGTATATACACTCATGTGTATATATGCATACATGTATGTATATATACTATATATACATGTATGTATATACACTCATGTGTGTATATATACATGTGTATATACACACACACACACATCCTTATAGCAATATAATATTGACACAAAAATGTGAATGACTTTTCCTTCCCAAAATAATACTTTCAATTCCAATTCCACTTTTCAATTCCAATTCGTAGAATGCTCAAAATGACTCAAAATTAGATTTCGCAAAAACCTATTCCATTTTTTAATTTTAGAAACAAACACTGAATTGAACAATTCTAAAATTCGGAAATGCCAATTTGGTCAATTCCCTCAAACAAAGAGGCCCTAAAAAGGTTTTGGGAGCGAATAGGAGTGGCAATGAAAAGTTGATATCTCTGACTTGTTGAATATTTAAATGGTCTTGGAAAGTTTCTAATGTATTCAACGCTCGTAATAAACGTGTGAAGATTGATAAAAGATTGCCCATCCATCTTTGACAACTTTTGGCAACCCGATACTCGTGTCAACTCTATATTACATAGGATGGTACTCGAGTCTTCGGTTCCTTCTAGTGTAATTTCAATGGATGATGCTGAGGAGTGTTTTCAGATTCCAGTTAGGTGTGGGGTCTTTTCAATTCTTTGTTGGCCATTCACACCCATTACTGATTTAGAAAGCTATATCAACTTCTTTGATTCGTAGGTTTTCTGCATGAGAGAGTCAGGAATTGTAAATTTGTGTTACCCATTTGTTTTAATAGTGTAGAATGTGAGGATTGTACAGGCAAACGTTGTTTTCAGAAGGGAGTGAGATATGGTGGAAACATGGAGAGCTTGTGCAGATTGGAATGGCGAGGAGAACAAGGCGTTTGAGACGGCATTGGCTATCTATGATAAGGATACCCCCGATCGCTGGCAGAATGTGGCTTCTATGGTAGGAGGGAAGAGCCCCGATGAAGTCAAAAAGCATTATGATATTTTGTTGGAGGATTTGATTTGTATAGAAAATGGGAAAGTGCCCTTGCCAGACTATGCATTTGATGACAAAGTAAAGGGTGTAATTCAAGTTGATGGGGAACATGAGGAAGGAAAGGGAAAGGCCTCTCCATGCCAAGACATCCATTGGACAGATGACGAACAGAGGTACTTATTATTTGGCCTTTCTCTCTCTGGTTTTGTGTGTTAGACAGCTCTTGCTTGCTTCATGTTTGTTTCAAATTGAAGAGGTTCAAGAGAGAAAAAAATATTAGCTTTGCCTTTGAGTCTATTTTTTTGAAACATGGTCAAGCCCAACTATGATTGCCCTTTGAGGTTGAATAGATCTTTAATTGTGGGGCAACGATTTCATGAGAGTTTGTGTAGCTAACTAGTGGTTCATATCCAAGGTCTGTACTCACTGCACACAGAGGCACGTCTACAATCTCAAATGCCCAAATACTCTCTAGTTGAGTCGACTCTCTGGGAAAACGGATTAAGTACACAATTTCAGAGTCATTCCAACTTTGACAATTTATGCAATATACATAGAAAACTAATCGTAAGATTTCATAATGGTCCAAGTTTAGTGGTTTGTGCACCATTTATAACTCTCTGCCAAGTTTTTGGCAAGCCCTTCACCAATTTTCACTTCACTCTTCAATTTGCAGGGTTTTACCTGCATTGAAGTTGTGCAACTTTGCCAACAACGTAGTCTCTATTTGCCAATTGTGGATGTGCTAGGTGACATGCACTCTGCATATTCATTCTTTTGGTTATAGTTAAACCGGATACAAAGATAGTCTTTATACCATACAAATCCATGATATTCTAAGCAAATTGTATAGTTGCCACATTCCAAACAAAGTAATGGTGGGGAACTTAGCCTGTCATTTAATTACCCGTAGTTCACATAACTAACAAAAAATTACAAACAAATACAAACTTGGACTTTCGAGATATTGCAGCACGTTTGAAACATACTTTTAAAGAATACATAGTAACTGAGAAATAGCAGACAAAAGTAGCAACTCAATATATTGTAAGAATGATCCCTTAATCATACAGTAATTCATTAGATAAAATGCACCAAAAAGTGAATTAGAACTATAAAGACAATAGACCCATATCTTTCCTCAAAGCCATTTTCTTCTTTCCATTTAAGTGCAATGCACGGTGGATCTTAAAAGAAGCTTTATTTTTTACATGATTGGAAAGATCTATGTAATCGGCATGACAACAGGACACTCATGTGAGGAGTGGATAAATTTAGGAGAGAATTTGGGCTAAAAAACATATGTAACGTAGACTAAAAACCTTTAGTAGTTTACCGATACCAGTACACAAGTTATATTTGTGTCTCTGTTTTCTTTTTTGAAAGTTTGCTGTATCTAGGGACCAAGCCTTGAAGTTCATGGCTCCCTGACTTAAATAGCTGGAGAAAAGGACAATTGGGAAACCCATTTAAAGTTTAAAGTTATATGGTTGACTATAGAGACCAACCTCAGATGATCTTAATGATATATATGATGGATGATGGTCATAGGTTCCACCTACATTTGAGTATTTACTCGGATTTTGACAATAAACATATCAATAGAAAAGAATGATGGAGCTTGATATCAGAGATGAATTGCCGCAATTCATTTTGAAAAAAAATCAAATCAAACCTGGAAGACATAAATAAAATTAATCATTCATTCCCATGGAAGGATTGAAGACTAGGAGTGTTTGCTTTGCTCTGTTTGTAGCCTTAGCCCTTCCTAATTACATCCTGTGCATTTTCCTTCCTGAATCTTAGCTTATTTTTCATTGTCATTATGACCGTCTTTCTTTTATGTTGATTCCAAGTGTTCGAGATACAGGTTTAATTTTTTTAAAAACACAATTACTTGTCTTTGCAGAGATCTAAATACCACTCACATACACCTTCTGGTTGTGTTAAGGAATATAGATCCGAATAGAGAAGAAATGTAATGCTCTTTATAATCGTACTTCTGCTGTAATAGATAATTGCCACTGTGACTGATTACTAAACAGCAATATGATCTTGTATAAATACGAGAGTGAACGGTTATAATTGTGAAAGGACATGACTGTACGTGACTGGACAGTCACATAGGGTCATGCCATTTCACAATGATAATCGACGATCGTTTAACAAATGACTTAATAATGATACCGTTTTACTGTTTTAACATTTAACATATAATCCACGGTATTATCGTGATTATCATCTTTGGTGATAGGTCACGATATGTATATGTATCGTGACTGCATTCACGATACATATACATATCGTGACTGGTATTCACAATAGAAAGGCAAGTTACGGTATGACTGTTTTCACAGTCACGATACACATACGTATTGTGATAGATACAAGTCACTGTATGTAATAATTCCGCAACTGTTATCATGGTCACGATAACGTGGTGACTGATCTCATTCGACAGTATTTACTTCAGCATGAGAATACTTAAATACTATCGATGCTATTATCACAACACTCCCTCTTAGTGAGAGAGGATTGAAGTTGTGTCTTTCAATGCAATAGTACGTCATGATTACCGACACATTCGGGACACCATAAAGAAGTCTTTAACCATGATTAATACTCATTATTTCGATATCATGATATCCGGCACAATCTAGGACAGCCCTGTTAGGGTGTCAACCATGATACAATAGTTATTACACAATCCAGTAATAACATTAGCATCAAGATATCCGGCACAGTCCAGGACAACCCGGTTCGGGTGTCAATCTTGAAGCTTGGTAACTATTATCAAGATCGTCACCTTGAAATAGTAACCCCAATTATTTACACAGAAGATCATCATCTTCTTTGAACAAAAATGAAATATTTCAATACAACTTTATTTATATATTCATGAATATAAAGTACAAAAGTAGGAATTACATTCCAACAAGTTTAAAGTTTAGTCATACCAATTTTTCTCCTGTAATAATCTATCTTTAATTTTGCAAGAGGTTTGGTAAAGATGTCAGTATTTTGTTCTTCAGTGCTGATATAAACCAGTTTGATGATGTTCCTGTCAACCATGTCTCTTATGTAGTGGTACGGAATCTCTATGTGTTTTGATCGATTATGGAAGACTGGATTTACTGAGAGTTTGATGCAGCTTTGATTATCACAATGAATAATGGTAGGTTTCAAGGGATTTCCAAAGAGATCAAATAATAGCTTCCTTAACCAAACTGCTTCTCAAGCTCCCATAGAGGCAGCCATGTATTCTGCTTCGGTGGAACTCTGAGCAACAGCCGACTGTTTCCTACTGAACCAAGATATCATTGCTGATCCTAAATTGAAGCAATATCCTGTGGTACTCTTGCGATCTGAGGAGCTGCCTGCCCAATCTAAATCTGAGTAACCCTGAAGTTGGATTTCAACTTTTTCATATTTTAAACCAAGTCCAATAGTCCCTCGTAAATATCTCAATATGTGTTTAGCAGCCATTAAGTGAATTTGCTTAGGTTCACACATGAAGTGACTTAGTACATTTGTTGCATA